>OZ024741.1:202057373-202154873 GCA_964016885.1 Eledone cirrhosa
CTAGGATGACAAAATAACTAATTTAAGCAGAAAGGAAAATAGTTTAAACTATCATTTGCATCTCTTAACTATGACATTCAATTTCTTTATTGCATTACTTTATATCATCTTTAACAATAGAGGTCTCAATGTTTTAACCCTACTTTATATCATCTTTAGCTGTAAAGGTCTCCATGTTTTGTGGAGTGTCATAAACTTACTGTTACAGAAATATCTGTATGTTTAGATTCAACTGCATTAATGAGTTTTGCTTCTTATAACGATAATTCTGAGCAATTAAAATCAGAGTTAATCAACAAGCTTCAAAACTCTTCCATGAAATAAGAATAGATTTTGTTGAACATGCATGATGTCAATAGGACTAGCTAAGGAAATAGTTCAATTACAAATGAATATAAAACAGAAATAATAAATAATTCTGAACCTTTCTTTTCAACATACTCATCACTATTTATACAAAATTTTAAATATGTGATAATTTCAGATATCTTACAGATTGTATCAACTGGCTTGGCAGAAGGAACATTGTTTTTAGATTTAGGCAATGGATAGAGATGAACTAAAAACTTGTGATTTTTTCTTACTGGATATAATTCAAAATGGAATTCAAGCTGAAAAACAAATTGTTATAATTCCACCAATAAGTAATAGAATATTAAAATATTGTTCAGTTTAATCAAATTTTATTATAAAAATGTAAATGAAGAATTATTCATTTTATAATTTTAAATATTTAACTATTAGGATATTTATGGATGTCTCAGTATTCAGTAAACAAAAGAGTAGGTAGGCATAAAAGCCAAACTCGCTGTCTTCAGTTTTCATGTAAACCCTTACCTATGGTCATGAATCTTGGGTAATGACCGAAAGAATACCATCGCAAATACAAGCAGCTGAAATGGGATTCCTCTAAAGGGTCTTTGGAGTAACGTTACTCAATAAAGTGCGTAGATCAGAGAGTCACTACAGGTAGAGCCACTACTACTCCAAATTTAGAGATCACAGCTCTGATACTATGGGCATGTGGTTAGAATGTCTCAACAAAGAATTGCTGGACAGATTTTACAGGCAAAACCAACCAGCAGGAGACCCAGGAGTAGACCCTGAGCAAGATGGGTGGATAACATCTATGAGCTTGGCTGGTTATGCTTGGGGATCCAGCCGGATCAGTTGGAGATGGTTGCTTCTGACAAGACTCAGTGTTTGAGGTGTCTGCCCCCACGAACCTCTCAGGAATAAGTGGATGAAGAACTATTAGGATACATTGAATAATGTAGTATGAGATACACAATGTCTGAATATAACATGGGATGGTTATGGATCACATTTGAGTAGAAATATATAAATACTACAATATCAAAATATTGTTCAACTTAAATCATACTTTATAATCATTTTAATGTTCTTTGTATACATTATGTAATAATCATTAAGAATATTCCACTGTTAGGTTAATTAGAATTATTGTAACATGCAGAATTCAAATCATTTTCTAGACACATATTTTGCTCAGGATTGAACATGTAATCCCTCTCATTCAATTGTCATATTTATCACATATCCACATGAGCGCTACCCTCCCCTACATCCGGTCTCCTTACATATGGGAATATCCCAGACACATCTTAAAACACCTGCATGACTGACAAAACCCACAGTCACATGACTGCGACCTCACCCCCTATTTATGGTTAGGCTATTTAATATGCTTTTAGTCTACAGTAAACTTTTGACAAGAGTTTTACTCACTTCAATTATGTTGGGTTATTTACATTAATATCTTAAACAATTTCCAAAATCTACTGATATAATTATCCTTTAAAGAGACTGCACATAATTGTCAGGCAATTTTTCTTTTATATGTCAGATTTTTCATGTCTTTACAGTTTGACAACATAGGAGAAACATGTACTATAAAAGGGCAGAACTTCTCTAACTACATAACTTTCTTAAAACATTTAGTTTGTTTAAATTACAAAATATTTTCTCGATTCAATGTTATTGTTCAGCTTTACAGTGCACACATACTTTAATAATACCATTTCCTTAACTGTATATGGTAGCATGCCAGAAGTAGCAGAAGGACTAAGATTAGGTAAGTGGAAGAAGACAGAGATGAGGCCCTCTTTCCTGGTGGCAGGCTTGAAGTATCAGAAAGAGCAACATCACAAGTAGAAGAGGATGGCCATGGCAGCTAGAAGTCATATTTCAATGAGCTTTTACAGAATCTGGAATTTTTTGGTCAGTATGCAGTCTCCTTAACTTCAAGTCCCCTAACCAGAATACTGCCACCCTCACACTCCACTCAGAATCCTCTGGCACTCCCAACCAGGTAACAGGATCCTAACCATATCCCCTTCCACTCATTTAATGTCATTTCTCCTGCTACTGCCAGCACGCCAACCAAAACCCCATACTATATGCTTCCCTGCTGAGATATTGATTGATTATAGTACAAGATTAACAGATAAATAAAACACTAAATTCACAGGAAACAATCAATACAATAAAGTTCACAGAATGAAGTAGGTTTGTATATTGCGAGAAGAAAATTGTTAATGTGGGCAGGCTGCTTGGCTTGTGAGAAATAGCAGTGAAATCTTCCCTAAATCACATCCTATAGGTGTTTTAAAAGGAGACATTGGATGATGTAGCCCAATATACATATTATACATACATGAATACCACATACATAGATTACCACCACATACATAGATGACCAACACATTATACATAGGTGACCATTTTCTAGTCTAGAACATTTTTCAAACACATGGTCTGACTCATCACATATCAATTGTGAGCTCACTTTAAACCATAGATAATAAACAATAGATAATATCACACCAAAGATGTAAAGAACTCCCCCTCTATTTCATCTTTACTCTTGGAACTTCTTTAACCACTAACATGACTTTTTTTTTTATCTGTCCCTTACTTTAGCTCCACCTCTTTTCTCTTTATTTAGTTTATCTTTTTATCTATATCACTATTTTTAAAGTAAAAATATAAACATTTGACTATGTATAGTCTTCCACTCCTCCTTTTTGTCATCCTAATTTTTTTTAATTGCTTTTCTTTATATTCAATGACAACTTTGTCTCATTTATTTCAGTACTATTTCATCACTTGAACCCCCCCCCCCCCACCTCCCTCCTCATTTGTCTTAGAAAATAACTTCATTCAAAGGCCAATAACACATTTTGTCATTTTGACATTTTCTGAGAAATTATTGAAAATTTTAAACATCTTTATAGATATAAATTGTACTCACATTACTATTGTTGTTTTGCACCAGAAATTTCTGATAGTCCAAAACTCTACAGATATCCGGGAGATTACTAATATACTCAAAAACAATTTTGAATCCTTTTAAATGGGTTTTATCTATTAAAAAAAAAACATATATAATCATCATCATCATTTTTACATCCACTTTTCAATGCTTGCATGGGTTGGACAGGTCCTTTTCAACATGGCATCTCTCCACTTGTCGCATTCCTTCGCCATCTCCTCTACCAGTCTTAGCGATTTGAGGTCTGCTCTCACAACCTCTTCCCAGGTCTTTCTTGATTTTCCTCTATTGCAGCTTCCTTCCACTGGTATTTTCTGGCATCTCTTCACCCATAGGTCATTGTCCATACCAATGCAGTCTTCTCTTCTGCACACTATCTCAGATTCCCTTTAAGCCCAGTTTCTCTCTCAGCTCATTCAAGCTCTGCCTTTCTCTCACACTTACATTGCACATCCAACAAAACATGGCTGCTTCATTTTTCTCCAGTCTACACTTGTCCTCTGCAGTCACAGCCCATGTTTCACTAGCATGCAGTATTGCACCCTGCACACAGGCGTCATACAACCATCCCTTTGTACATAGGAAGAAACCTTTTGTTGTCATCAGTGGGAGTAGTTCTCTAAAATTCTTTCATCCTATCCTTATTCTAGCTATTATATTCTTGGTACACCCTCCTCTGCTGCTAATTAGGTCACCCAGGTAGCAGAAGCTATCAACCACATCTATGGATCCTTCCTGTGACTGGAAAAGGTTTATATCATTAGCAGCCTTCCTCTCTATTTCTCCTGTGCAACTTCTACAAGTAAAGTTCTCCCTTCCTGTTATTCTACTTGTTATCCCACTACATCTTTTGTGTACCCAAGATTTACATTGTGTACATTGTATGGAGTTTATGTCTACTCCTTTTCTGCATATTGAGCATGGCCACTTCCCTGACAGAATCTGGGTCCTGACTTTTCTTCTACTCACTAACACTTTAGTTTTGGCTAAGTTTACTCCCAGGCCTTTTGATTCCAAATTCAGTTTCCATAATTGGAATTTATTTTCTAGCTTTTTTTGGTTTCAGCTATAAATGCACAGAGAAGTTCCTATGAGCAGCCCATTTTAAACTCATCTGTTATGGCCTGAAGAACTATAATGAACAGCAGTGAACTAAGAACTGAACCTTGATGAACTCCTGCCTGTACCGTGAATTCCTCGCTAAACTCATTTCCTACTCTCACTTTACTGACAGCTCCTCTGTACATAGCTTGCACTGCTCGCACAAGCCATTCTTCTACACCTAATTTCCTTAAGAACCACTAGATAATAGATCAAGGTACTCTGTCAAAGGCCTTCTCTAGATCAACAAAAGCTAAATATAGTGGGGGTTTTTGGCTAGGAACTTCTCTTGTAGTTGCCTCACTAAGAAGAGGGCATCTTTAGTATTTTTCCCAGGTATGAAACCAAACTGCATCTCATCTATTTTGACTCTTTCCCTAATTAGATGCGCTATAACTTTCTCTCACTTTCATAATTTAGTGTCCATTAGTTTTATTCCTCTGTTGTTGCTCATTTCTAGAGCATCACCTTTGCCCTTGTAGCAATTTATGATTGCACTGCTGCACCAGTCATTGGGTATGACTCCATCATGTATTACTTGATTTACTATACGGGTTACTATTTTGACTCCTACCTCTCCCAATAATTTTAACATCTCAGCAACTATTTCTAATGGTCCTGCAGCTTTACCATTTTCCATCTTGATTGCGTCTTTGCCCCTATAACTGTCAACTTCAAGAGCTGATCCTTCTGTTGGGTAAGTTGGGTGTAGTCTCTCTTCTACCCATTCATCCTCTACATTTATCAATCTCTCATAGTAACATTTCCAGGCCTCTTTTTTGGGGTGAGGGGGGGGGGGGCATCTGTGGTGCTAAGTGCACCAGCGTAATTTCTAACACAGGAACACTTCATGCCTCTGATCCTTACATTTCAAGACATTGGCAAATTTACTTTTTTCAGCCTCTCTCCTAGCTGTGTATACCTGTCGCCTAGCCTTTTTCTTAACTACCTGGTACTGGTTTCTGCTAGCCTCATTTTTCCAGTCTTTCCATGCCTGTCTCTTGGCTTTAATAGCTGTATCTACTGTGCTGTTCCACCACCAGGTCACCCTCTGTCTGGCTGGCACTTTACTCCAACTACAAGTCTCATCAGTAGTTCACAAATGGTTGTCACATAAGAATTTCCAGTTGTCCTCTATGTTGTATGTATCTAGTGGTCATCCCGCTCACCAAGTACATCTTGTAGGGCCTTTCTAAACCGAGAGGTTCTTTAGCTTCCACACCCTCCATCTCCATATTTTCCTGTGTATTGTTCCGTCTTGATTATTTTGATGTCACTAATAACTAACTTGTGCTGGGCAGTGCATTCTTCCCCAGGGAAGGCCTTCGCATTTATTACAGTCTGTCTTGTCTATCAAGTAAGTAATCAATTTGGTTTCTGTGTTCACCAGATTGATATGAAATCAGGTGGTTGGCTGGTTTCCTGAAATTTGTGTTGCAAATGGTTAGTTCATTTGCATCACAGAATTCCAGGTGTCCCACCCCCTCTTCATTTCTTGAGCCATAACCATAGCTGTCATGAACTCCATTGAATTCATCCTGTTACTGTCCCACATGTCCATTAAAGTCACCTGCCAGGATGATGAGGTTTCTTTCATCAGTACCTGAAGTTGTCTGTAAAAGATGCGCATAAAACCTAGTTTTAAAATTATTAGCGGTTGGCTCTATGTAATTAAAGGATTTATTACAAGTTAAAATTTGACATTTATACAATACTTTAATTCTAAGATAATTTCCTCTAAGGGGGCAAGAGTCAGGGACTCTACAATTACAGTTGGTTACAAGACTATTAATATTAAGAGGTTTACTTGATATATTACCCTGGTACGATAAAGAGTTACTAGTACTCAATAGCTTACAATAATTATCAACTTCTAGAATATTATTATTACTATTGTTACACTCGTTATCTACAACGGAATGACTCTGTGCAGGAGTTTTTTGTTCTAGTTTATATAAGTTTATTTTTTTATTTAGTCAAAGCCAAATATTCTGCTAAATTGGGTGTGGTAGAGAAAGATAAATTAACCATATTTTTGTTTATTATACTATAGTATTATGGTCTTGTGGAAAATTTTTTTATAAGATGCTAAAAAATATTTTTTGTATATGGGACATTATTTGAACTCCGTATGGAGGGTGAAACCATATTTGAACTATGGAGGGTGAAACAATATACATTTTCCCCTTCTATTCTTTTTATTACTTACTTGATTTACTAAATTATTAACTGTTGAGACATTTACTAATAGATTGGTATAATTATTATTCTTATTAAGGACAGTGGATTGGCAGTATTGGTAGAGGGTCGGACGCCATGCTTTGCAGCATAGAGTTACGGCCCTTTACGATTCGAGTTCAAATCCCGCCAGGTTAACTTGGCCTTGCGGGGGTCAATAAAATAAAGCACCAGGGTAATTGCTGGTTTTGTGCCAAAAGTAGAAACAATTATTATTCTTATTAAAATTATTATAATTACTATTATTGTTTCTACTAGTTTTTACAGTATTTTTATTAATATTAAGTTCTCTATTTATATTAACTTTATTATAACTAGGTTTAAGTGTAAAAATCCTATTATTAGCTAACTTAAATGTAGGATTGAACTGTATTTCCTCATTATAACCTGATCTTGTAAGAGCTTAATTAGAATATATAACATTCTGCATGATTATATCTTTATTAGCCAAAAGTTTAGAAATTCTATCTGACATTATTAACAATAGATTTAAAAATAGATTTTGGATGATTTGAATTTTTATGCACATAATATAAGAATTCATCAGGTTTATGATAGTGTCTAAAAAGTTCAGTATTTAAATTCAGTGTAACATCTAAGAAATTAACAAACTTTGTATTATCATTATAGCTAGGATATTTTTAATTTATACATGTACTTTCTAACTCTCTCAAAAGCAGAAAAACTGAAACTTTCGAAGGTAGAAAAGCATCATCTCTATACAGACCACCCCCATGCTAAGGAAATTGCTTTTTAATTTATTAACAAGAAATGAGCCTACAAGATTGGTTACTTGGGCCGAGTCATTTGAACCCATTGTAGTATAAAAATTCTATAATAGTTTGTCTAGTTGCTAAGACAATATTAATTTCTTGTTTAGTAATATTAGTAAGGTCTAAAGCCATAGAAAGTGCTTCATTAACGAGGGTAGGAAAAATAGAAGCATAATAATTGTCAATATGAAATTGCAAAAATTTCACATTATTCTTATCTAAATTAACAAACCTCTCATTAGTATTGCCCCATAAGTTAAGTGTAGTTTTCTGTTTGATAGCGGAAATAATTCTATTGAAAATATTTTTACTAATTCTTCCTATATCTAATCAATGGGTTACTTGTTAAATATTTAAGGTTAAACTTAGGGGTTTTAGGAATATAAGGTTCAGTGTATTTTTCTAAATTCGATTGTTTCACAATATTTTTACCCTGCTTATTGATTTCAGTTAAGTTAGCTTTGTTAGTTTTCGTATAATTTTTATTAAGTTATTTGTAGATGAAAGAATTATAGAAATGAAAGTCTATACTGTATATATTTTTAGTTTTAGCAGCAAGTACCTGTATTTTTTTGTCTTTTAAAAGAGTTAATTGTAGTGTTAAGTTGTTTCAAGAATGCATTATGATACATAGGTTTTTTTAAATTTGATATTTATCATATTAACCCTTTCGTTACCATATTTCTAACCAAAATACACCCCTTATGTGTTTCAATTAGTTTCTAACATAATCATAAATTTAGTCTGGTTTCATTAAACAACTCTAACTTTTTTATTTATCAACATATTAATGTGATTTTTGGAAGAAAATTTAACGAAAGGTTCTCAACCAATTCTATTCCATAATTTTTGTCTCAAAGTGACTAATTACAGGTAAATACAGGTAAATTGAACAAAATATGAAATTATTTAAATTTTGTTCAAACATCGCTATAGAAAATGGGTTATTAGCTAATATTCAATTGGGTATACAACAAAATTTTACTATAGAAGAGTTGTGCACATTACTGGATTTATCAGGTGAATTTAAACACACAAAAGACAGGTGTACCATAAAGGTATAAATAAAACGAAAGACTGGAATTTGTCTGTGAAGAAAACTAGAAAACAAAATACACACACACCATCAACTAGATTAAATAAGCTCTCCCACATACATAGATACGCAGAAATATACAATAATGATTTACAAAAGAAATTAATCAAAACTCGTCACTCACTTTTCAGGTAAATTAAAATAACAGGTAAATTAAAATTACACATAAAGAAAAAGAAAAACGAAGTAAATTTGAAAATATTAATAAAATAAAATCACACATATATACAAATCAAACAATATTCCTATCATGAAAACTTGTAAAGCACCCTGCTCTACATAATGCAACCTTGCAGAATGCACATTGGAAAGTTGTTTCAACAGACCTTCCACTAGGAGCTTTCCTTTTTTGATGAAGGCATTCACGACACTGCTTTTTGCGACCCTCGATTTTTTTCTAATTTATGGAGATCGGCTGAATTCAGAGGAATATCTCTCTGGCAGGCTTTGTTTTTTCTCCCTACAGTTATTTTTTTTTAGGAATAACCAGCTCTTAATTGTGTTGCTACATCTGCTCGGAACTGCAGATGGTCGCATTGTTTTTTTTTTTATATCCAACGGCAGTCCTTTTCTACTAGCGATCACTGTAGCACATGTATGTGTTGCCACAGTATCTAAATTCTCCGCAAGTTTGACCGAACTGAAAAACCGGTCAAAAAATAATATACGGCCCTGGTTATGGTATGGAAGTGATAAATTCCAGACCACCTCATACCCTAGGCCATGCTGACTTACATAATTGTCTCTTTTGCCAGTATAAAATTCAAATCCAGAGCAGTACCCAGTATTCCATTCGCAAAACTTCCAAACTTTCATCCCCCATTTTGTGGGATTTCCTGGCATATATTGTCGAAAACGTACTCTGCCTTTATAGCCCACCATACCCTCATCGATAGATAAATATCTCCCTGGTTTGTAAACTGTTTTATATGTGTTTTGAACACAGTCAATGAGGGGTCTTATTTTAAATAAGGGATCATAGTTTGGTTCTCCACGTGTACTGGTGTACTGCTCATGTCTCTCACATGTAAATATTGCGTCAATTTTAAAAACCGTGTCCTCGTCTTCAAAGGGTTCATCGCTACTCCAGTAATTTGTAATTCTGGGTAGCTTTCTAATGCCCATAATAATATTTATGGCAAAATAAGCTCTAATTTCATTTAAGCTGTGGGAAACCACAAACTATCCCTTTTTTCGCTTTGTTTACTTTCAGCGTAACGGTTCGTTTCCGCCGTAATGATTTCAAACAAGCCCATAGGAAAAAGTAAAAGGAAATAGTCTAAAGCTTTGCTCTCCTGGGATAGACTATGACTTGGTCCAGTTTCTTCACAAAAATCACTGAAAGAAACAGTTTTTAAATTTTTACTCCATTCAGGTGCCAATTCATTTTCTTTATCGCTGTCATCGGAGCTCTCGGATTCCCTGTGTTCACTTTCGGAAAATGAAACATCGGATTCATTATCAAATACCACGTGCTTTTTTTTTTTCAGTTATAGAGTTAGATTTTTCAAGGTCTTCAGAGGAAAATCCTTCGAATTCTGACTCGCTGCTTGACAGAATGAAATTGGTATCCATTTTTTGTCAGAATTACAAATTTTCAAAACACAATAGGAACAAATTTTGAAAAAAATCTCCCAAAATTCACAGAATTAAAATAACACGTCGATCGTTATCCAAAACTGTAGCTCAATTGTTTATGCAGTATAATCACGTGTTTTCATGAATGTACTAACGAGATTTGCTCTGATATTCTCATTTAAATATGAATGTGTGAGTACGGGCAGTTTTGGGCGGCTTGGTCACATGAACCAAAATTTTTTTGGGGCAGTTTTGGTAACGAAAGGGTTAAACAAATCATTTTCAGAATTATCCAACATAATATTATGAGGTGTGTTCTTATACGTACTAAATCCAAATTTATATGAAGTTTTGATTTTGTTGTTGTTTTCTTTGTAGTTTTTCTTCTGATAAAAAAATGTTCCTTTGTACATGTCGGATAAATGAATTAATACTATTAATAAAGTATTTCAAATATATCTTCTTTTCCGGCACTGGGATACATTTAAGGGACATCAGAAAGTAATCCTTGGTTAACATCTTAGCCAAAATTATTTAGCTCAATACAAAAAAAAAACAGTAATAAAATAGTTTAGATGACTTGATAACACAACCATATAAGGCAAAGAATAATTCAAACTCAAATGTGATATTTGAATTAATAAGTATTATTAAATTTATAAGCTCTGGGTGTATTCCTATAATGTTAAGTTTTAACAGTCAAGTAAATATTGTTTAGTTACTGCACGTTATATTTTATTTCTAATAAATTTTAATTTGTATGTTTAGTCTTCCATAAAATTTTAACGTTTTACCAACAATATTTTAAATTTTGCTTATGTTTTCAGAATGGAGATGTTCAGACATCATTGGTAAATAATTATATTATTTATGTTGTTTAATAAATTTTGAGGAAATCAGTACAGAAGAAAAAAATGGAACATCTTACTGTATTGATGGAAATGTTCGTAAATCAATTAAATAATTTAGTGTAATTTAATCCTGGTTATTTTTATTCATTTTATATATGCTCTGTGATATTGTAAAACTAATATGATTGGAAATTAACCAATCAGATTAAACTCTGAACTGTCATTAACATATATTGCTGTGGACTATAAAATCACATTTGAGCTTTGAATTATTCTTTGCCTTTATATGGTCGTGTTATCAACTCGTCTAAAATAATATTTATATGAAAATTGAATTGAATGAGTTATTTTCACAATAACAGGACATATAAGCCCCCTGAATGGAAAAAATGGGCATCAGCATGTATAGGAATCAAAACCAAAACTATTATTTTTATGATAAGTGTGCTGATTACACCAAGCTTGTCAAGTTATTATTAATGTTAATATGAAACCTACATGATAACTAAATTTCCTAATGTGCTTGAAGAAATGAAATCGTTGACTTAACAGTTATACAACTCTTATGAACATGCATAATATAATTATAGCATTAAGCTTATGAAATTCAAGAAGAATTTCTTGAATTTGAAAATAAGATCTTACTTCTCACAATTGAGAGATCACAGCTGAGATACTACAGGCACATGGTTAGAATGTCTCAGGAAAGAATCACTGGACAGATTTTACTGGCAAAACCAGCCAGCAGGAAACCCAGGGGTAGACCCTGAACAAGATGATTGGATAACAACAATGAGCTTGGCTGGCCTCGCTTGGGGATCCACTGGAGATGGATGCTTCTGACAGGACCTGCTGGCAGAAGTGTTTGATAACTCTTTCCCTACAACTCCCCCCTCCCCGTAAGTGGATAAGTGGGTGAAAAAGATCATACCTGCATTCCATGAAACTTTTATCCCCTTTTTTTGATTGCGCAGGAAATCTGTTACATGAAAAGTGTTTGGTTTTGCTGGGTACTTCCCAGGAGAAAAAGGGTTGAAGACCTCCAATTTAGTGTTGTTGCAACCTGAAATATTAAAACCATTTCTTCAAGATCTATTGACATTATAGAATACATTTTTTACATCCTCAATGGCTACAGGATATTTATTCATGGACTCATAACTCCGGATGGAGTTGTGGGGGTGTTGTCAAAACATACAGTGTGTTTTGGGGATTTTAAACCTAGCAGAGTCCATAAGGTGCTAAAATATCTGGAGTGATTATTTCATAATGAAACACTGTTTTCTACAAGGCTGAAAAGTTCATAGGCTGACCAAGATACTTTCATGAAATGACCAAAAGGGGTTTATTTTTCAACATGGTCCCTGGAAAGAAACAATACAGTTATTAATAATTAGTGCGTGCAAGATTTCATAGCTCTAGCATCACTTCTTCATAGTCAGTCTATGAACTTTCCAGTTGACTCTTGTACAATTACTATACCATCATGAGTTTTATTTATGCTTTGTCTTGAGACTTTTTAATATATAAATATCCTCTACACATATACATGGCTGGATTTAGACCGGGGGGGGCACTTCATGTTTGGAGGGTATTTCATATACAAAAAAAAAGAATACACAGAAAACCTCCAATTTTACATATCAAAGTCGGCTAGGCGCACATAGTTGGAATTGAAAGACTATACATACAGGCATTGAATTCAAAAAAAATCTAACCATCCTCATTTTACATCCACTTTCCATACTGCATGTGTTGGACTGTTACAACACAGTGCAGTACAGAAAACAGACATAAAAATGATCTAATCTAGGATTTTAACAACACAGTACAATATAGAAAACAGGTATATGATGTAATCTAGGACTGTAACAACACCGTACAGAAAACAGATATAATATGATCTAATCTAGGACTGTTACAACATTGTACTGTATAGAAAACAGACATAAAATGATCCAATCTAGGACTGTTACAACATTGTACTGTATAGAAAATAGATATAAAATGATCCAATCTAGGACCGTTACAACATAGTGCTGTATAGAAAACAGATATAATATGATGTAATCTAGGACTGTAACAACACAGTACAGAAAACATAATAAGATGTAATCTAGGACTGTTACAACACAGTACAGTACAGAAAATAGATATAAAATAATCTAATCTAGGACTGTAACAACACAGTACTGTATAGAAAACAAATATAAAATGATCCAATCTATGACTGTAACAACACAGTATAGAAAACAGATATAATATGATCTAATGTAGGACTGTATAAACACTGTACAGTACAGAAAACAAACAACAACACGGTACAGTATAGAAAACAGACATAAAATGATCTAATCTAGGACTGTGTCAACACTGCACAGTACAGAAAACAGATAACACAGTACAGTATAGAAAACAGACATAATAAGATCTAATCTAGTACTGTAACAACACAGTACTGTACAGAAAACAGATATAAGATCTAATCTGGGACTGTTACAACACAGTACTGTACAGAAAACAGACATAAAATGATCCAATCTAGGACTGTAAAAACTCAATCACAGTACGGAAAACAGTTTGAATATGATAATAAATGCACACTACTGCTCTAACAAACGACAATGACTTCCTAATCATTGCAGGAGATTTTAACGGACATGTAGGTAAACACCGAGATGGCTTCTATAGAGTCCATGGAGGCCATGGGGTTGGCACAATGAAGAAGGCTTCAGGCTTCTAGAATTCTGCGACGCTAATGACATGTGGATATGTAACACAAACTTCAAAAACCCAACAACCATCTGATCACCTATAGATCAGGGGAGCATTCTAATCAGATAGATTTTATCCTCATCAGAGGACGTGATAGATGGACGGTCGTAAACACAAAAGCTTTCCCTAGTGAGGAATGTACCTCCCAACATAGCTTAGTTGTCAGCGACCTCACGGTCAGAACTAGACGAACCTGGAAACAGAAGCCAACTTGGTGAAGAAAGATCTGGAAGCTGAAAGAACCCTCAGCCAGTAACAGATGTAAAGATATTTTACTCATTGCCTATGACAGTAAAGAAGAACAGATAGAGACATTCAATGTAGACGAGCACTGGGAGTTCCTAAAAAATAACTTACTAAAGGCGATGGATGAGATCTGTGGCTGGAGTAAGACCACAGGCAGGAGGAGAGTGACTTGGTGGTGGAACAATAAGGTAGATGAGGCAGTTAAAGCCAAGAAACGGGCATGGAAAGAATGGAAGAACGGGTGAAGCAGGGTACATTACATAGAGACCAGGAGGGAAGCTAGGCGACAAGTATATTTAGCTAGGAGGCAAGCAGAGGATAGAAAATTCAAGCATGTTTTGCAATGTGAGGACCAGAAACAGGAGGTGTTCAAGATTGCGAGGCAGTGTGTCAAAGAGAATTGTGATGTCATTGGAGAGAAGTGTATCCGGAATGATAAAGGTGAGCTTGCCCTCACAAGTTCTGAGAAGAAAGATGCGTGGAAGAGCCATTATGATAGATTACTAAATGAAGAGAATGCATGGGAAGAAGAGACCCTACCCCAAGTAGACCCTATAGAGGGGCCAGCAGTAGAAGTCAGTAGCAGCATAGTAAGTAAGGCAATCAAAGATATGAAGATGGGGAAGGCAACCGGTCCATCGGGTATAGCTGCCGAGATGCTGAAGGCATCTGGGTCGGTAGGTCACACCATAACCACATATATTGTTAACCAGGTAATACTAGAGGGTATCATACCAAAGGATTGGTGCAGCAACATCATTGTCAACTGCTACAAAGGTAAAGGTGATGCACTAGATAGAGGAAACTATAGAGGTATAAAGCTGATGAACCAGGTCATGAAAGTAACAGAAAGAGTTATAGCACAGTTGATTAGGGACCGGGTGAAACTAGATGAGATGCAATTTGGGTTTGTGCCAGGAAGAGGCACCATGATGCCCTCTTCCTTGTGAGGCAGTTACAGGAAAAGTACCTAGCTAAAAGTAAGCCACTCTACCTGGCATTCGGCGATCTCGAGAAAGCCTTTGGCAGAGTTCTTCGTGCTATAATCTGGTGGGCTCTTAGAAAACTAGGAGCAGATGAATGGCTTGTGAAAGCTGTACAAGCCATGTATAGGGGAGCAGTCAGCAAAGTTAGGATTAGCAATGACTATAGCGAAGAATTTAGCGTACAGGTCGGTGTCCACCAGGGCTCTGTTCTTAGCCCTCCTGTTCATCATAGTCCTGCAAGCAATAACGGAGGAGTTTAAGACCGGATGCCCATGGGAACTCCTGTATGCAGATGACCTTGCACTTATAGCTGAATCTATGGTAGAACTAGAGAAGAAATTCCAAACTTGGAAGCAGGAACTAGAAAGAACGGGTCTCAAAGTCAACCTGACAAAGACTAAAGTCCTTGTAAGTAGATGAGAAAACAGAACCCAGATCCCCTCAGAAAAATGGCCTTGCTCAGTATGTAGGAACTCCATTCTCTGCCCCAAATGCAAAGAAGCTTAACTAAGAATGTAAGCTTCACATGTAGCAGCTGTGCTGGAACAGCAAGCAGCAAACAGCCACAGGGAACAAGTACCATCAAACTCTGGGAGAGCTCTGTAGAAACAGTAGACAGCTACTGCTACCTAGGTGACCGAATTAGCAGCGGAGGTGGGTGTTCGGAAAATACAATAACTAGGGTAAGAACAGGATGGAAAAAGTTCAGGGAGCTACTGCCACGGCTAGCTGCAAAAGGCTTTTCCCTCAAAATGAAAGGCAGACTGTATGATGCGTGTATACGGACTGCAATGTTACATGGTAGTGAGACCTGGGCGCTGAAGGTGGAAGACTTACGTAGATTAGAAACAAACGAAGCCTGCATGCTCCGATGGATGTGTAATGGTAATATATGCAAACGGCAACGCATAAATGAATTGAGAAAGAGACTGAGCATAAGAGGAATGAATCAAATGCTGTGTGCAGGAGAGACGGTTGCGTTGGTATGGACATGTGATGCGTATGAAGGATGATAGCTGCATAAAAAGGTGCAGAGCACTAGAAGTCGATGGAAACCGCTGAGTGGGGAGACCCAAGAAGACCGGGATGAGTAGAGTTGGTGGTGAGAGTGGTGTTGGTGGTGGGAGTAGTGTTGGTGGTGGGAGTAGTGTTGGTGGTGAGAGTAGTGTTGGTGGTGAGAGTAGTGTTGGTGGTGAGAGTAGTGTTGGTGGTGAGAGTAGTGTTGGTGGTGAGAGTAGTGTTGGTGGTGGGAGTAGTGTTGGTGGTGAGAGTAGTGTTGGTGGTGAGAGTAGTGTTGGTGGTGAGAGTAGTGTTGGTGGTGAGAGTAGTGTTGGTGGTGGGAGTAGTGTTGGTGGTGGGAGTAGTGTTGGTGGTGAGAGTAGTGTTGGTGGTGGGAGTAGTGTTGGTGGTGGGAGTAGTGTTGGTGGTGGGAGTAGTGTTGGTGGTTGGAGTAGTGTTGGTGGTGGGAGTAGTGTTGGTGGTGGGAGTAGTGTTGGTGGTGAGAGTAGTGTTGGTGGTGGAAGTAGTGTTGGTGGTGGAAGTAGTGTTGGTGGTGGGAGTAGTGTTGGTGGTGGGAGTAGTGTTGGTGGTGGGAGTAGTGTTGGTGGTGGGAGTAGTGTTGGTGGTGAGAGTAGTGTTGGTGGTGGAAGTAGTGTTGGTGGTGGGAGTAGTGTTGGTGGTGGGAGTAGTGTTGGTGGTGGGAGTAGTGTTGGTGGTGGAAGTAGTGTTGGTGGTGGGAGTAGTGTTGGTGGTGGGAGTAGTGTTGGTGGTGGGAGTAGTGTTGGTGGTGGGAGTAGTGTTGGTGGTGAAAGTAGTGTTGGTGGTGAGAGTAGTGTTGGTGGTGGGAGTAGTGTTGGTGGTGAGAGTAGTGTTGGTGGTGAGAGTAGCGTTGGTGGTGAGAGTAGCGTTGGTGGTGGGAGTAGTGTTGGTGGTGGGAGTAGTGTTGGTGGTGAGAGTAGTGTTGGTGGTGGGAGTAGTGTTGGGGGTGAGAGTAGTGTTGGTGGTGGAAGTAGTGTTGGTGGTGGGAGTAGTGTTGGTGGTGGGAGTAGTGTTGGTGGTGGGAGTAGTGTTGGTGGTGAGAGTAGCGTTGGTGGTGAGAGTAGCGTTGGTGGTGGGAGTAGTGTTGGTGGTGGGAGTAGTGTTGGTGGTGAGAGTGTTGGTGGTGAGAGTAGTGTTGGTGATGAGAGTAGTGTTGGTGATGAGAGTAGTGTTGGTGGAGGGAGTAGTGTTGGTGATGAGAGTAGTGTTGGTGGTGGGAGTAGTGTTGGTGATGAGAGTAGTGTTGGTGGTGGGAGTAGTGTTGGTGGAGGGAGTAGTGTTGGTGATGAGAGTAGTGTTGGTGGTGGGAGTAGTGTTGGTGGAGGGAGTTGTGTTGGTGGTGAGAGTAGTGTTGGTGGTGAGAGTAGTGTTGGTGGTGAGAGTAGTGTTGGTGGTGGGAGTAGTGTTGGTGGTGGGAGTAGTGTTGGTGGTGAGAGTAGTGTTGGTGGTGAGAGTAGCGTTGGTGGTGAGAGTAGTGTTGGTGGTGGGAGTAGTGTTGGTGGTGGGAGTAGTGTTGGTGGTGGGAGTAGTGTTGGTGGTGAGAGTAGTGTTGGTGGTGGGAGTAGTGTTGGTGGTGGGAGTAGTGTTGGTGGTGAGAGTAGTGTTGGTGGTGAGAGTAGTGTTGGTGGTGGGAGTAGTGTTGGTGGTGGAAGTAGTGTTGGTGATGAGAGTAGTGTTGGTGATGAGAGTAGTGTTGGTGGAGGGAGTAGTGTTGGTGATGAGAGTAGTGTTGGTGGTGGGAGTAGTGTTGGTGGTGGGAGTAGTGTTGGTGGTGAGAGTAGTGTTGGTGGTGAGAGTAGTGTTGGTGGTGGGAGTAGTGTTGGTGGTGGGAGTAGTGTTGGTGGTGAGAGTAGTGTTGGTGGTGGGAGTAGTGTTGGTGGTGGAAGTAGTGTTGGTGATGAGAGTAGTGTTGGTGATGAGAGTAGTGTTGGTGGAGGGAGTAGTGTTGGTGATGAGAGTAGTGTTGGTGGTGAGAGTAGTGTTGGTGATGAGAGTAGTGTTGGTGGTGGGAGTAGTGTTGGTGGTGAGAGTAGTGTTGGTGGTGAGAGTAGTGTTGGTGGTGAGAGTAGTGTTGGTGGTGGAAGTAGTGTTGGTGATGAGAGTAGTGTTGGTGGTGAGAGTAGTGTTGGTGGAGGGAGTAGTGTTGGTGGTGAGAGTAGTGTTGGTGGTGAGAGTAGTGTTGGTGGTGGGAGTAGTGTTGGTGATGAGAGTAGTGTTGGTGGAGGGAGTAGTGTTGGTGATGAGAGTAGTGTTGGTGGAGGGAGTAGTGTTGGTGGTGAGAGTAGTGTTGGTGGTGAGAGTAGTGTTGGTGGTGAGAGTAGTGTTGGTGGTGAGAGTAGTGTTGGTGGTGAGAGTAGTGTTGGTGGTGAGAGTAGTGTTGGTGGTGAGAGTAGTGTTGGTGGTGGGAGTAGTGTTGGTGATGAGAGTAGTGTTGGTGATGAGAGTAGTGTTGGTGATGAGAGTAGTGTTGGTGGAGGGAGTAGTGTTGGTGGTGAGAGTAGTGTTGGTGGTGAGAGTAGTGTTGGTGGTGAGAGTAGTGTTGGTGGTGAGAGTAGTGTTGGTGGTGAGAGTAGTGTTGGTGGTGAGAGTAGTGTTGGTGGTGAGAGTAGTGTTGGTGGTGGGAGTAGTGCTGGTGGTGGGAGTAGTGTTGGTGGTGAGAGTGTTGGTGGTGAGAGTAGTGTTGGTGATGAGTAGTGTTGGTGATGAGAGTAGTGTTGGTGGAGGGAGTAGTGTTGGTGGAGGGAGTAGTGTTGGTGGAGGGAGTAGTGTTGGTGGTGGGAGTAGTGTTGGTGGTGGAAGTAGTGTTGGTGGTGGAAGTAGTGTTGGTGGTGGAAGTTGTGTTGGTGGTGAGAGTAGTGTTGGTGGTGAGAGTAGTGTTGGTGGTGAGAGTAGTGTTGGTAGTGGGAGTAGTGCTGGTGGTGGGAGTAGTGCTGGTGGTGGGAGTAGTGCTGGTGGTGGGAGTAGTGTTGGTGGTGGGAGTAGTGTTGGTGGTGAGAGTAGTGTTGGTGGTGGGAGTAGTGTTGGTGGTGGGAGTAGTGTTGGTGGTGGAAGTAGTGTTGGTGGTGGGAGTAGTGTTGGTGGTGGAAGTTGTGTTGGTGGTGGAAGTTGTGTTGGTGGTGAGAGTAGTGTTGGTGGTGAGAGTAGTGTTGGTGGTGAGAGTAGTGTTGGTGGTGGGAGTAGTGTTGGTGGTGAGAGTAGTGTTGGTGGTGATAGTAGTGTTGGTGGTGAGAGTAGTGTTGGTGGTGAGAGTAGTGTTGGTGGTGAGAGTAGTGTTGGTGGTGAGAGTAGTGTTGGTGGTGGAAGTAGTGTTGGTGGTGGGAGTAGTGTTGGTGGTGAGAGTAGTGTTGGTGGTGAGAGTAGTGTTGGTGGTGGGAGTAGTGTTGGTGGTGGGAGTAGTGTTGGTGGTGAGAGTAGTGTTGGTGGTGAGAGTAGTGTTGGTGGTGGGAGTAGTGTTGGTGGTGAGAGTAGTGTGGGTGGTGAGTGTTGGTGGTGGGAGTAGTGTTGGTGGTGGGAGTAGTGTTGGTGGTGAGAGTAGTGTTGGTGGTGGGAGTAGTGTGGGTGGTGAGAGTAGTGTTGGTGGTGGGAGTAGTGTTGGTGGTGGGAGTAGTGTTGGTGGTGAGAGTAGTGTTGATGGTGAGAGTAGTGTTGGAGGTGGAAGTAGTGTTGGTGGTGGAAGTAGTGTTGGTGGTGAGAGTAGTGTTGGTGGTGAGAGTAGTGTTGGTGGTGAGAGTAGTGTTGGTGGTGAGAGTAGTGTTGGTGGTGGGAGTAGTGTTGGTGGTGAGAGTAGTGTTGGTGGTGGAGTAGTGTTGGTGGTGAAGTAGTTGGTGGTGGGAGTGTTGGTGGTGGAGTAGTGTTGGTGGTGGGAGTAGTGTGGTGGTGGTGGGAGTAGTGTTGGTGGTGAGGTAGTGTTGGTGGTGAGAGTAGTGTTGGTGGAGTGTAGCGTTGGTGGTGAGTAGCGTTGGTGGTGGTAGTAGGGTGGTGAGGTGGTGTGTTGTGGGTGTGAGAGTAGTGTTGGTGTGAGAGTAGTGTTGGTGGTGGAAGTAGTGTGTGGTGGTGGAGTAGTGTTGTTGGTGGGAGTAGTGTTGGTGGTGAAGTAGTGTTGGTGGTGGGAGTAGTGTTGGTGGTGAGAGTAGTGTTGGTGGTGAGAGTAGTGTTGGTGGTGAGAGTAGTGTTGGTGGTGAGAGTAGTGTTGGTGGTGGGAGTAGTGTTGGTGGTGAGAGTAGTGTGGGTGGTGAAGTAGTGTTGGTGGTGGGAGTAGTGTTGGTGGTGAGAGTAGTGTTGGTGGTGGGAGTAGTGTTGGTGATGAGAGTAGTGTTGGTGGTGGGAGTAGTGTTGGTGGTGGGAGTAGTGTTGGTGGTGACAGTAGTGTTGGTGGTGGAAGTAGTGTTGGTGGTAGGAGTTGTGTTGGTGGTGGGAGTTGTGTTGGTGGTGGGAGTTGTGTTGGTGGTGAGAGTAGTGTTGGTGGTGAGAGTAGTGTTGGTGGTGGGAGTAGTGTTGGTGGTGGAAGTAGTGTTGCTGGTGGGAGTAGTGTTGGTGGTGGGAGTAGTGTTGGTGGTGGGAGTAGTGTTGGTGGTGGGAGTAGTGTTGGTGGTGAGAGTAGTGTTGGTGGTGGGAGTAGTGTTGGTGGTGAGAGTAGTGTGGGTGGTGGGAGTAGTATGGGTGGTGGGAGTAGTGTTGGTGGTGAGAGTAGTGTTGATGGTGGGAGTAGTGTTGGTGGTGAGAGTAATGTTGGTGGTGGGAGTAATGTTGGTGGTGAGAGTAGTGTTGGTGGTGGGAGTAGTGTTGGAGGTGGAAGTAGTGTTGGTGGTGGGAGTAGTGTTGGTGGTGAGAGTAGTGTTGGTGGTGGAAGTAGTGTTGGTGGTGGAAGTAGTGTTGGTGGAGGAAGTAGTGTTGGTGGTGGGAGTAGTGTTGGTGGTGGGAGTAGTGTTGGTGGTGGGAGTAGTGTTGGTGGTGAGAGTAGTGTTGGTGGTGGGAGTAGTGTTGGTGGTGGAAGTAGTGTTGGTGGTGAGAGTAGTGTTGGTGGTGAGAGTAGTGTTGGTGGTGGGAGTAGCGTTGGTGGTGGGAGTAGTGTTGGTGGTGAGAGTAGTGTTGGTGGTGAGAGTAGTGTTGGTGGTGGGAGTAGCGTTGGTGGTGGGAGTAGTGTGGGTGGTGAGAGTAGTGTTGGTGGTGAGAGTAGTGTTGGTGGTGGAAGTAGTGTTGGTGGTGAGAGTAGTGTTGGTAGTGGGAGTAGTGTTGGTAGTGAGAGTAGTGTTGGTGGTGGGAGTAGTGTTGGTGGTGAGAGTAGTGTTGGAGGTGGAAGTAGTGTTGGTGGTGGAAGTAGTGTTGGTGGTGAGAGTAGTGTTGGTGGTGAGAGTAGTGTTGGTGGTGGGAGTAGCGTTGGTGGTGGGAGTAGTGTTGGTGGTGAGAGTAGTGTTGGTGGTGAGAGTAGTGTTGGTGGTGGGAGTAGCGTTGGTGGTGGGAGTAGTGTGGGTGGTGAGAGTAGTGTTGGTGGTGAGAGTAGTGTTGGTGGTGTAAGTAGTGTTGGTGGTGAGAGTAGTGTTGGTAGTGGGAGTAGTGTTGGTGGTGAGAGTAGTGTTGGTGGTGGGAGTAGTGTTGGTGGTGAGAGTAGTGTTGGTGGTGAGAGTAGTGTTGGTGGTGAGAGTAGTGTTGGTGGTGGGAGTAGCGTTGGTGATGGGAGTAGTGTTGGTGGTGGGAGTAGTGTTGGTGGTGAGAGTAGTGTTGGTGGTGAGAGTAGTGTTGGTGGTGAGAGTAGTGTTGGTGGTGGGAGTAGCGTTGGTGGTGGGAGTAGTGGTGGGAGTAGTGTTGGTGGTGAGAGTAGTGTTGGTGGTGAGAGTAGTGTTGGTGGTGGAAGTAGTGTTGGTGGTGGGAGTAGTGTTGGTGGTGGAAGTAGTGTTGGTGGTGGGAGTAGTGTTGGTGGTGGGAGTAGTGTTGGTGGAGGAAGTAGTGTTGGTGGTGGGAGTAGTGTTGGTGGTGAGAGTAGTGATGGTGGTGGAAGTAGTGTTGGGAGTAGTGTTGGTGGTGGGAGTAGTGTTGGTGGTGAGAGTAGTGTTGGAGGTGGAAGTAGTGTTGGGAGTAGTGTTGGTGGTGGGAGTAGTGTTGGTGGTGAGAGTAGTGTGGGTGGTGAGAGTAGTGTGGGTGGTGAGAGTAGTGTTGGTGGTGGAAGTAGTGTTGGTGGTGGGAGTAGTGTTGGTGGTGGAAGTAGTGTTGGTGGTGGGAGTAGTGTTGGTGGTGGGAGTAGTGTTGGTGGTGAGAGTAGTGTTGGTGGTGGGAGTAGTGTTGGTGGTGGGAGTAGTGTTGGTGGTGGAAGTAGTGTTGGTGGTGGAAGTAGTGTTGGTGGTGGGAGTAGTGTTGCTGGTGGGAGTAGTGTTGGTGGTGAGAGTGTGTTGGTGGTGAGAGTAGTGTTGGTGGTGGGAGTAGTGTTGCTGGTGGGAGTAGTGTTGCTGGTGGGAGTAGTGTTGGTGGTGGAAGTAGTGTTGGTGGTGGGAGTTGTGTTGGTGGTGAGAGTAGTGTTGGAGGTGGAAGTAGTGTTGGGAGTAGTGTTGGTGGTGGGAGTAGTGTTGGTGGTGAGAGTAGTGTGGGTGGTGAGAGTAGTGTGGGTGGTGAGAGTAGTGTTGGTGGTGGAAGTAGTGTTGGTGGTGGGAGTAGTGTTGGTGGTGGAAGTAGTGTTGGTGGTGGGAGTAGTGTTGGTGGTGGGAGTAGTGTTGGTGGTGAGAGTAGTGTTGGAGGTGGAAGTAGTGTTGGTGGTGAGAGTAGTGTTGGTGGTGGGAGTAGTGTTGGTGGTGGGAGTAGTGTTGCTGGTGGGAGTAGTGTTGGTGGTGAGAGTGTGTTGGTGGTGAGAGTAGTGTTGGTGGTGGGAGTAGTGTTGCTGGTGGGAGTAGTGTTGCTGGTGGGAGTAGTGTTGGAGGTGGAAGTAGTGTTGGTGGTGGAAGTAGTGTTGGTGGTGAGAGTAGTGTTGGTGGTGGGAGTAGTGTTGGTGGTGGGAGTAGTGTTGCTGGTGGGAGTAGTGTTGGTGGTGAGAGTGTGTTGGTGGTGAGAGTAGTGTTGCTGGTGGGAGTAGTGTTGGTGGTGGAAGTTGTGTTGGTGGTGGGAGTAGTGTTGGTGGTGGGAGTAGTGTTGGTGGTGGGAGTAGTGTTGGTGGTGGGAGTAGTGTTGGTGGTGAGAGTAGTGTTGGTGGTGAGAGTAGTGTTGGTGGTGAGAGTAGTGTTGGTGGTGGGAGTAGGGTTGGTGGTGGGAGTAGTGTTGGTGGTGAGAGTAGTGTTGGTGGTGAGAGTAGTGTTGGTGGTGAGAGTAGTGTTGGTGGTGGGAGTAGCGTTGGTGGTGGGAGTAGTGTTGGTGGTGGGAGTAGTGTTGGTGGTGAGAGTAGTGTGGGTGGTGAGAGTAGTGTTGGTGGTGGGAGTAGTGTTGGTGGTGGAAGTAGTGTTGGTGGTGGGAGTAGTGTTGGTGGTGGAAGTAGTGTTGGTGGTGGGAGTAGTGTTGGTGGTGGAAGTAGTGTTGGTGGTGGGAGTAGTGTTGGTGGTGAGAGTAGTGATGGTGGTGGAAGTAGTGTTGGGAGTAGTGTTGGTGGTGGGAGTAGTGTTGGTGGTGGGAGTAGTGTTGGTGGTGAGAGTAGTGTGGGTGGTGAGAGTAGTGTTGGTGGTGAGAGTAGTGTTGGTGGTGAGAGTAGTGTTGGTGGTGGAAGTAGTGTTGGTGGTGAGAGTAGTGTTGGTGGTGGAAGTAGTGTTGGTGGTGGGAGTAGTGTTGGTGGTGGGAGTAGTGTTGGTGGTGGAAGTAGTGTTGGTGGAGGGAGTAGTGTTGGTGGAGGGAGTTGTGTTGGTGGAGGGAGTTGTGTTGGTGGTGGGAGTAGTGTTGGTGGTGGGAGTAGTGTTGGTGGAGGAAGTAGTGTTGGTGGTGGGAGTAGCGTTGGTGGTGAGAGTAGTGATGGTGGTGGAAGTAGTGTTGGGAGTAGTGTTGGTGGTGGGAGTAGTGTTGGTGGTGGGAGTTGTGTTGGTGGTGGGAGTAGTGTTGGTGGTGGGAGTAGTGTTGGTGGTGAGAGTAGTGTTGGTGGTGGAAGTAGTGTTGGTGGTGGGAGTAGTGTTGGTGGTGGGAGTAGTGTTAGTGGTGGAAGTAGTGTTGGTGGAGGGAGTAGTGTTGGTGGAGGGAGTTGTGTTGGTGGTGGGAGTAGTGTTGGTGGTGGGAGTACTGTTGGTGGTGGGAGTAGTGTTGGTGGTGGAAGTAGTGTTGGTGGTGGAAGTAGTGTTGGTGGTGGGAGTAGTGTTGGTGGTGGGAGTACTGTTGGTGGTGGGAGTAGTGTTGGTGGTGGAAGTAGTGTTGGTGGTGGGAGTAGTGTTGGTGGTGGAAGTAGTGTTGGTGGTGAGAGTTGTGTTGGTGGTGGGAGTAGTGTTGGTGGTGGGAGTACTGTTGGTGGTGGGAGTAGTGTTGGTGGTGGAAGTAGTGTTGGTGGTGGGAGTAGTGTTGGTGGTGAGAGTAGTGTTGGTGGTGAGAGTAGCGTTGGTGGTGGGAGTAGCGTTGGTGGTGAGAGTAGCGTTGGTGGTGGGAGTAGTGTTGGTGGTGAAAGTAGTGTTGGTGGTGGGAGTAGTGTTGGTGGTGAGAGTAGTGTTGGTGGTGGAAGTAGTGTTGGTGGAGGGAGTAGTGTTGGTGGAGGGAGTTGTGTTGGTGGAGGGAGTTGTGTTGGTGGTGGGAGTAGTGTTGGTGGTGGGAGTACTGTTGGTGGTGGGAGTAGTGTTGGTGGTGGGAGTAGTGTTGGTGGTGAGAGTAGTGTTGGAGGTGGGAGTAGTGTTGGTGGTGGGAGTAGTGTTGGTGGTGAGAGTAATGTTGGTGGTGAGAGTAGTGTTGGTGGTGAGAGTAGTGTTGGTGGTGGAAGTAGTGTTGGTGGTGAGAGTAATGTTGGTGGTGAGAGTAGTGTTGGTGGTGAGAGTAGTGTTGGTGGTGAGAGTAGTGTTGGTGGTGGGAGTAGTGTTGGTGGTGGGAGTAGTGTTGGTGGTGAGAGTAGTGTTGGTGGTGAGAGTAGTGTTGGTGGTGAGAGTAGTGTTGGTGGTGAGAGTAGTGTTGGTGGTGGAAGTAGTGTTGGTGGTGGAAGTAGTGTTGGTGGTGAGAGTAGTGTTGGTGGTGAGAGTAATGTTGGTGGTGAGAGTAGTGTTGGTGGTGAGAGTAGTGTTGGTGGTGAGAGTAGTGTTGGTGGTGGGAGTAGTGTTGGTGGTGAGAGTAGTGTTGGTGGTGGGAGTAGTGTTGGTGGTGAGAGTAGTGTTGGTGGTGGGAGTAGTGTTGGTGGTGGGAGTAGTGTTGGTGGTGGGAGTAGTGTTGGTGGTGAGAGTAGTGTTGGTGGTGGGAGTAGTGTTGGTGGTGAGAGTAGTGTTGGTGGTGAGAGTAGTGTTGGTGGTTGAAGTAGTGTTGCTGGTGGGAGTAGTGTTGGTGGTGGGAGTTGTGTTGGTGGTGGGAGTAGTGTTGGTGGTGGAAGTAGTGTTGGTGGTGGGAGTAGTGTTGGTGGTGAGAGTAGTGTTGGTGGTGAGAGTAGTGTTGGTGGTGAGAGTAGTGTTGGTGGTGAGAGTAGTGTTGGTGGTGAGAGTAGTGTTGGTGGTGAGAGTAGTGTTGGTGGTGGGAGTAGTGTTGGTGGTGGAAGTAGTGTTGGTGGTGAGAGTAGTGTTGGTGGTGGGAGTAGTGTTGGTGGTGGGAGTACTGTTGGTGGAGGGAGTTGTGTTGGTGGTGGAAGTAGTGTTGGTGGTGAGAGTAGTGTTGGTGGTGAGAGTAGTGTTGGTGGTGGGAGTAGTGTTGGTGGTGGGAGTAGTGTTGGTGGTGGGAGTAGTGTTGATGGTGAGAGTAGTGTTGGTGGTGAGAGTAGTGTTGGTGGTGATAGTAGTGTTGGTGGTGAGAGTAGTGTTGGTGGTGGGAGTAATGTTGGTGGTGAGAGTAGTGTTGGTGGTGGGAGTAGTGTTGGTGGTGGGAGTAGTGTTGGTGTTGGGAGTAGTGTTGGTGGTGAGAGTAGTGTTGGGAGTAGTGTTGGTGGTGAGAATAGTGTTGGAGGTGGAAGTAGTGTTGGTGGTGGAAGTAGTGTTGGTGGTGAGAGTAGTGTTGGTGGTGGGAGTAGTGTTGGTGGTGAGAGTAGTGTTGGTGGTGGGAGTAGTGTTGGTGGTGAGAGTAGTGTTGGAGTTGGAAGTAGTGTTGGTGGTGGAAGTAGTGTTGGTGGTGAGAGTAGTGTTGGTGGTGGAAGTAGTGTTGGTGGTGGGAGTAGTGTTGGTGGTGGGAGTAGTGTTGGTGGTGGGAGTAGTGTTGGTGGTGAGAGTAGTGTTGGTGGTGGAAGTAGTGTTGGTGGTGGAAGTAGTGTTGGTGGTGGGAGTAGTGTTGGTGGTGGGAGTAGTGTTGGTGGTGAGAGTAGTGTTGGTGGTGCGAGTAGTGTTGGTGGTGGGAGTAGTGTTGGTGGTGGAAGTAGTGTTGGTGGTGGGAGTAGTGTTGGTGGTGGAAGTAGTGTTGGTGGTGGGAGTAGTGTTGGTGGTGGGAGTAGTGTTGGTGGTGGGAGTAGTGTGGTGGTGAGAGTAGTGATGGTGGTGGAAGTAGTGTTCGGAGTAGTGTTGGTGGTGGAGTAGTGTTGGTGGTGGGAGTAGTGTTGGTGGTGAGAGTAGTGTGGGTGGTGAGAGTAGTGTTGGTGGTGAGAGTAGTGTTGGTGGTGAGAGTAGTGTTGGTGGTGGAAGTAGTGTTGGTGGTGAGAGTAGTGTTGGTGGTGGAAGTAGTGTTGGTGGTGGGAGTAGTGTTGGTGGTGGGAGTAGTGTTGGTGGTGCAAGTAGTGTTGGTGGAGGGAGTAGTGTTGGTGGAGGGAGTTGTGTTGGTGGAGGGAGTTGTGTTGGTGGTGGGAGTAGTGTTGGTGGTGGGAGTAGTGTTGGTGGAGGAAGTAGTGTTGGTGGTGGGAGTAGTGTTGGTGGTGAGAGTAGTGATGGTGGTGGAAGTAGTGTTGGGAGTAGTGTTGGTGGTGGGAGTAGTGTTGGTGGTGGAGTAGTGTTGGTGGTGAGAGTAGTGTTGGTGGTGGAAGTAGTGTTGGTGGTGGGAGTAGTGTTGGTGGTGGGAGTAGTGTTGGTGTGGAAGTAGTGTTGGTGGAGGGAGTAGTGTTGGTGGAGGGAGTTGTGTTGGTGGAGGGAGTTGTGTTGTGGTGGGAGTAGTGTTGGTGGTGGGAGTACTGTTGGTGGTGGGAGTAGTGTTGGTGGTGGAAGTAGTGTTGGTGGTGGGAGTACTGTTGGTGGTGGAGTAGTGTTGGTGGTGGAAGTAGTGTTGGTGGTGGAGTAGTGTTGGTGGTGGAAGTAGTGTTGGTGGTGAGAGTTGTGTTGGTGGTGGGAGTAGTGTTGGTGGTGGGAGTACTGTTGGTGGTGGGAGTAGTGTTGGTGGTGGAGTAGTGTTGGTGGTGAGAGTAGCGTTGGTGGTGGGAGTAGCGTTGGTGGTGGGAGTAGCGTTGGTGGTGGAGTAGTGTGGTGGTGAAAGTAGTGTTGGTGGTAGAGTAGTGTTGGTGGTGAGAGTAGTGTTGGTGGTGGAAGTAGTGTTGGTGGAGGGAGTAGTGTTGGTGGAGGGAGTTGTGTTGGTGGAGGGAGTTGTGTTGGTGGTGGGAGTAGTGTTGGTGGTGGGAGTACTGTTGGTGGTGGGAGTAGTGTTGGTGGTGGAAGTAGTGTTGGTGGTGAGAGTAGCGTTGGTGGTGGAAATAGTGTTGGTGGTGGAAGTAGTGTTGGTGGTGAGAGTAGTGTTGGTGGTGGGAGTAGTGTTGGTGGAGGGAGTAGTGTTGGTGGTGAGAGTAGTGTTGGTGGTGGGAGTAGTGTTGGTGGTGAGAGTAGTGTGGGTGGTGAGAGTAGTGTTGGTGGTGAGAGTAGTGTTGGTGGTGGTGGGAGTAGTGTTGGTGGTGGTGGGAGTAGTGTTGGTGGTGGGAGTAGTGTTGGTGGTGAGAGTAGTGTTGGTGGTGAGAGTTGTGTTGGTGGTGGGAGTAGTGTTGGTGGTGGGAGTAGTGTTGGTGGTGGGAGTAGTGTTGGTGGTGAGAGTAGTGTTGGTGGTGAGAGTAGTGTTTGGTGGTGGAAGTAGTGTTGGTGGTGAGAGTAGTGTTGGTGGTGAGAGTAATGTTGGTGGTGAGAGTAATGTTGGTGGTGAGAGTAGTGTTGGTGGTGAGAGTAGTGTTGGTGGTGGAGTAGTGTTGGTGGTGGAGTAGTGTTGGTGGTGAGAGTAGTGTTGGTGGTGAGAGTAGTGTTGGTGGTGAGAGTAGTGTTGGTGGTGAGAGTAGTGTTGGTGGTGGAAGTAGTGTTGGTGGTGGAAGTAGTGTTGGTGGTGAGAGTAGTGTTGGTGGTGAGAGTAATGTTGGTGGTGAGAGTAGTGTTGGTGGTGAGAGTAGTGTTGGTGGTGGGAGTAGTGTTGGTGGTGAGAGTAGTGTTGGTGGTGAGAGTAGTGTTGGTGGTGGGAGTAGTGTTGGTGGTGAGAGTAGTGTTGGTGGTGGGAGTAGTGTTGGTGGTGAGAGTAGTGTTGGTGGTGGGAGTAGTGTTGGTGGTGAGAGTAGTGTTGGTGGTGAGAGTAGTGTTGGTGGTTGAAGTAGTGTTGCTGGTGGGAGTAGTGTTGGTGGTGGGAATTGTGTTGGTGGTGGGAGTAGTGTTGGTGGTGGAAGTAGTGTTGGTGGTGGGAGTAGTGTTGGTGGTGAGAGTAGTGTTGGTGGTGAGAGTAGTGTTGGTGGTGAGAGTAGTGTTGGTGGTGAGAGTAGTGTTGGTGGTGAGAGTAGTGTTGGTGGTGAGAGTAGTGTTGGTGGTGGGAGTAGTGTTGGTGGTGGAAGTAGTGTTGGTGGTGAGAGTAGTGTTGGTGGTGGGAGTAGTGTTGGTGGTGGGAGTAGTGTTGGTGGAGGGAGTTGTGTTGGTGGTGGGAGTAGTGTTGGTGGTGAGAGTAGTGTTGGTGGTGAGAGTAGTGTTGGTGGTGGGAGTAGTGTTGCTGGTGAGAGTAGTGTTGGAGGTGGAAGTAGTGTTGGTGGTGGGAGTAGTGTTGGTGGTGGGAGTAGTGTTGGTGGTGAGAGTAGTGTTGGTGGTGAGAGTAGTGTTGGTGGTGAGAGTAGTGTTGGTGGTGAGAGTAGTGTTGGTGGTGGAAGTAGTGTTGGTGGTGGGAGTAGTGTTGGTGGTGGAAGTAGTGTTGGTGGTGGGAGTAGTGTTGGTGGTGGGAGTTGTGTTGGTGGTGAGAGTTGTGTTGGTGGTGAGAGTAGTGTTGGTGGTGAGAGTAGTGTTGGTGGTGGGAGTAGTGTTGGTGGTGGAAGTAGTGTTGGTGGTGGAAGTAGTGGTGGTGAAAGTAGTGTTGGTGGTGGGAGTAGTGTTGGTGGTGGAAGTAGTGTTGGTGGTGGAAGTAGTGTTGGTGGTGGAAGTAGTGTTGGTGGTGGGAGTAGTGTTGGTGGTGGGAGTAGTGTTGCTGGTGGGAGTAGTGTTGGTGGTGAGAGTAGTGTTGGTGGTGGGAGTTGTGTTGGTGGTGAGAGTAGTGTTGGTGGTGAGAGTGGTGTTGGTGGTGAGAGTGGTGTTGGTGGTGAGAGTAGTGTTGGTGGTGAGAGTGGTGTTGGTGGTGAGAGTAGTGTTGGTGGTGGGAGTAATGTTGGTGGTGAGAGTAGTGTTGGTGGTGGGAGTAGTGTTGGTGGTGGGAGTAGTGTTGGTGGTGAGAGTAGTGTTGGTGGTGGGAGTAGTGTTGGTGGTGGGAGTAGTGTTGGTGGTGGAAGTAGTGTTGGTGGTTGAAGTAGTGTTGGTGGTGAGAGTAGTGTTGGTGGTTGAAGTAGTGTTGGTGGTGGGAGTAGTGTTGGTGGTGAGAGTAGTGTTGGTGGTGGGAGTAGTGTTGGTGGTGAGAGTGTTGGTGGTGAGAGTAGTGTTGGTGGTGAGAGTAGTGTTGGTGGTGGGAGTAGTGTTGGTGGTGAGAGTGGTGTTGGTGGTGGAAGTAGTGTTGGTGGTGAGAGTAGTGTTGGTGGTGAGAGTAGTGTTGGTGGTGAGAGTAGTGTTGGTGGTGAGAGTAGTGTTGGTGGTGGGAGTAGTGTTGGTGGTGGGAGTAGTGTTGGTGGTGGGAGTAGTGTTGATGGTGAGAGTAGTGTTGGTGGTGAGAGTAGTGTTGGTGGTGATAGTAGTGTTGGTGGTGAGAGTAGTGTTGGTGGTGGGAGTAATGTTGGTGGTGAGAGTAGTGTTGGTGGTGGGAGTAGTGTTGGTGGTGGGAGTAGTGTTGGTGTTGGGAGTAGTGTTGGTGGTGAGAGTAGTGTTGGTGGTGGGAGTAGTGTTGGTGGTGGGAGTAGTGTTGGAGGTGGAAGTAGTGTTGGTGGTGGAAGTAGTGTTGGTGGTGGAAGTAGTGTTGGTGGTGGAAGTAGTGTTGGTGGTGAGAGTAGTGTTGGTGGTTGAAGTAGTGTTGCTGGTGGGAGTAGTGTTGGTGGTGGGAATTGTGTTGGTGGTGGGAGTAGTGTTGGTGGTGGAAGTAGTGTTGGTGGTGGGAGTAGTGTTGGTGGTGAGAGTAGTGTTGGTGGTGAGAGTAGTGTTGGTGGTGAGAGTAGTGTTGGTGGTGAGAGTAGTGTTGGTGGTGAGAGTAGTGTTGGTGGTGAGAGTAGTGTTGGTGGTGGGAGTAGTGTTGGTGGTGGAAGTAGTGTTGGTGGTGAGAGTAGTGTTGGTGGTGGGAGTAGTGTTGGTGGTGGGAGTAGTGTTGGTGGAGGGAGTTGTGTTGGTGGTGGGAGTAGTGTTGGTGGTGAGAGTAGTGTTGGTGGTGGGAGTAGTGTTGCTGGTGAGAGTAGTGTTGGAGGTGGAAGTAGTGTTGGTGGTGGGAGTAGTGTTGGTGGTGGGAGTAGTGTTGGTGGTGAGAGTAGTGTTGGTGGTGAGAGTAGTGTTGGTGGTGAGAGTAGTGTTGGTGGTGAGAGTAGTGTTGGTGGTGGAAGTAGTGTTGGTGGTGGGAGTAGTGTTGGTGGTGGAAGTAGTGTTGGTGGTGGGAGTAGTGTTGGTGGTGGGAGTTGTGTTGGTGGTGAGAGTTGTGTTGGTGGTGAGAGTAGTGTTGGTGGTGAGAGTAGTGTTGGTGGTGGGAGTAGTGTTGGTGGTGGAAGTAGTGTTGGTGGTGGAAGTAGTGGTGGTGAAAGTAGTGTTGGTGGTGGGAGTAGTGTTGGTGGTGAGAGTAGTGTTGGTGGTGGAAGTAGTGTTGGTGGTGGAAGTAGTGTTGGTGGTGGAAGTAGTGTTGGTGGTGGGAGTAGTGTTGGTGGTGGAAGTAGTGTTGGTGGTGGGAGTAGTGTTGGTGGTGGGAGTAGTGTTGCTGGTGGGAGTAGTGTTGGTGGTGAGAGTAGTGTTGGTGGTGGGAGTTGTGTTGGTGGTGAGAGTAGTGTTGGTGGTGAGAGTGGTGTTGGTGGTGAGAGTAGTGTTGGTGGTGAGAGTGGTGTTGGTGGTGAGAGTAGTGTTGGTGGTGGGAGTAATGTTGGTGGTGAGAGTAGTGTTGGTGGTGGGAGTAGTGTTGGTGGTGGGAGTAGTGTTGGTGGTGAGAGTAGTGTTGGTGGTGGGAGTAGTGTTGGTGGTGGGAGTAGTGTTGGTGGTGGAAGTAGTGTTGGTGGTTGAAGTAGTGTTGGTGGTGAGAGTAGTGTTGGTGGTTGAAGTAGTGTTGGTGGTGGGAGTAGTGTTGGTGGTGAGAGTAGTGTTGGTGGTGGGAGTAGTGTTGGTGGTGAGAGTGTTGGTGGTGAGAGTAGTGTTGGTGGTGAGAGTAGTGTTGGTGGTGGGAGTAGTGTTGGTGGTGAGAGTGGTGTTGGTGGTGGAAGTAGTGTTGGTGGTGAGAGTGGTGTTGGTGGTGGAAGTAGTGTTGGTGGTGAGAGTAGTGTTGGTGGTGAGAGTAGTGTTGGTGGTGAGAGTAGTGTTGGTGGTGGGAGTAGTGTTGGTGGTGGGAGTAGTGTTGGTGGTGGGAGTAGTGTTGATGGTGAGAGTAGTGTTGGTGGTGAGAGTAGTGTTGGTGGTGATAGTAGTGTTGGTGGTGAGAGTAGTGTTGGTGGTGGGAGTAATGTTGGTGGTGAGAGTAGTGTTGGTGGTGGGAGTAGTGTTGGTGGTGGGAGTAGTGTTGGTGTTGGGAGTAGTGTTGGTGGTGAGAGTAGTGTTGGTGGTGGGAGTAGTGTTGGTGGTGGGAGTAGTGTTGGAGGTGGAAGTAGTGTTGGTGGTGGAAGTAGTGTTGGTGGTGAGAGTAGTGTTGGTGGTGGGAGTAGTGTTGGTGGTGAGAGTAGTGTTGGTGGTGGGAGTAGTGTTGGTGGTGAGAGTAGTGTTGGAGTTGGAAGTAGTGTTGGTGGTGGAAGTAGTGTTGGTGGTGAGAGTAGTGTTGGTGGTGGAAGTAGTGTTGGTGGTGGGAGTAGTGTTGGTGGTGGGAGTAGTGTTGGTGGTGGGAGTAGTGTTGGTGGTGGGAGTAGTGTTGGTGGTGGAAGTAGTGTTGGTGGTGGGAGTAGTGTTGGTGGTGGGAGTAGTGTTGGTGGTGAGAGTAGTGTTGGTGGTGAGAGTAGTGTTGGTGGTGAGAGTAGTGTTGGAGGTGGAAGTAGTGTTGGTGGTGGAAGTAGTGTTGGTGGTGGGAGTAGTGTTGGGAGTAGTGTTGGTGGTGAGAGTAGTGTTGGTGGTGAGAGTAGTGTTGGAGCTGGAAGTAGTGTTGGTGATGGAAGTAGTGTTGGTGGTGAGAGTAGTGTTGGTGGTGAGAGTAGTGTTGGTGGTGGAAGTAGTGTTGGTGGTGGGAGTAGTGTTGGTGGTGGGAGTAGTGTTGGTGGTGAGAGTAGTGTTGGTGGTGGGAGTAGTGTTGGTGGTGAGAGTAGTGTTGGTGGTGGGAGTAGTGTTGGTGGTGGGAGTAGTGTTGGTGGTGAGAGTAGTGTTGGTGGTGGAAGTAGTGTTGGTGGTGGGAGTAGTGTTGGTGGTGAGAGTAGTGTTGGTGGTGGAAGTAGTGTTGGTGGTGGGAGTAGTGTTGGTGGTGGAAGTAGTGTTGGTGGTGGGAGTAGTGTTGGATGTGGAAGTAGTGTTGGTGGTGAGAGTAGTGTTGGTGGTGAGAGTAGTGTTGGTGGTGGAAGTAGTGTTGGGAGTAGTGTTGGTGGTGGGAGTAGTGTTGGTGGTGGGAGTAGTGTTGGTGGTGGGAGTAGTGTTGGTGGTGAGAGTAGTGTTGGTGGTGGGAGTAGTGTTGGTGGTGGGAGTAGTGTTGGTGGTGGGAGTAGTGTTGTTGGTGGGAGTAGTGTTGGTGGTGGAAGTAGTGTTGGTGGTGGAAGTAGTGTTGGGAGTAGTGTTGGTGGTGAGAGTAGTGTTGGTGGTGGAAGTAGTGTTGGTGGTGGGAGTAGTGTTGGTGGAGGGAGTAGTGTTGGTGGTGGGAGTAGTGTTGGTGGTGAGAGTATCGTTGGTGGTGGGAGTAGTGTTGGTGGTGAGAGTAGTGTTAGTGGTGAGAGTAGTGTTGGTGGTGAGAGTAGTGTTGGTGGTGAGAGTAGTGTTGGTGGTTGAAGTAGTGTTGGTGGTGAGAGTAGTGTTGGTGGTGAGAGTGGTGTTGGTGGTGGGAGTAATGTTGGTGGTGGGAGTAGTGTTGGTGGTGGGAGTAGTGTTGGTGGTGGGAGTAGTGTTGGTGGTGGGAGTAGTGTTGGTGGTGAGAGTAGTGTTGGTGGTGGGAGTAGTGTTGGTGGTGGGAGTAGTGTTGGTGGTGGGAGTAGTGTTGGTGGTGAGAGTAGTGTTGGTGGTGGGAGTAGTGTTGGTGGTGAGAGTAGTGTTGGTGGTGGGAGTAGTGTTGGTGGTGAGAGTAGTGTTGATGGTGGGAGTAGTGTTGGTGGTGAGAGTAGTGTTGGTGGTGAGAGTAGTGTTGGTGGTGAGAGTAGTGTTGGTGGTGGGAGTAGTGTTGGTGGTGGGAGTAGTGTTGGTGGTGAGAGTAGTGTTGGTGGTGAGAGTGGTGAGAGTAGTGTTGGTGGTGAGAGTAGTGTTGGTGGTGAGAGTAGTGTTGGTGGTGGGAGTAGTGTTGGTGGTGGGAGTAGTGTTGGTGGTGAGAGTAGTGTTGGTGGTGAGAGTGGTGGGAGTAGTGTTGGTGGAGGGAGTAGTGTTGGTGGTGAGAGTAGTGTTGGTGGTGGAAGTAGTGTTGGTGGTGGGAGTAGTGTTGGTGGAGGGAGTAGTGTTGGTGGAGGGAGTAGTGTTGGTGGTGGAAGTAGTGTTGGTGGTGGGAGTAGTGTTGGTGGTGAGAGTATCGTTGGTGGTGGGAGTAGTGTTGGTGGTGAGAGTAGTGTTGGTGGTGAGAGTAGTGTTGGTGGTGAGAGTAGTGTTGGTGGTGAGAGTAGTGTTGGTGGTGAGAGTAGTGTTGGTGGTGAGAGTAGTGTTGGTGGTTGAAGTAGTGTTGGTGGTGAGAGTAGTGTTGGTGGTGAGAGTGGCGTTGGTGGTGGGAGTAATGTTGGTGGTGGGAGTAGTGTTGGTGGTGAGAGTAGTGTTGGTGGTGAGAGTAGTGTTGGTGGTGGGAGTAGTGTTGGTGGTGAGAGTAGTGTTGGTCGTGGGAGTAGTGTTGGTGGTGAGAGTAGTGTTGGTGGTGAGAGTAGTGTTGGTGGTGAGAGTAGTGTTGGTGGTGGGAGTAGTGTTGGTGGTGGAAGTAGTGTTGGTGGTGGGAGTAGTGTTGGTGGTGGGAGTAGTGTTGGTGGTGAGAGTAGTGATGGTGGTGAGAGTAGTGTTGGTGGTGAGAGTAGTGTTGGTGGTGAGAGTAGTGTTGGTGGTAAGAGTAGTGTTGGTGGTGAGAGTAGTGTTGGTGGTGAGAGTAGTGTTGGTGGTGAGAGTAGTGTTGGTGGTGAGAGTAGTGTTGGTGGTGAGAGTAGTGTTGGTGGTGAGAGTAGTGTTGGTGGTGGGAGTAGTGTTGGTGGTGAGAGTAGTGTTGGTGGTGAGAGTAGTGTTGGTGGTGAGAGTAGTGTTGGTGGTGAGAGTAGTGTTGGTGGTAAGAGTAGTGTTGGTGGTAAGAGTAGTGTTGGTGGTGAGAGTAGTGTTGGTGGTGAGAGTAGTGTTGGTGGTGAGAGTAGTGTTGGTGGTGAGAGTAGTGTTGGTGGTGAGAGTAGTGTTGGTGGTGGGAGTAGTGTTGGTGGTGGGAGTAGTGTTGGTGGTGAGAGTAGTGTTGGTGGTGAGAGTAGTGTTGGTGGTGAGAGTAGTGTTGGTGGTGAGAGTAGTGTTGGTTGTGGAAGTAGTGTTGGTGGTGGAAGTAGTGTTGGTGGTGAGAGTAGTGTTGGTGGTGAGAGTAGTGTTGGTGGTGAGAGTAGTGTTGGTGGTGAGAGTAGTGTTTGTGGTGAGAGTAGTGTTGGTGGTGGGAGTAGTGTTGGTGGTGAGAATAGTGTTGCTGGTGGGAGTAGTGTTGGTGGTGAGAATAGTGTTGCTGGTGGGAATAGTGTTGGTGGTGAGAGTAGTGTTGGTGGTGAGAGTAGTGTTGGCAGTGGGAGTAGTGTTGGTGGTGGGAGTAGTGTTGGTGGTGAGAGTAGTGTTGGTGGTGGAAGTAGTGTTGGTGGTGGAAGTAGTGTTGGTGGTGGGAGTAGTGTTGGTGGTGGGAGTAGTGTTGGTGGTGGAAGTACAGTTGGTGGTGGAAGTAGTGTTGGTGGTGAGAGTAGTGTTGGTGGTGAGAGTAGTGTTGGTGGTGAGAGTAGTGTTGGTGGTGGAAGTAGTGTTGGTGGTGGAAGTAGTGTTGGGAGTAGTGTTGGTGGTGGGAGTAGTGTTGGTGGTGGGAGTAGTGTTGGTGGTGAGAGTAGTGTTGGTGGTGGGAGTAGTGTTGGTGGTGGGAGTAGTGTTGGTGGTGAGAGTAGTGTTGGTGGTGAGAGTAGTGTGGGTGGTGAGAGTAGTGTTGGTGGTGGAAGTAGTGTTGGTGGTGGGAGTAGTGTTGTTGGTGGGAGTAGTGTTGTTGGTGAGAGTAGTGTTGGTGGTGAGAGTAGTGTTGGTGGTGGGAGTAGTGTTGGTGGTGAGAGTAGTGTTGGTGGAGGGAGTAGTGTTGGTGGTGAGAGTAGTGTTGGTGGTGGGAGTAGTGTTGGTGGTGAGAGTATCGTTGGTGGTGGGAGTAGTGTTGGTGGTGAGAGTAGTGTTGGTGGTGAGAGTAGTGTTGGTGGTGAGAGTAGTGTTGGTGGTTGAAGTAGTGTTGGTGGTGAGAGTAGTGTTGGTGGTGAGAGTAGTGTTGGTGGTGAGAGTGGTGTTGGTGGTGGGAGTAATGTTGGCGGTGGGAGTAGTGTTGGTGGTGGGAGTAGTGTTGGTCGTGGGAGTAGTGTTGGTGGTGAGAGTAGTGTTGGTGGTGAGAGTAGTGTTGGTGGTGAGAGTAGTGTTGGTGGTGGGAGTAGTGTTGGTGGTGGAAGTAGTGTTGGTGGTGGGAGTAGTGTTGGTGGTGGGAGTAGTGTTGGTGGTGAGAGTAGTGTTGGTGGTGAGAGTAGTGTTGGTGGTGAGAGTAGTGTTGGTGGTGAGAGTAGTGTTGGTGGTGGGAGTAGTGTTGGTGGTGGAAGTAGTGTTGGTGGTGAGAGTAGTGTTGGTGGTGAGAGTAGTGTTGGTGGTGAGAGTAGTGTTGGTGGTGAGAGTAGTGTTGGTGGTGAGAGTAGTGTTGGTGGTGAGAGTAGTGTTGGTGGTGAGAGTAGTGTTGGTGGTGAGAGTAGTGTTGGTGGTGAGAGTAGTGTTGGTGGTGAGAGTAGTGTTGGTGGTGAGAGTAGTGTTGGTGGTGAGAGTAGTGTTGGTGGTAAGAGTAGTGTTGGTGGTGAGAGTAGTGTTGGTGGTGAGAGTAGTGTTGGTGGTAAGAGTAGTGGTGGTAAGAGTAGTGTTGGTGGTAAGAGTAGTGTTGGTGGTGAGAGTAGTGTTGGTGGTGAGAGTAGTGTTGGTGGTGAGAGTAGTGTTGGTGGTGAGAGTAGTGTTGGTGGTGAGAGTAGTGTTGGTGGTCAGAGTAGTGTTGGTGGTCAGAGTAGTGTTGGTGGTGGGAGTAGTGTTGGTGGTGAGAGTAGTGTTGGTGGTGAGAGTAGTGTTGGTGGTGAGAGTAGTGTTGGTGGTGAGAGTAGTGTTGGTGGTGGAAGTAGTGTTGGTGGTGAGAGTAGTGTTGGTGGTGAGAGTAGTGTTGGTGGTGAGAGTAGTGTTGGTGGTGAGAGTAGTGTTGGTGGTGGGAGTTGTGTTGGTGGTGGGAGTAGTGTTGGTGGTGAGAGTAGTGTTGGTGGTGGAAGTAGTGTTGGTGGTGGGAGTAGTGTTGGTGGTGAGAGTAGTGTTGGTGGTGGAAGTAGTGTTGGTGGTGGGAGTAGTGTTGGTGGTGGAAGTAGTGTTGGTGGTGGGAGTAGTGTTGGATGTGGAAGTAGTGTTGGTGGTGAGAGTAGTGTTGGTGGTGAGAGTAGTGTTGGTGGTGGAAGTAGTGTTGGTGGTGGAAGTAGTGTTGGGAGTAGTGTTGGTGGTGGGAGTAGTGTTGGTGGTGGGAGTAGTGTTGGTGGTGGGAGTAGTGTTGGTGGTAAGAGTAGTGTTGGTGGTGAGAGTAGTGTTGGTGGTGGGAGTAGTGTTGGTGGTGGGAGTAGTGTTGGTGGTGGGAGTAGTGTTGTTGGTGGGAGTAGTGTTGGTGGTGGAAGTAGTGTTGGTGGTGGAAGTAGTGTTGGGAGTAGTGTTGGTGGTGAGAGTAGTGTTGGTGGTGGAAGTAGTGTTGGTGGTGGGAGTAGTGTTGGTGGAGGGAGTAGTGTTGGTGGTGGGAGTAGTGTTGGTGGTGAGAGTATCGTTGGTGGTGGGAGTAGTGTTGGTGGTGAGAGTAGTGTTAGTGGTGAGAGTAGTGTTGGTGGTGAGAGTAGTGTTGGTGGTGAGAGTAGTGTTGGTGGTTGAAGTAGTGTTGGTGGTGAGAGTAGTGTTGGTGGTGAGAGTGGTGTTGGTGGTGGGAGTAATGTTGGTGGTGGGAGTAGTGTTGGTGGTGGGAGTAGTGTTGGTGGTGGGAGTAGTGTTGGTGGTGAGAGTAGTGTTGGTGGTGGGAGTAGTGTTGGTCGTGGAAGTAGTGTTGGTGGTGGGAGTAGTGTTGGTGGTGGGAGTAGTGTTGGTGGTGGGAGTAGTGTTGGTGGTGAGAGTAGTGTTGGTGGTGGGAGTAGTGTTGGTGGTGGGAGTAGTGTTGGTGGTGAGAGTAGTGTTGGTGGTGGGAGTAGTGTTGGTGGTGAGAGTAGTGTTGATGGTGGGAGTAGTGTTGGTGGTGAGAGTAGTGTTGGTGGTGAGAGTAGTGTTGGTGGTGAGAGTAGTGTTGGTGGTGGGAGTAGTGTTGGTGGTGGGAGTAGTGTTGGTGGTGAGAGTAGTGTTGGTGGTGAGAGTGGTGAGAGTAGTGTTGGTGGTGAGAGTAGTGTTGGTGGTGAGAGTAGTGTTGGTGGTGGGAGTAGTGTTGGTGGTGGGAGTAGTGTTGGTGGAGGGAGTAGTGTTGGTGGTGGGAGTAGTGTTGGTGGTGGGAGTAGTGTTGGTGGTGAGAGTATCGTTGGTGGTGGGAGTAGTGTTGGTGGTGAGAGTAGTGTTGGTGGTGAGAGTAGTGTTGGTGGTGAGAGTAGTGTTGGTGGTGAGAGTAGTGTTGGTGGTGAGAGTAGTGTTGGTGGTGAGAGTAGTGTTGGTGGTTGAAGTAGTGTTGGTGGTGAGAGTAGTGTTGGTGGTGAGAGTGGCGTTGGTGGTGGGAGTAATGTTGGTGGTGGGAGTAGTGTTGGTGGTGAGAGTAGTGTTGGTGGTGAGAGTAGTGTTGGTGGTGGGAGTAGTGTTGGTGGTGAGAGTAGTGTTGGTCGTGGGAGTAGTGTTGGTGGTGAGAGTAGTGTTGGTGGTGAGAGTAGTGTTGGTGGTGAGAGTAGTGTTGGTGGTGGGAGTAGTGTTGGTGGTGGAAGTAGTGTTGGTGGTGGGAGTAGTGTTGGTGGTGGGAGTAGTGTTGGTGGTGAGAGTAGTGATGGTGGTGAGAGTAGTGTTGGTGGTGAGAGTAGTGTTGGTGGTGAGAGTAGTGTTGGTGGTAAGAGTAGTGTTGGTGGTGAGAGTAGTGTTGGTGGTGAGAGTAGTGTTGGTGGTGAGAGTAGTGTTGGTGGTGAGAGTAGTGTTGGTGGTGAGAGTAGTGTTGGTGGTGAGAGTAGTGTTGGTGGTGGGAGTAGTGTTGGTGGTGAGAGTAGTGTTGGTGGTGAGAGTAGTGTTGGTGGTGAGAGTAGTGTTGGTGGTGAGAGTAGTGTTGGTGGTAAGAGTAGTGTTGGTGGTAAGAGTAGTGTTGGTGGTGAGAGTAGTGTTGGTGGTGAGAGTAGTGTTGGTGGTGAGAGTAGTGTTGGTGGTGAGAGTAGTGTTGGTGGTGAGAGTAGTGTTGGTGGTGGGAGTAGTGTTGGTGGTGGGAGTAGTGTTGGTGGTGAGAGTAGTGTTGGTGGTGAGAGTAGTGTTGGTGGTGAGAGTAGTGTTGGTGGTGAGAGTAGTGTTGGTGGTGGAAGTAGTGTTGGTGGTGGAAGTAGTGTTGGTGGTGAGAGTAGTGTTGGTGGTGAGAGTAGTGTTGGTGGTGAGAGTAGTGTTTGTGGTGAGAGTAGTGTTGGTGGTGGGAGTAGTGTTGGTGGTGAGAATAGTGTTGCTGGTGGGAGTAGTGTTGGTGGTGAGAATAGTGTTGCTGGTGGGAATAGTGTTGGTGGTGAGAGTAGTGTTGGTGGTGAGAGTAGTGTTGGCAGTGGGAGTAGTGTTGGTGGTGGGAGTAGTGTTGGTGGTGAGAGTAGTGTTGGTGGTGGAAGTAGTGTTGGTGGTGGAAGTAGTGTTGGTGGTGAGAGTAGTGTTGGTGGTGAGAGTAGTGTTTGTGGTGAGAGTAGTGTTGGTGGTGGGAGTAGTGTTGGTGGTGAGAATAGTGTTGCTGGTGGGAGTAGTGTTGGTGGTGAGAATAGTGTTGCTGGTGGGAATAGTGTTGGTGGTGAGAGTAGTGTTGGTGGTGAGAGTAGTGTTGGCAGTGGGAGTAGTGTTGGTGGTGGGAGTAGTGTTGGTGGTGAGAGTAGTGTTGGTGGTGGAAGTAGTGTTGGTGGTGGAAGTAGTGTTGGTGGTGGGAGTAGTGTTGGTGGTGGGAGTAGTGTTGGTGGTGGAAGTACAGTTGGTGGTGGAAGTAGTGTTGGTGGTGAGAGTAGTGTTGGTGGTGAGAGTAGTGTTGGTGGTGAGAGTAGTGTTGGTGGTGGAAGTAGTGTTGGTGGTGGAAGTAGTGTTGGGAGTAGTGTTGGTGGTGGGAGTAGTGTTGGTGGTGGGAGTAGTGTTGGTGGTGAGAGTAGTGTTGGTGGTGGGAGTAGTGTTGGTGGTGGGAGTAGTGTTGGTGGTGAGAGTAGTGTGGGTGGTGAGAGTAGTGTTGGTGGTGGAAGTAGTGTTGGTGGTGGGAGTAGTGTTGTTGGTGGGAGTAGTGTTGTTGGTGAGAGTAGTGTTGGTGGTGAGAGTAGTGTTGGTGGTGAGAGTAGTGTTGGTGGTGGGAGTAGTGTTGGTGGTGAGAGTAGTGTTGGTGGTGGGAGTAGTGTTGGTGGTGGGAGTAGTGTTGGTTGTGAGAGTAGTGTTGGTGGTGAGAGTGGTGGGAGTAGTGTTGGTGGAGGGAGTAGTGTTGGTGGTGAGAGTAGTGTTGGTGGTGGAAGTAGTGTTGGTGGTGGGAGTAGTGTTGGTGGTGAGAGTAGTGTTGGTGGTGGGAGTAGTGTTGGTGGTGAGAGTATCGTTGGTGGTGGGAGTAGTGTTGGTGGTGAGAGTAGTGTTGGTGGTGAGAGTAGTGTTGGTGGTGAGAGTAGTGTTGGTGGTTGAAGTAGTGTTGGTGGTGAGAGTAGTGTTGGTGGTGAGAGTAGTGTTGGTGGTGAGAGTGGTGTTGGTGGTGGGAGTAATGTTGGCGGTGGGAGTAGTGTTGGTGGTGGGAGTAGTGTTGGTCGTGGGAGTAGTGTTGGTGGTGAGAGTAGTGTTGGTGGTGAGAGTAGTGTTGGTGGTGAGAGTAGTGTTGGTGGTGGGAGTAGTGTTGGTGGTGGAAGTAGTGTTGGTGGTGGGAGTAGTGTTGGTGGTGGGAGTAGTGTTGGTGGTGGGAGTAGTGTTGGTGGTGAGAGTAGTGTTGGTGGTGAGAGTAGTGTTGGTGGTGAGAGTAGTGTTGGTGGTGAGAGTAGTGTTGGTGGTGGGAGTAGTGTTGGTGGTGGAAGTTGTGTTGGTGGTGAGAGTAGTGTTGGTGGTGAGAGTAGTGTTGGTGGTGAGAGTAGTGTTGGTGGTGAGAGTAGTGTTGGTGGTGAGAGTAGTGTTGGTGGTGAGAGTAGTGTTGGTGGTGAGAGTAGTGTTGGTGGTAAGAGTAGTGTTGGTGGTGAGAGTAGTGTTGGTGGTGAGAGTAGTGTTGGTGGTAAGAGTAGTGTTGGTGGTAAGAGTAGTGTTGGTGGTAAGAGTAGTGTTGGTGGTGAGAGTAGTGTTGGTGGTGAGAGTAGTGTTGGTGGTGAGAGTAGTGTTGGTGGTGAGAGTAGTGTTGGTGGTGAGAGTAGTGTTGGTGGTCAGAGTAGTGTTGGTGGTGGGAGTAGTGTTGGTGGTGAGAGTAGTGTTGGTGGTGAGAGTAGTGTTGGTGGTGAGAGTAGTGTTGGTGGTGAGAGTAGTGTTGGTGGTGGAAGTAGTGTTGGTGGTGAGAGTAGTGTTGGTGGTGAGAGTAGTGTTGGTGGTGAGAGTAGTGTTGGTGGTGAGAGTAGTGTTGGTGGTGAGAGTAGTGTTGGTGGTGGGAGTTGTGTTGGTGGTGGGAGTAGTGTTGGTGGTGAGAGTAGTGTTGGTGATGAGAGTAGTGTTTGTGGTGAGAGTAGTGTTGGTGGTGGAAGTAGTGTTGGTGGTGGGAGTAGTGTTGGTGGTGAGAGTAGTGTTGGTGGTGAGAGTAGTGTTGGTGGTGAGAGTAGTGTTGGTGGTGAGAGTAGTGTTGGTGGTGAGAGTATTGTTGGTGGTGAGAGTAGTGTTGGTGGTGAGAGTAGTGTTGGTGGTGAGAGTAGTGTTGGTGATGAGAGTAGTGTTTGTGGTGAGAGTAGTGTTGGTGGTGGGAGTAGTGTTGGTGGTGAGAATAGTGTTGCTGGTGGGAGTAGTGTTGGTGGTGAGAGTAGTGTTGGTGATGAGAGTAGTGTTTGTGGTGAGAGTAGTGTTGGTGGTGGGAGTAGTGTTGGTGGTGAGAGTAGTGTTGGTGGTGGGAGTAGTGTTGGTCGTGAGAGTAGTGTTGGTGGTGGGAGTAGTGTTGGTGGTGAGAGTAGTGTTGGTGGTGGGAGTAGTGTTGGTGGTGAGAGTAGTGTTGGTGGTGAGAGTAGTGTTGGTCGTGAGAGTAGTGTTGGTGGTGGGAGTAGTGTTGGTGGTGAGAGTAGTGTTGGTGGTGGGAGTAGTGTTGGTGGTGAGAGTAGTGTTGGTGGTGAGAGTAGTGTTGGTGATGAGAGTAGTGTTTGTGGTGAGAGTAGTGTTGGTGGTGGGAGTAGTGTTGGTGATGAGAGTAGTGTTTGTGGTGAGAGTAGTGTTGGTGGTGGGAGTAGTGTTGGTGATGAGAGTAGTGTTTGTGGTGAGAGTAGTGTTGGTGGTGAGAATAGTGTTGCTGGTGGGAGTAGTGTTGGTGGTGAGAGTAGTGTTGGTGGTGGGAGTAGTGTTGGTGGTGGGAGTAGTGTTGCTGGTGGGAGTAGTGTTGGTGGTGAGAGTAGTGTTGGTGGTGGAAGTAGTGTTGGTGGTGGGAGTAGTGTTGGTGGTGGGAGTAGTGTTGGTGGTGGGAGTAGTGTTGGTGGTGGAAGTACAGTTGGTGGTGGAAGTAGTGTTGGTGGTGAGAGTAGTGTTGGTGGTGAGAGTAGTGTTGGTGGTGAGAGTAGTGTTGGTGGTGAGAGTAGTGTTGGTGGTGAGAGTAGTGTTGGTGGTGGGAGTAGTGTTGCTGGTGGGAGTAGTGTTGGTGGTGAGAGTGGTGTTGGGAGTAGTGTTGGTGGTGAGAGTAGTGTTGGTGGTGGGAGTAGTGTTGGTGGTGAGAGTAGTGTTGGTGGTGGAAGTAGTGTTGGTGGTGGAAGTAGTGTTGGTGGTGAGAGTAGTGTTGGTGGTGAGAGTAGTGTTGGTGGTGGAAGTAGTGTTGGTGGTGAGAGTAGTGTTGGTGGTGGAAGTAGTGTTGGTGGTGAGAGTAGTGTTGGTGGTGGAAGTGCAAGATTTGATTAGGCTACTAATGTGAAATAAAAGAAAAACTAATTCCATTTCAAATATGTTTTTAGATGGTTTCTTCAAAAGTTAAAAGTTTACATTTCTTTGGAAAGATAAATTGTATATAAATATTGATAAATATGATTATAAAAAGGTTTTTTTAATCTAAATGATGTTTTGATTAAAATACTTACATGGTGTCGTATATAAATAGTAAGGTGCCTGAAAAGATAAAAAAAAAAGTATTTTTCAATCTTTCATTAACATATATATATAGAGAGAGAGAGAGAGAGAGAGAGAGAGAGAGAGAGAGAGAGAGAGAGAGAGAGAGAGAGAGAGAGAGAGAGAGAGAGAGAGAGAGGCACATGGCTTAGTGGTTAGAGCATTGGTCTTGCAATCAAAATGTTGTTGAGTTCAATTCTCAGACGGGGTGATGTGTTGTTTCCTTGAGCAAGACACTTTATTTCACATTGCTCCAGTTTACTAAGCTGTAGAAATGAGATGATAGGGATTGGGGTCCATATCATTCTACTGCAAAGTGGTCGTGGAGGTGCCACGGAAAAAAGCACCCAGCAATCACTGTAAATGAGGTTGGTGTTAGGAAGGGCATCCAGCTGTAGAAATCAAGCCAGAATCAGTTCCCATCACACCCTTGCAAGCAGGGAAAAAGCGGACGTAAAATGAAATGATGATGATGATGATTACATATATATAATACATATTTATTCATTTGTTTCTAAATGGATATATCTTGGTATTATCATTTATACTTGTACTATGAATGCTCTGAATAGAAGTTTATTGAGAAATATTATCAATATATATTTTATTTGTATTGATTAAACCTAAAATTAGCTTACTTCTACTCCTAGTTTCTCTAAATTAGTTTGAGTTGACTGGAGCTCTTTCTAGCACTCCTTACCTACCCTTCTATAAAACGTTATAGTTATACCATGTGGAAATTATTTTAAAATGTTCTTCCAAAGGTAGATGACTAATATTTTAATGTAGCCTGAGAGATATATTTAGCAAAGGCCTATACATACTGATGAAGAGAATCATAGTCTTAAGATGTTTACCAAAATCGATAATTACTGTGATCGAAGGTAATCATTCCAGTTTTAGATTCTCAGAAACAGATTTGTCTATGTAAGTACAGCACAATCTTAATACCTAGGACTATGTATTTAAATTTGTATTTAAATCTACATAACATTTGCTCTTCGTTTCTCAATTGGTATATCCAGGTATATATCATTTACACTTATATTATAGATGCTCTGAATAGAAGTTTATGGAGTGTTCTACTGAGAAACATTATTAATATATATTTTATGTTTCGATTAAAGCTAAAATTAGCTTAAATAGATATCTATATACTACTAAAACTCTGTGATTGATTGCTTGCTTGCTTGTCTGTAATTAAATACAGCCAAAATGGCGCATAATGGGAAAATACTTTGAAAGGAAGTTGACTCTGAAATGGGAATACCAATGGAATAAAACAAGTTTCGCGTAAATCGGAGCATGGGTTCCCAAGATATGGGGTTTTTCCGGATACCTTCATAAACAGAGAGAGAACGATAGAGAGAAAGAGATAGTGGTTGTGAGAGAGTAGATTCAAAGAGAGACATACAGAGAGGGAGTGGAGACAGAGAAGGAGAATGGAAGAGAGAAAGAGAGCTGGTGTTATATATATATATATATATATATATATATATATATGTGTGTGTGTGTGTGAGTGTGTGTGTAGGTCTATGACAAGTATGTATAGATCACAGACACCCACATATATATATATACACACACACATACATATATATATATATGTATACACACACACATATTTATATTTTTTTATGTGCGGGGACATAGAAATAATTGGGCTGGATACCCGATCGTGCAGTTAAACCACTGGGAGTGAAGGACCCCTAGCACTTGTCAGGGCATTCTTCTAGAAGGCATCTCAGGAAACTGGGTTAACTCCGACATAAAACCTGTAGCTCAGTACTTACCGATGATGTTGATCTTTTCTTCTTTTCGGGTTATAGCTACTGTCGCTCAGAGAGTGGGATTGGCTCAGTTACCAGTCTTTCCTCACTTTAAAAATATTCTTCATGCACAGGCATTGCACGATTGCATTAATTAATAATTATTAATAGTGTTATTATTATTGTTATGACCATGCTGTAAAATGGAGGGGTAGAGAGGGCCCATGAGTCCAGTAAGACATCCTCTCTAGTGCTGGTGGCACAAATAAAAGCACCCAGTCCGTGCTGTAAAGTGGTGCTGGTGTTAGTAAGGGCATCCAACCAGTATATATATTACTGCCAAAAACTATGAGCACAACAAATGATAATTGCAACAACTGCGTCAACAGCAATAACACTAACCATGTTGGGGTTGCGCACGGTAGTGCGAGAACCCCCACGACCGTCTTCAAGCAATCGCACTATAGGAAAAGGAACAAGAATATAAACTTGTCACATCTCAGAGTTGCCACGCTTAATGTTGGCACTCTCACAGGTCGATCTGGTGAAATAGCGGAGATGCTGGAGAGAAAACATGTGGATGTGTGCTGCGTGCAAGAGGTGAGATGGAGAGGTGCCTCTGCGAGACTAATCGTAGGCAAGCATCTTAGTTATAAGCTTTTCCGGGTAGGTAATGATGATGGGTTAGGGGGAGTAGGCATTTTTCTGGTTGAGAGATGGATCAATAAGACAATAGAGGTAGTTCAAGTTAATAATCAAATAATTAAGCTTAGATTAGTTGTAGGCAGGAGACTACTGATAATCATCTCTGCCTATGCTCCCCAAGCAGGCCTAGGCAAAGAAGAAGAAGACTGCTTTTACAAACAACTTTTACAAACAGCCGCAATGACAGAGGACGGAGACATCGTTATGCTAGCAGGGGACTTCAATGGTCATGCTGGACAGCTCCAGGATGATTACACTGGGGTACATGGTGGGCACGGTTACAGCTCAAGAAATGAAGAAGGAGTGAGATTTCTTGAATTTTGTGATGCAAGTGCACTAACCATTTGCAACACTAACTTCCAGAAACCTGCCAACCACCTAATAACCTACAAATCTGGCGAGCACATAAGCCAGATTCACTTCTTGCTAGTTAGGCAGCAGGACAGGCAGATGGTGTCAAATACTAAGGCATACTCTGGGGAAGAATGTACCCCACAGCATAGGTTAGTCGTTAGTCATATCTCAGTAAGCAAGAGATGGAATGACATACAGGAAGGTGGGGAGAAGAAAGGTCTGGAGGCTAAAAGACCTTTCACTAAAATACAAATTTAGGAAAACCCATCAAGATGTGTATGACGAAAAAGAAGACGATTTAGAGTCATATGACATAGATGATAACTGGAATTTCTTATGTGATAACTTACTGCAGGCTACTGATGAAACCTGTGGCTGGAGCAGAGCTCCAACCAGACAGAGTGACCTGGTGGTGGAACAGCACGGTAGATAGGGTCATTAGAGACAAAAGACTAGCATGGAATGCTTGGAAAAAGGGTGGGAGTAGAGAAGGATATACAGCCACTAAAAGAGAAGCTAGACGTCAGGTGTACTTAGCACGCAGGGAGGCTGAGAGTAGGAGGTTTGCCAATGTTCTGCGACGGGAAGATCAGAGACATGCAGTGTTCCACATTGCAAGACAACGTGTCAATGCAAATCAGGATGTTGTTGGAGATAAATGTGTCCGGAATGATGCCAGTGTACTTAGTGTCATGAATGATCAGAAAAAGGAGGCCTGGAAATGTCATTATGAGAGACTGATGAATGTGGAGAACAAATGGGAGAGAGAGAAATTATCGTCAGTAGATCCGACAGAGGGACCAGCTATTGAGATTGACGAATATAGGGTCCAAGAGGCGATTAAGGAAATGAAAAATGGTACGCCGCTGGACCATCAGGTAAAGTTGCTGAGATGCTGAAGCCATCAGAGGACGTAGGCACTAAACTGGTTGCACACATCATCAATCAGGCTATATATGGTGGTGTCACACCCAAAGACTAGTGCAGCAGTATTCTCATAAATTGCTACAAAGGTAAAGCGGATGCTCTGAAGAGGAGCAATTATAGGGTATAAAACTGATGGATCAGGTTATGAAAGTGGCAGAAAGGATATTAGCGCAACTAATTAGAGAAAGGGTCAAACTAGATTTGATGTAGTTTGGTTTTGTGCCTGGGAAGAGTACAACAGATGCCCTCTTCTTGGTGAGACAATTACAAGAGAGGTTCTTAGAGAAGAATAAGCCACTATACTTAGCCTTTGTTGACCTAGAGAAGGCCTTTGATAGAGTACCCCGATCTGTCATCTGGTGGTCCCTAAGGAAACTAGGTGTTGAGGAATGGCTTGTGAGGACAGTGCAAACTTTGTACAGAGGTACTGTCAGTAAAGTGAGGGCAGGAATGGAGTTTAGTGAGGAATTCCAGATACAAGTAGGAGTACATCAGGGTTCGGTCCTCAGCCCGCTCTTGTTCATTATAGTCCTCCAAGCCATAACAGAGGAGTTTAAGACTGGCTGAACATGGGAACTTCTCTATGCTGACAATCTGGTTCTTATAGCAGAATCAGTAGAGGAGCTAGAGAATAAATTCTGGCTATGGAAACAGCAGTTGGAATCAAGAGGACTGAGAGTGAACCTAGCTAAGACAAAAGTGTTGATAAGTAGAAAAGAGGACAAAACTCTGATTCCATCAGGGAAATGGCCATGTTCGATATGCAGAAAAGGAACTGGCATAAATTCTATAAAATGTACACAATGCAGATCTTGGGTACACAAGAGATGTAGCAGGATAGCAGGCAAACTAACAGGTAGGAAGAAATACGTATGCAGTAGATGAACAGGGAAATTTGACAGTAGGAGTCGCATTGATAGACACATTTTTCAAATGCAGGTGGGTGCTATAGAAGTGGTTGATAGCTTCCGGTACCTAGGTGATCAGATTAGCATGGGAGGGGGGGGAGTGTTCCGAGGCCATAGTATCTAGAATAAGGACGGGTTGGAAGAAGTTTAGGGAGCTGCTTCCTCTGCTGACGAAGGGTTTCTCCCTGCATACGAAAGGCCGGTTATGTGATGCCTGTATGAGGAGCGCGATGCTGCATGGTAGTGAGACATGGGCAGCAACTGCAGAGGATATGCGACGGCTGGAGAGAAATGAGACAAACATGCTCCATTGGATGTGCAATGTCAATGTGCGTGAACGACCCAGCATGGATGTGTTGAGAGAGAAACTGTATCTGAGAGGGATAGAATGTAGTGCGGGAGAGGAGACTGCGATGATATGGACATGTGATGCACATGGAGGATGACCGATGGGTGAAGAAGTGCCAAGAAATGCCAGTTGAAGGAAGACGCGGTAGAGGTAGACCACAAAAAACATGGGCGGAGGTGGTGAGAGCAGACCTCAGATCGCTGAAGCTCACGGTGGAGATGACGAAGGACTGTGACAAGTGGAGAGATGCTGTGCTGAATAGGACCCGTCCCATCCTTGCAAGCAGGGAAAAACGGACGTGAAATGATGATGATGATACTCACACGTATATATATGGGCCTTCCAGTTTCATTTCACATTATATACATGTCTATGTATATTTTAATTATTTAAAAATTATTTTTAAATGAACATGATTTTTAAAATATATTCTGAGTGAACGTGACCCAACAGGTCATGGGTGGTCTAGTTATAAATAAATATATAATATATATAAATATAATGTAATGGTTTCTGATTTAGGTACAAGGCCAGCAATTTTGGGCAAAGGGAAAGTCGATTAAATCGAACCCAGTGTATTACTGGTACTTTATTTTATCGACCCCGTAAGGATGAAAGGCAAATATATAAATATATGTATATGTTATATATACATTATATATATATATATATATATATATATATATATATATATATATATAGGGAGACACAAAGCAGGCTTTGTTTACAAGTGGCTATCGAATTTTAAAATTAGGTAGTAACATGTGTTTATGCTGTATTTGACTAAATAGAATTAGACTGTTAGTGGGGATTTTAATAAACCCTCTGAATGGAAAAAAGTATGAGTATTGATGTATATGGGACACAAACCCACATCTTTGGTTTGCCGGACCAATGTGTTACCATTACACCAACACGCCACCCATGCTTTCTTCCATTCAATTAGAAGCTATATAACCATAGCAGGTGTCTCCCTATTTATATCCATATATATGTAGTATATATATGTGTGTGTGTGTATATATATATATATATATATTGATTAGTCAAGCAAAACAAGACCACAAATTTCACAAGGAAGACATTATTAAAAGATTGTCAGCATATTTTAGTTTGATGTAAGGAATGTAGAGAATAATAATAATAATAATAATAATAATAATAATGATGTCCGTTTACAATTGTTTTGCTACTCCATATAATATTTCTGGATCAAATAATTATATATCATTATTGATCTGGTTCAGTTGAAAATAATTAACATAGGTAAAGATAGAGCAGCTCATCGGAACTTCAAAAGGAATATAAATTACATAACTCTATCACGACCTCTACCGATTAACGATAGAACGAAGGTAACTATTAGCTGTCAACATCGAAGGGCTAATTCCTTCGCCAACAGAATATTTGACCCAACATAGTCATCTAGCCCCATTTTTACTTGTAGCTAATAAGTTAAATAGCTATAACTAACTTAGATAATTATAAGTTACCCCCCTTACATTGTCTCTCAATTAAAAAATTAGCACTTAACTATAAACTACCCACAATTTCTAATCTTCAAGGAGTTACTTCCCCTGAAACCACCCTCTAATTAGTAAGGTAAATATGTCCATTGGCGGCCATCTTGTTACCCATAGGCAGATCTCACACAATGCAGCATCGACAGAAGAATACTGCTTGACTATGGCAGACAATTGATATACCCAGAACACCATAGTGAAATACCAATATATGGAACATTTCATTTATGTAACATTCTTTCCTTATTTTAATTTATATTCCTTTTGAAGTTCCGATGAGCTGCTCTATCTTTACCTATGTTAACTATTTTCAACTGAACCAGATCAATAATGATATATAATCATTTGATCCAGAAATATTATATGGAGTAGCGAAACAATTGTAAACGGACATTATTATTATTAGCAGAGGTAGAGGCTGCTTTGGAGTACATCGGAAGTAACATAGAGTACAAAGCAAGAGGCAAACAGTTCGGTACCATCTCGGTACTGTTCAAAACCGAGGCCCTCGCTATTAAGCACTCGGTGACCCCCTGCAGAACGAAACGCATTATCATGCATCCATCCTATATGGGTAAAAGGACAGCGAAGGTACGCATTCCCAGCATCCCACCAGGAATGAACATATGGTGGCTGCTGGGATGCGTAATCGAGGAGGGGACAGACACTGCCCTCCTAGACATCAAAAGGACAGAGAGAGAGGACTGGTCCGGAATGGATTTGGAGATTCTTCTTCAAATGAAACCGGAGGATATGAATAACATCCCGGATTTTGCCCGCCTGCAGGATGGGACAACAATCCAACTAATGATTGATGGAAGAAGGCCACGCTGCTTCGTCTGCGGGGAAGCAACGCATCTTCAAGCCTTCTGCCCTCAGCGCAAAAATGCAGGGGGTCGCAAACCTCCTTTGTTGCCAACGCAAGTGTCAGCATGGAAAGCTGCACCACCACCACCACCAAAAACAACATCAACAAAAACACGGACACCAACATCAAAAGCAGCCGGATCACCACCAACACCAAAACTAATCCAAGGAGAAAACTAGGAAAGCTCTCCCACTCCCCCTACCCCCCCCCCCCCAATTATACACAGACAAAACAATAAACGCACACACAGACACAGAGACACTCACAGACACAGCCCCTTTGTCTTCCAGCAGCGAAGATGAAGGAAAACCCAAAAGTGCAAAAAAACAGAAAATTCACAAAAAAAAAGCCCCAACAAAACACGAAAACACACACAACAAAAAATACAGACACCACTAACGCAAACACTTCCCCAATAACATCATCACCAACAGCTACATCGACACCACCTCCACAATCCCCGAAACGCAAACAACCTAAACAAACACAAGTACAAATAAACACACAAATACCTGAAATTGCAGACACCACACCTGCAACAAACATAGACATACTCGAAACAACACCACCAAAACCATCGCCACCACCTTCACCAAAACGAAAACAAATAAAACCACACCAACAAAATGTTAAAAACTTTGTGCTTGTCAGAAGGGCCAACGATAAACTGATGGCCCTCTTAGCGCGAAGCGAGGACATTCAAACAGAGGGGGAGATTTTTGAAATGAGCACATTTTGTGTGCCAGAAGATTTGCTTCTGGTCCGAATGTCACTCAATTCCTTTAAAGAAATTCGAGAGAGCTTTCCTCAAGACGTGGGAACCCCGAATGTGAAACCCACATCAAGACTTTTAAAGGGGTTCCCAAAAGAAACCCGACCAACCATGTAGGTCTAACCACCCGACCTTCACAAGACCCGGGAGGTAAGTAAACCTTCCCTCTCTCTCTCTTAGCTTACCAATATGGCCATATTAAGAGTAGGAAGTTTAAATGTTCGCGGCCTGGGGTCACTCTGGAAGCAGGGTCGCCTGCTCAACGACCTCCGGTCGCTGGAAATGGATGTGATTGCCGTAAGCGAGACCAAAATTTCCGACACGCGCGCACTAGCCCCCATTTTCGACGACTATCAGATCTTCGCATCTGTTAGCAGGCCGGGAATGAGGGTGGGGTGGCAGTGCTGTTTAGGAAAGGACTGGATCTCGAGGTAAGGTCGATCTTCCGGGACCCGGACGGTAAGTTGGTGGTCTTGGATGTGAGCAGTAGCGAAGGTGGTGCCTTTAGACTGCTGGCCGTCTACGCCCCTAAAGGGGCTGGACGACCTGACTTCTTTAGGCGCCTGGAGACCTTTATGGGTACATCTCGCCCTTTACTGTTAGCGGGGGACTGGAATGGCATCTTAGACGCACGCTGGGATTGTGTGGGAGTAGCCGATAGGAGCGGGGGGGTGCAAAAGCCTCAAGCACCTACTCAGCCAGTTCCAACTGTCTGACAGGTATCGACTAGATTTCCCCAATGTGCCAGTATGGACATGGACCAACCGAATGGGGTCATCTAGATCGTATATAGACAGGATCTTCATTAGGAAAATAGATAGAAATAGTGTGGGCTGTCCACTTTTTAAAACGGTCGCCTATTCAGATCACAAATTTGTGATCTGTACGGTCGACCTAAATAAAACGCGTAGGTTAGGACCGGGTTACTGGAAGCTGAACATGTCATTTCCGGCACATAAGGCTTACAGGGAACGAGTCAACAATTTAGTTAAGCAAAAGTTGACAGGGGGGATCATCAACAACAGATGGTGGGGGCTCTCAAAAGAGAGATTAGAGTAACTTCGATAGAGTTCAGCAAAGAACTAGCGTTAGAGAAAAATAGAAAGGAGGGGGAGCTGGTAGATAAGTTAGACGAGGCTATTTGTAGTGGCATCGCAACTGACGTGCTAGCGGCGAGAATGGCATTAGACCATTTCTTCAATGCCAAACACGAAGGTTGCATTGTCAGAGCTAAGGCGCGTGCGCTGAGAAACGAGGGAACTAAAGCTGTTCGATGGGCCCGCGTGGTGGAGGCGCAGCGTGGTAATAAAACCACAATTCGGTCTTTGGTGAACCGAGACGGACACGAGATAAGCGATTCCAAGCGGATGTGTGAGGCCTTTCGCCAGCACTTTGCTCGGTTGTTCAGGGAGAGTGGCGAGTCAGAGAGAGTAGCGGATTTCAGTCCCGACCTTGACGGCTTGCCGCGCATCTCGACGGTCGATGCTGAGCGCTGCGAAAGGCCGATTACTTTAGCCGAAATTCAGGACGCCCTTGTCGGCTGCATGAGGCGCAAGTCACCCGGTTTGGATGGCCTGTCCTACGAGCTTTACGTAAATATGCCAGACTTGTTCTCCGAACTCCTCAAAGCACTCTACTGCAACTGGCAGCAGAATGTGAGTATTCCCAGTTCTGTGAGCAGGGGAGTGGTGGCGCTGATAAGGAAAGACGAGAACAAGAGGGATACATTAGACAACTTCAGGCCCATAACTCTGCTCAACACAGAGTTTAAGATTTTGGCCAAGGTGTTAGCAAAGAGATTGGCGCTTGTCGTCGAGGATTTGGTTGGGGAGGCGCAAACTTGCGCAATCCCAGCCAGGTCCATACACGACAATCTCCACCTCATGCGATACATCATAGAGAGGGTAGGGTGTAAACCTGGCTTCGGTGGGGCACTGATCAATTTACATCAATCGAAAGCATTTGATAGGGTCAACCATCGGTATCTGGAGTTTGTCCTCAAAGCAGCTGGCTTCAGCCCTGTCTTCAGAAGCTGGATCGTTGCAATGCACAGCGGCACACGCTCGGTGGTCAAAGTTAATGGCCACCTCTCAGAACCATTTCGGCTCTCCCGATCGGTCCGTCAAGGGTTCCCTCTCTCTTCCCTTCTGTACGTATTGACTCTCGAGCCTTTACTGCGGAAGCTGGAGCTGTTGCAGGGCATCCGGCTCGAACCGGGACGTGGAAAGGCGGTGTCGGCTTATGCGGACGACATCACCGTGATGGTGTCGAACACCTCAGAAATCGAGGTGGTCGGCACCTTATTGAAGGAATATGAAAGGTTGACAGGAGCCAAACTTAACCCGGAAAAGTCGGTGGGCTTGCAGCTCGGAACCTGGAGAGGCAAGCCCATGCCATCCAACAGCGTCGTGGGGCGCTGGACGGACGGACCGGTAAAGTTGCTTGGGGTTTGGTTCGGACCAGACCTCCAAGTGGAAAAGAATTGGGACGAGGTAACGTGCAGAGTAGCCAGTCTCACCCAAAAATGGGCTGGGAAGAAGCTATCACTGAAAGGTCGCGCGGAGGTGGCGAATGCGTACATCGCGTCCGTCATCTACTACCGCCTAACCGTCGTGCCTTGCCCCCGTCCGCGCCTCGTCAAGTTGGAACGGCTCCTCTTCAAATTCTTGTGGAGGGGACAAGTTCCGTTGGTGAGGCGGTCCATCTGCTGCCAGCACCCTCTACGCGGAGGGCTGGGCATGCCGTGGCTAATGATGCGCAGACATGCGTTGAGGCTGCGACATCTTCAGATATTCTGCCTCAATGGTGAACAGGTGTGGTCGCCGTTTATCAGACGGGCCTTTCCGCAGCTCATTTCTTTGACTGAGCTGCAGTCCTGGGTCAAGAAGAGACCGAGACTGGGTGACTGGCACCTGGAATGTTGCCAGGCACTCACTGCCCTCTACCAAGCGGGCAATGCGATCAGTGGAACTTCCACTCTCGAGTTCTATAGAGGATTAGTGGTGGGCAAGTGCGATGACGCACTCGGAGAAGCTTTGGGCCTCGACAAAGTCGAACTGACCAGTCTGTACCGGAGGACTTTTGAGCCGGGGACGATGGACAATTTCCAGAAATCCCTCGCTTGGCAGTGCTACCGGGGGGCACTGCCGGTTCGGGATAAACTCTACAGGCACGGAAGTGCTGTCAGATGGACCTGCCCAAGATGCGCACAGAACGACGAAACCGTTCTGCACGCACTTGTCCAATGTCCGTGCATTACTGACTTGTGGAGTTATGTCGAACAGCTACTGTCGCGTGTGGTACGAATCCGGCTATCGGCCGAGTCCATAGTGAAGATCGATCCACCGCCTTCCTTAGGTCAGGAAGAGCAGGAAATTTTCCTCTGTCTGGTGGCAGTTGCGAAAGAGATTATATGGTGGACCAGGTTGAAAGGACTAAAGACAGACACTTTTCTCTTCGGCCAATCCCTCATCAACTTCTTCAAGTTTCACCTGGAAAGGAGGGTGAGGGTGGAGAGAGAAGTGCTGCCCCCCAGTACATTTGCTAAAAGGTGGGTGAATGTGGCGAGAATGGCTCGTGTGAATGGGCCTACTCTGACCATGCGCCTATAGGCTGGCTAACTTGAGGAGAGGGGTGCTCTCCTGGGTGCCCTAGAAGCGCAGGGTGGTTCAGGATTGGTGGGGTACCTGAAGCACCCCAGGGTCGTACATCCCCTATCGGGGAATTTATTTTGTTATATTTATGCATAGTTTATTTTATATTTTTATATTTTCATTGTTAAATTAGTCTTGCCATTACTCGACTTTATTGTAAATCCCCACTGTCCCTGTCTTTGTATTGTCCCCTACATGTCGGCCCTTGTGGCTAATAAATGAAATCATTATTATTATTATTATTATTCTCTACATTCTTTACATCAAACTAAAATATGTTGACAATCTTTTAATAATGTCTTCCTTGTGAAATTTGTGGTCTTGTTTTGCTTAACTAATCAATATTTCCAGCTCTGTGCACTTAACCTCTGCATGAACCCAGCCACCTAGCTGCTTTCCACTGCATATTGCACATTGAGCACATGCCTTTACGCTTTGGCTTCTAACTAATTCACCAATCTCTCCTCTCCTATCTCCTCTCCTACCTCCATCTCTCTCTTTAAGATTGGTTACTCTTGAACTGTGTATATATATATATATATATATATATGTATATGTCTGTGTGTATAGTATATATATATATCTATATATATATAAAACTGATGTTCTCTGTGTGTCCTCATTTTTGCAAAGTCTATACAAATCCACATTTCTACTCCGATTGACTTCAAACTTGCATTTATATATTCCTTGCGGTCTAAAGATACTAACTGCCGCTTTTATTTTTCAATTTTCTTTTGTCAAAGAGGTGTTAGGCGCCGGTTATCGATCTCCGTCGCGCTCTTATAATATCTGTCTGTATGCCTGGCTGTCTGCATTACGACATTCTAACGAACATTGATGACGCATTATGTTCGCTATTATCTGTTCATTGCCAGGCAACGTATACACAAACCAAAGTAGCGTCTGCCTGTTTTCCTTCGGCTGCAACGTTTTTTGAAATAGTTTTTCCGTTCACAGATAGATTTTTAGAGTTTCAGAAAATCCCATTAAGGGTGAAAGCAGCGATTCTTTGCTTAAACTTTAATCTGTTATTTTAATATATAATATAAGCGAGCCAAGCCAGCCCAGGTTAACAATGGAACTTGAGAATACCTTTCCGACGGTCGGCTTATTTTTCAATCAGTAAGTGTCATTTACTAATTTTTTGGCTAACAATCCTGAGACATTCCCACTTACCCCAGTTGCTTTAATATTTTTTTGCAATACTTCCTCAGACATAATCACTTACCCCCGTTGCACACATTATTATTGGTGTTAGTACCAAGCCATACGCCCCATTACATACATAGATAGAAATAATGGATCTTTTTAGAAAGACCCCGCCAAAAAAGATCCCCACATCTATGTTAAAAATCACATACGCTGGCGTTAAGCAGTAATTTCTATCTATCTTGGTACAGACAATACAGTGCAGAGGGGCGGGATAGTGTTAAGGCAAGCTGTCTTAAGTTAAGTCGACTTACGGTGGTTCGACAATCGGTCACAACTAACCTATTACTCAAGTGAGTTTTAGACTGAAAACTATTAACCCCTTCTACATCAACTAACCTAAGCCTGAACAGACACTTAAACTTACTAGCCCCTCTTGCACCTGATTTTCTGCATCCACAAGTTATACGTTGTTGTTTAATATATCCTAGGCTATGCCCCCAAAGAAGAGAGTTTGCTTCGGAAGAAAAACGTCCTTTTCAAAAAGACTGCAAAGGAGGAGAGCAAATGAACAGTCCCCAGAAGTTGATATTAACCCATTGCAAATCGATGCATCAACACCCACTGCCCGAACTGCTGAGAGTGACGGACAGCGTGACCTTAGACCGGCAACAAATGATTTATCAGAAACCAACGTCCGATCTGCTGAGAATGACGACCAGTGTGTCCTGTGAAAAGCACGAAATGCTGCATTAAAAGCCGCTGCCCAAGCTGCTGAGACTGCAGAACAGTGTTACCTGTGTATAAGAAAAAATGATGCATCGACTGCTGCCACTCTAACTGCTGAGAGTGAAGAACAGCGTGCCTTGTGTCAGGCAGGAGATGCTGCATCAACTGCTGCCGCCCGAGCTGCTGAGACCTCCGACGCCCAACGGGATCGCCTGGAGAGTATCGCCCAGTTTAGAAATACTCGGCAGGGTGTTTCAAGGCCATGTACTTCAAGATGGCTACTAGAAGCATTTGAATATAGGCTCGACAGCTATTATGCTAAGCATCGAGACATGTCAATTTCCAGTATGCTAATTTTGCTCTGCGCATAAGTGGCCTGGAGAAGCAGCCGGCATGTGTTGCGCAAGTGGAAAGGTCAAATTACCCGCTCTAGAGGATCCACCCAGCCATTGCTGCTGCTTCTTACAGGCACAACCCCAGAATCAAAGCATTTCCTAAGTAATACCAGAAAGTACAACTGTGGCTTTCAAATGACTTCTTTCGGAGTGAATATCGTTAGGGAAGGTGGGTTTATGCCTACGTTTAAAATCCAGGGGCAGGTTTACCATAGGATAGGACCACTTCAGCCCGTTGCGAAACAAGAGCCTCAGTTTCTTCAACTGTACTCCGTTGGCAGCTACCAAAAGAAGATGAAACACTATATCACCCGGCATTAATTTCGAGCTGACATTGCAGCTCCAAGAGATGTTACATGCAAAATACAGTTATGTGCAGAGTTTTAAGTATGCGTTAGAAACAGCATCAATCCCCAATTTTAATGTTGTCATTAATGCTGACAAACGGCCATCTGGAGAGCATGCTAGCCGCTATAATCTGCCTACATGCAATGAAATCACAATTGTGCTTGAAGGTGAGCAGCAAAATCCAAGGGACATCGTTCTCACGTGTCGCAACAACACTCTTAAGCGCAAATCAGCGAAACCCACAGATCATACGACGCCCTACAATACCCCTTGCTCTTTGTGAATTGAGAAGACGGTTACCATTTGGGCATTCACCAGCGTAATCCCCACAGACCAGACGGTGCAGCAGCAAACAAGTTTCCTGCATGGAGTTCTACGCATACTGCTTCATGACCCGAAGTAACTGCCTGAATCATCTCCACAGTTCACGCGAGCTATTCCATCAATTTGCAGTCGACATGTGCGCCAACAAAAGCTGCGTTCAGAGAGTTACATTCACCTTCGAGATGGTATCAACAATGACGTTGCTCCAGGAGACTTAGGGCAGGTGTTTATTTTGCCTTCCACTTTCATCGGGGGTCCACGGTATATGCATGAGAGGACGCAAGACGCTATGACATATGTGCGCCACCACGGTCGCCCGACCTTTTCATTACCTTTACCTGCAACCCCAAGTGGAAGGAGATCGAAGCTGAACTCTTCCAAGGCCAAAAGGCCAAAGACAGGCATGACCTTCTAGCCAGGGTCTTCCGACTGAAGTTACAGAAACTCATGAACCTTATCACGAAAGGGCAGGTATTTGGGCCTGTAATAGGTGACATGTACACAGTTGAGTGGCAAAAAATGGGTCTGCCACATGCCCATATTCTTATTTGGATGTCAACAAAGATTAACTCCATCAACATTGACAGGCTTATCTCCGCAGAACTCCCCAACCCCTCTGTTGACAAAGACCTCTTTGACATAGTGCGGGCAAACATGGTTCATGGTCCATGCATGCATGGATTTAACCTACACTCACCATGCTTGAGAGATTCGGTTTGCAGGCAAAAATTTTCCGAACCAGTTTCTTCGAGAGACCCAGACCGGCAAAGATGGATACCCACTGTACAGACGAAGAAAGCCGGAAGATGGCGGATTTACAGTGCACATCGGGCCATACGAAGTAGACAACAGGTGGATAGTGCCATACTGCCCTATTCTGACCAAGGCGTTCAACGTAGAGTTTTGCAACTCTGTGAAGTCCATCAAATATGTCTGCAAGTACATCAATAAGGGCTCAGAGGCTGCTATGTTTGGCCTGCAGCAAGACGGCAATCGGGACGAAGTTACACAGTACCAAGTGGGTAGGTACATAAGCAGTAACGAGGCATTCTGGCGCATTTTCGGTTTCCCCTTGCATCAAAGGCACCCACCTATCCAACAACTTGCTGTTCACCTTGAAAACGGTCAATCCGTATACTTCACTGCTTTCACTGCTGCTCGATTGGTCGAGGAACCGAAGGACACTACCCTCACTGCCTTCTTTAACCTTTGTCAAGTCGATCCATTCGCCCAAACCTTGCTGTATCCACAGGTGCCGTCCTATTACATCTGGGAAAAAAAGAAATGGCAACAGAGGAAGAAGGGTCAAAACGTTGATGGATACCCTGCCATTAAATTAGACAGTTGCCTCGGGAGGGTTTACACAGTTCATCCAAGTCAACAAGAGTGTTTCTACCTTCGTCTGCTACTTCATGAGGTTAGGGGACCAACATCTTACCAACATTTGAAAACAGTCAACGGTCGGCTTTGCGTTACTTTCAGAGAGGCCTGCTTAAGACATGGACTGTTAAAAGACTGCGCACAGTGGGATGTTACGCTCGCGGAGGCTGTCATTTCACAGTTACCGAAAAGTCTTAGGGCTCTCTTTGCAGTGCTTCTGCACATTTGCGAAGTCTCAGATCTCGTCTCTCTGTGATTGAAGTATAGAGATGCCCTGGTGGAAGACTTTTACAACCAAGAACAATTGCGGTATCCTAGGCTTGATGCTGCCAGTGACGACGTCTACAACTGTGCTTTGATTGACGTGGAAAACAGGACTGTTTCACTGGGTGGGAATACTTTGCCAACGTACGAGCTGCCACAACCACTACAGACAGGGATGGATAACCTTCTGACAGAGCTCATTCTCGAAACAGCCTATGATATTGACGCTCTTGCCTAATACGTCCGTGAAACAGAGCCAAAACACCTTCCGGGACAGCAGCAGGCCTACAACACTATTTTCGACCATATGCGAAACCGGAAAGGGGGAATCTTCCTAGATGCACCTGGAGGGACAGGAAAAACGTTTCTAACTAAGCTTCTTCTAGCCAAAGTGAAGCAGCACAAGGACATCACGTTAGCCGTGGTATCCTCTGGTATTGCTGCAACTTTGTTACCCGGCGGTAGGACAGCGCACTCAGCCTTTAAGCTCCCCTTGAACTTGGCGACATCCGAAACACCATCCTGCAACATTAGCAAAACTTCGGACAAGGGACTGGTTCTCCGAAGGTGTCAGCTCATAGTGTGGGATGAATGTACCATGGCCCATAAACGAGCTCTGGAAGCACTAGACACTACTTTGCAAGACATCAGAGACTGCCAGACTGCGATGGGAGGTGTCACCCTTCTCCTATCCGGGGACTTCCGAAAGACCCTTCCCGTTATTCCCAAGGGAACCAGTGCAGATGAAGTCCGGGCGTGCCTCAAGTCCTCTCCGTTGTGGCAAAAGGTAACAACGTTGACCCTGACAACTAACATGAGAGCCCAACTGCACGGCGACCAACTGGCTGCAGAGTTTGCTTCTGATATTTTGTCACTTGGTGATGGCAAGATCACCCTCAATGGAGATGGCGAATTGTCACTCAGTCCAATTTGTACCACTGTCAACACAGTCGAGGACCTCAAGTCTCGTGTTTCCCAGTCTTCCTGATAACTATCAAGATGTGAATTGGTTATGCAAAAGAGCTATTTTAGCTCCAAAATACATCCCAATGAACGCTATCAATGAGCAACTGTTGCAATCTCTTCCTGGAAGGCTGCATATTTACAAGTCCGTCGATACAGTCCCCGACCAAGACCAAGCGGTAAACTACCCTGTTGAATTCCTCAATTCGCTAGAACCTCCTGGACTGCCTCCTCATAGACTGGGACTACAAATTGGAACTCCAATAATGCTTCTTAGGAATTTGGACCCTCCAAAACTTTGCAACGGCACACGTCTGGTTATAAAGAAGGTAATGCAGCACGTCGTTGAAGCCACCATTATTTCAGACTTTGTGTTCAGTGTCAGAAGGCAAAAATTCACCATCAAGTCAGAACTCCTCTGGGAACCTTCGCAACACCAGATGCACATTTCCAACACGCACACATCATCAGACCACTACCTCCTTCTCAGGGTTGCACTCACCTTTTGAACTGTGTGGACAGATTCTCCCGGTGGCCTGAGGCCATTCCTCTTTCCGACACCACAACCGAATCTATTGCCAAGGCACTACTACAGCATTGGATTTCGCGTTATGGCACACCTTCTACCATAACAACGAACAGAGGCGGCCAGTTCGAATCAAACCTTTTTAAAGAATTGACATGCCTCCTAAGTTGTAGCCGGACATGTACAACGGCTTATCACCCTGCAGCTAATGGTATGGTGGAACGTTTCCACCGGCAATTAAAATCGGCTCTCAGAGCCTATGTCAACAACAGCAACTGGTTGGAGATCTTACTCCTCATCCTTCTTGGAATTCGCTCCACCATAACAGGACTTGGTTTTCGGCCAGCTGAGCTGGTTTATGGCACAACATTGGTTTTACCCGGGCAAATGATTGCTACCGAGTCTCAGCACCTCACGGATCCAATGGACTATATCCATCACCTGTGGACCTACATGACAAACCTGCAATCCATTGCCCCTCACTCTCAAAGCATCACTACTCAAGTTCCATTCAACATACAGCAATGGACACACGTTTTTGTCAGAAAGGACACTACCAGAGCTCCTTTGCAACCACCATACTCGGGGCCCTACCAAGTACTCTAAGATTTTGGACATTAATGGAAAGAGGGATGATGTCAGTGTCGACCGGCTAAAAAAGTTCATGTGGATTTGGATGAACCCTCATCATCAGAACAAGGTTACCCAATATCAGCGCTCCCATCCACCGGCAATTCGAATTCTATGCAAACAACAAGCACTTGATCCGGTCTATGTGTGCTGGCCATCTTGTTATGCCCAATATGTTAAGTAACATTCCTCATCTCATCTATAATTTGTTCATTTTCATTTAATTATGTATTTATTTTATCATTTTTACGTTGTTTTTTTTTGGGGGGGGGGGGGGGAGGGGGAGGGTGTCTCTTTCTACGAAGGAAGTATGTGACAGTTTTCAGTCCGAGGTCATTGGTTCTCTTTCTCGCTAAATTTTCAATTATCGATCGCTACTCCCATTTCGATCTGGGCGGGGAACTAATGTAGCGAAAGAAAAGTTCCCACGGTTCCTCTCACTGACATGGCCAACTAAAATTGACCTTCACCCCACTTAGAGGAAAATACATGAAGAATCCGGATGCTAGGTTTAACAGCACCAAGGAAGGAGAAGATAGCGGGAGGCCATAGGTCAATATAAATAGGCTATCCTGAAATCCTGGGACAGAGAGAATTTTCTATCACCAAAATAAGACATCATCTTCCCTTGTCACTGGTCTTTTGATACTACAAACGAACGATAGCTTGATAGCTTACCACTCTCTATTTAAGCATAACGAAAAAAGAACAAAACATCTTCAACCTTTGTAGTAATCATATTCTTTTTTCCTTTATTCACAAAGGGAAGTAAATTTTATATTTAAACGAAACCACTTATTTTGTCGTGTTATTTCATCTCTAACAACACTTACTAATTTTGCTTCCCTTCAAACGTATATTTGTTAAGCCTCTCTGTCTATAACATGGCGTCTTTTTAAATGTAAACAAACTCTTTTGATTGTGAGCTGTAGAACCGTTTCGTGTGATTTTATAATGAGATATTTACTTAGAAATAATTGATTTTTATAAGACTCAATATGGGATGAAACGTTCGTAAATCAACGTATTTGGTAATTACTTTAATGAATAATTTGCTTCATGCACGATTGTTATTTTTAACACAATAGGATTTTGTACACATGCTTGTTTGAAAAATCTTTCAAGGAAGCATGAAACAGCCTTTTGTACTGTTTATCATAATAAATTACAGTATTTTGAGCTGTTTTAACTTCTCCACCTACCTCCTTCCAATTTTTATATTGTTTTTGTAAAAAACGATTTTATATATATATATATATATATATATATATATATATATATATATATATATAAAATGTGGTGTAAACAACAAATTCGGTTTTAGAACTTGTAAAAACCCACCTACCAACCCACTATTAGATGCATTTGAGCAGGACCTTATGAACTTAATCCTTAAAATTAAATTCAAAGGACGTAACACCAACAACAAATTACAGAAAGATATTAAAAAACTACTGGACGACCTTAAAAATACCAAAGGAATTGTAGTAAAAGCGGACAAAACATCAAACCTGTATACTATCGACTGCACTACATACAACAACTTCATTCGAAAAGAATTACATAAAAAATATAGAAAAACGAATGAAGTAACTCTTAAGCACATCAATGATGAGGCATGCGAAATAGTGAAAAATCTCGGAATCGAAGATAGGACAGGACCACTCTTACCGGCGGTACCCACCTTCAATCTTAAGGACCATAAGGTAAACTTTGATAATGACCCTAAAATTAGATTAATCTGCCCCTCTAAATCAGATATAGGTAAAATAAGCAAATATATCTTAGATAGAATCATCCCCCAAATTAAGGCTAAGGTTAACATTAAACTCTGGGGGAAGACCCAAGAAGCAATAAGATGGCTTAATAGCATTAGCAATAAGAATAAATCTAAGTTTATCCAGTTTGATATCGACGAATATTACTCATCGATATCACCTGAAACTTTGAATAGAGCCATTAAGTTTGCTAAGGATAACTCTGACCTTACAAACGATGAAATTAAGATTATATTAGAAGCTAGGAAAACTATAGTCAAATTTGAGAACAGTTATTGGGTACGTAAAGATAGACCCTCTAACTTTGACATAACAATGGGCTCTAACGATTCGGCGGAAATAACTGATATTGTGGGGTTATTTATCGCCTTTAGACTCCAGGAAAAATTCAGCAATCTCCACGGCGGAATATACCGCGACGATGTTCTCCTCCTAGTTAAAAACCTAAATAACCAAAAACTAGAAAAACTACGCAAAGATATAAGAAAACTACTACTCGAAATAGGACTAACTATAACATATGAATACAACCTTAAAGTAGTTAACTTCCTGGATGTCACACTCAATTTAAACTCTGGTCTGATTAAACCGTTTCATAAATTGAATGAAAATCTCAAATACGTAAATGTTGGGTCTAACCACCCCATCTCTATAATTAAATCTATCCCTAAAAATATTTCCCTTAGAATCTCGGGTCTATCTTCTAACATACAAGTATTTAAGGAACACGCCGAGTACTACGATAACGCCCTTAGTAAAGCAGGCTACCTCAACAAAATAGAGTATATAGATGAGAACAATCAAAACACCCAAAATAAATCCCACATGGACGAAAGGATACGTACACTTGAAAGAAAAATTTAAGTCTGAATGTTAATTAAGTGCAAACACAAAACCAACCACGCATATCTATACTATCTCTAATCCTTCTATAGATTTAGAAAAATAACCAATAATATATTCTATAAAAATGTCAAAACAACAGATGGGAATCTAATTACTCACTGCCACCAAAAATTCTCACTGCTATCAAAAAAACCACTCCCTCAACTATTCTTCTAACAACTTCACCCCTCCCTCCTAATATTCTCTATAAAAACCAAACAGGTCCTCAGTAAAATTATTCCGATGAAATGACAGTTGATAATAACATTGAAATATTGAATGTCTGCATAACTAATACTTTGTAGATAGCAGCTGTTTTCAGGTTATGTAACTGTTATAGAAACACGTGTCAATAAATTCCTTTTAACTAAACAGTATCCATTCAAATCCTTCTATATATATATATATATATATATATATATATATATATATATATATATAGTATTAGTTATACTATTTATGGTTATGTAAACACAAAACCTTAAGCAGTTGTAAGTATTTTACACACACCCTAAATAGTGGTAGGCAGTAATGTATTACTACCTTATTACCAGTAAGTTAAGTAGCTCAATGTAAAAACATCAGATGATTTACAGAGCAGTTATATGAAATATAAGAATCAAAGAACTGTTCAAAACATTATTGTGCTTACAGCTGTTTCCTCCAAACCGAGGTTTGGATTCTTCGGAGCAATTTATTAATGCATGGACAGTTATATGACCTCCTTTTCAGCCGAGAGACATACCAATACATATTCAAACATTGATACATATTCAAACATTGTGGGTCAACATTCATTACAGAATTTAGAGTGGCAGTACACACTTCGAGATTACATTTATATTAATAGGTACAATCAAAAATCAAAGATATAGGTTAAAGTACAACATGAAGATAAGTGGTTATATAGTGCAAATGTTATATGTGTGGCACGCATGTGCGTCTTGTTTATATAGTGTGGCAGAGAGATATGTGTGGTAGAGGCACTTAGGTAGGTAAATAAGAGTGTTAGGTTGGTAGATCTGGTGGCAAAGTCTTTATATGATTGATGTAGTCTGTGTGTGGAGAAATATTATAAGCATTAAAGATAGTGCAAGCATTAAAAGTGTTATAAGTATTGGAGATGCACAGCGCAGGGATGTCAAGTAATTCATGTACTTCGGCATTTTCATGGTCAAGGGAGTGTATATTTCGATTATATGCCTTTCACATAATCCACGACAATCCAGTTAGAGATCGTAGTCTGGTGTTCTTTAGTTCGATACAGGAGGTTGTTACGTTTCGAGAAACGCCATTGAATACCGGAATACTGGATTGTCGTGGATTATGTGAAAGGCATATAATCGAAATATACACTCCCTTGACCATGAAAATGCCGAAGTACATGAATTACTTGACATCCCTGCGCTGTGCATCTCCAATACTTATAACACTTTTAATGCTTGCACTATCTTTAATGCTTATAATATTTCTCCACACACAGACTACATCAATCATATAAAGACTTTGCCACCAGATCTACCAACCTAACACTCTTATTTACCTACCTAAGTGCCTCTACCACACATATCTCTCTGCCACACTATATAAACAAGACGCACATGCGTGCCACACATATAACATTTGCACTATATAACCACTTATCTTCATGTTGTACTTTAACCTATATCTTTGATTTTTGATTGTACCTATTAATATAAATGTAATCTCGAAGTGTGTACTGCCACTCTAAATTCTGTAATGAATGTTGACCCACAATGTTTGAATATGTATCAATGTTTGAATATGTATTGGTATGTCTCTCGGCTGAAAAGGAGGTCATATAACTGTCCATGCATTAATAAATTGCTCCGAAGAATCCAAACCTCGGTTTGGAGGAAACAGCTGTAAGCACAATAATGTTTTGAACAGTTCTTTGATTCTTATATTTCATATATATATATATATATACAATGATATTAAATAAATGGAAACTATTTATAAAACCATATTTATTCTATTATATATATTTCAAGGGTACCAAAACTTTGGTACGATCTCATCAGATAAAATACAAAGTTTGTTTTATAAATATTGACATAACCAGGAAGAACTTAACGGTTCAAGTTTTTCCTGAATATCCCTTTTGCTTATATATAGATATATAGCCCACACTGTAAAGGGGTCATGTATGTATCACGACTAAAAGTACCCATCCCACACAATAAAGTGGCCAAGTAGGTGTCACGACTAAAAACACCCAGCCCACACTATAAAGTGGCCTAGTAGGTGTCACGACAAAAAGCACCCAGCCCACACTGTAAATGTGGTTGGCGTTAGGAAGGGATCCAGCCGTAGAAATCTAGTTAGAAACAAGTCCTATATGACCCAACCTGCCCTTAATGGGATAACCCCTCTAACTCATGCTAGCATGTAAAATGGAAGTTAAACAACGATGACTACACACACACACGTGCATGCATGTGTGTGTGTATATATTGTTATACTTTGAGAGGGTCATGCTGCCAATAAAAACACACGCAGCTGTTGATTTTCATACGCACCTGATGGTTGTTTATATATTGTCAAAGCTCTTTCGTCACCATCGAACCAACCAGCCGAACGGAAATTTGTAATAAATTGAAGTGAAAACCAACAGGTGTATGTGTGTTTTTATTGGCAGCATGACCCTACCAAAGTATAACAATATCTGTTTCAACACACGTTTTCAGATAAGAAATCTTGCAAAACAATATATTGAATATATACCAAATACATATTCCATAGAAGAATATGTACACAGGTGGAATCATGAGACCAATCAATATAATCGATCATTGAAAACGAACTATTGATCATGAGCTACACTCTCCGGGTATGAAATAATGCTATCAGGTCTCTCTTATGATTCCACCTATGTACATATTCTTGTATGGATAATGTATTTGGTATACAGTATATGCAATATACTGTGTTTCTTATACGATATATGGCTCTCTCTCTCTCTACACATAATCAGATAATACACACATGTTTGGAATATTGTTAATCAATTTTTTAGTAATCTACTGATATAAAAATCAGTAGTATATTGAAAAAGTGAAAAAATAGGGAGGCGGGGGGGGGGCGTGATTTCGAGGGACATAAGGGGGCGTTTGGCCTAAATGGGTTGAGAACCTGTGCTCTAGATAATGTCTATTGAGCTTGCTTGATGTTTTGATTCATACCAGTAATGCACTGGGTGTTTGCTGGCCTTGTGCCTAAAGTAGAAACAATTATTTGTATATATATATATATATATATATATATATATATATATATATTAAGAAACACAAAATTCTAACATATTTTATGTTTTGATTCATTATTTGTATTCTGAGTTCAAATCCCGCCGAGGTTGACTTTGCCTTTCATCCTTACGGGGTCGATAAAATAAAGTACCAGTAATGCACTGGGTTTTTGCTGGCCTTGTGCCTAAAGTAGAAACAATTATTTGTACACACACACACATGTACAAAATATATGGTATAGTATTGCAGGGACGCTGTAATGACATATGGCGTTTCTTAGATTTTTAAGCCTGACAGAACTCATCCCTCATCAAGCTTAGCTTGAGTAAGGCAGATTTATTCCAGAGAAAGTGAAAGATAAAGGGAGAGAGGGAGGGGGGAGTGAATTAGAGATATAGAGGGAGAATCGACTAACATTTGAATAATATTGAATAAACAAATGTAGCGAGAGAAAAAAACACACAAATACAGTTGAGAAATTGATACATTCACATTATATAATAAGTAATACTTACAATATATTTAGCGGGCTTACAAGTCTGTGAAGCTAGTGTCCCGAGGAAGCTCGAAGAAAGCAGACCAGTGAAAATTAGTGTTGTTATAAAACTACTTTCCATGTTGACTTCTAAGACACGTTTGGTCGAGTGTAGCCTTGATACTATGTGTGATATCTTTTGTCACATGAGTTTTAGGTCTATTTACAATAACAAGTGGCCTCTGTTTCAGAGTATAATATAACCAAAATCTCAAAATAAATAAAGATTATTAAAAGAGAACATTTTTTTAAACCCGGATGTGTATTAAAACATCTTTTAGAAATGCCTGTATACTGCCTTATTTATAGGCGAGAAATACAAATAAATTCCCAGATTACCTCAGTAATTACAAGCATACCGGATATACGTCAAGTGACAATTATAACCATATAATTGTCCAGTTATCGCTAACATCTAGAATGCGTGGTAAATTAACAAGAAATAAAGGTGGGAAAAGGGTTGGTTATTAATAAAAATGTGTACAATTTTAATAAGTATAAGAGATAATTGACATGTTTTGATATTATCACCCCGCCGAGGTTAACTTTGCCTTTCATCCATACGGGGTCGATAAAAATAAAGTACCAGTAATGCACTGTAGTAATTGCTGGCCTTGTGCCAAAAGTAGAAACAATTATGACCTCTTCCGAGTTCAAATCTGCCGAGGTTACCGTATTTCACGGCTTCCTAAAATAACTCAAAAATCTACCATGCGTCCTGGAGGCCGAAGGTTGTTTATTTTTTTTTTTTTCAAAGGGCGGTGAATTGGCAGTATCAGTAGAGGGTTGGACGCCATGCTTTGATGCATAGAGTTACAGCCCTTGCCATTCTGAGTTCAAATCCCGCCTAGGTTAACTTTGCCTTTCATCCTTACGGGGTCGATAAAATAAAGTACCAGTAATGCACTGAGGGCGGCGATATCCAATTTTAGCGGCCTAAATGCTGCTTACTTGCTGTAGTTGCTGCTTACTTCAATGTATGAGGCTATTCCAACAAATTTACATTCCCCTTTTTTTAGCCGTTAAAAGAAATATAGATTTATTTATTGTTTTTTTATTTTTATAGATTTCTTTATTTGCCCCTTTTTGTTTGTTTGTTTGTTTTTTTTGTTTTTTTTTGCGATTTATTAGCCTTTTGGGGTCACACACACACCCGTAGAAAGTGTGCGACCTTTCTGCCAGGGAGCACAGAGAGAGGGGGGTGCTCCCTTCTTCTCTTACCTGTACAAGCCGATATAGAGAGATGGCCCACTTACACGGGCCATTATTGCTACTTTCACTCATCTTTCATGGAATTGGCTGGGACTGAGTGCCTTTTTCTCCACCTGCATCAGATTAATACTTAAGAGAACGTAAAACACGTCAAGTTTGTTCACCCCGGACGCTGTGACGAACTTGTAGTGACCTACATTCCGAGCGCTCATGGCTACATTCTCCGTACATTGTTTGGCTCAGTTCAGCCAATCGCTACCAGCGTAGGAGAATGTATCTCGACTTCCGCCCAGAGGGGGGGGATTCCCGCGGCGATTCGAAACGCTCTCTCTCTTGCAGATCGACACCGTGAAGGTAAACATCTCTTACTTTCGTTCCTTCAAGCATAGACAATATGTAGCAACAAATATCACTACGGGTCTGGCTAACGCCTCAGTCAGTTGACCGTACATTTAAACCTTTAAAACCTTTATATTGATAACATTAACTATACTCTCAAGTGACATTCTTCTAACCTTTGTAATCTGTAAATAAATTATATATAAACAATTATGAAGTCGTAAGATGCTATTTTCCACAACATTGCTTTTAACATCTTCAATTGTGACTTCTGTGATACAATACACAAATACACACATTCTCAACACAAACATCTACTAAATAACCTAAATAACCTTCTTCTTAAAAACTCAATAGGAGAATTCACATATAAAACAGATAAGGGCATTATTACCTTTTCCACTTACTTTTGAAGACATGAGGAAATGTTCAAAGAAGAATGCAGCGACTGGAAAGACGAGGAAAAAGAACACGACTTTTGTTGAGAAAGTTAACATCAGTCGAACATGAAAAATACTGCAACTACATACTACCGAAGAAACCAGGTGGAATCTGTTTTGAGGAAACAGTAAATAACCTGTCAAAAATGTTTAGCGATAAAAGTTCTTTATTTAACATCCATTGGCAGTGTATGAATCTGGTGAAAAAATAGGACGAAGATTCTGTCACGTACTCTGGGATCGTTAACAAGGAATGCGAAAGATTTAAACTTATCGAACTAACCCCAGGCATGTTTAAATGCTTAATGTTCGTGCAAGTGTTAACTGCAAAGAAAGATGCAGGAATTCTGACAAAATTAGAGCAGAATTAGAACTTAACATTTCAAGAAATATTTGAGAAATATCAGAGAATTATAAATCTGAGACATGACACAGAAAGAATCGAAGAGAGAGACTGCCCTCATATACAGTCAGTGCCACCTAAAGTGAAAAACAAAAAACAAAAAATTAATCCATCTGTAGTGATAGGGGTCACCATTATGTAGTGATAAAACAGACAAAACATAGAATAATTCAGTTACAGTAACCCCCATTATAGTGAGAAAGCTAAAGATCGAACGATCTAGGTGTATGTGAAATTAAGATAGGTATGACTAGGTGTGTTGTTGAAGAAAATGCAGAAAAAAATACATTAAAGTCATTTACAAACAGGCGAAATGAAAGAAAAAATGCAAAGCAAAACAAATTTACATGCAGGAAAATGTACTGTGATGTTACATAAAATTGAAAATGTTCATACAAAAAATTCGTTGATTAAAAGTTCATTCATTAAAAGTTCATTCATTAAGAGTTCATTCATTAAAAGTTCATTCATTAAAAGTTCATTCATTTCATAGAAATGAAAAATGTTCTTTTATTTGTTGATGTGTATGTGAGTGATGCATAGAGTCAATTGGTTTATATGTGTAACAATTGTTCATAACCACAAAAATTGGTTGATTTGTCGAAGTGTACAATTTAACCAAAATGTCGACCAGGTGAAGAATTTGTAGTTACCCGAAAACCTTGAACATATCGCGTGGGCCATCTGACTGTTCTTCCCGATTTGGTGTGCCGGGGTTCTGCAGAATTCGTAGTATTTGTGTCGGGTAAAGTTGTTGGTGAGTCCATTGGAGAAACGTTGGGAACTGGTGGCATATCCTGTTCCATGAATGCTTTTTTTTAAACGATCAATAGCGACAGTATTTCGTTTTCCGTTTATATCGAGGACGAAATACATCGATTGTTTATGCATTACTTTGTAGGGTCCGGAATATGGTGGATGAAGTTGAGACGAGATACCGTCATTTCGGACGAAAACATGCGTCCAAGTATTGATGTCCTTTGGTACATGTGAAGTGACGTGCTGTTGTCTGGGGGCTGAAGGAGACAGATGCGACTTCGATGATCGTAAACGCTGCGCATATTTTGCTGGGTCTGGAAGTTCTTGTGGCGAAACAGAGGCGATCATTTGCCCAGGTAAAGCGAGTGCCGTGCCATACACCAGTTTAGCTGGAGCATGTCCGACTCCCTCCCTAACAGTGGAACGAATACCAAGAAGAATGAGTGGGAGGTATTCGAACAAGTTAGCGGAGTTTGAGTAAGCCTTGACAGCTGCTTTTAGTTGACGGTGAAAGCGTTCAACCATGCCGTTAGCTGCAGGGTGATATGCTATTGTACGAGTGTGTTTACATCCAAGGAAGTGATTCAGCTCGATGAAGAGGTGAGAATCGAACTGACGTCCTCTGTCTGTAGTGATGGTCGCAGGTATGCCGAAACGCGAAACCCAATGAAACACTAGCGTTTTGACGACAGTTTCCGCGGAAATATCCGTCAAGGGAAAAGCTTCTAGCCAGTGAAAAAATTGGTCGACACAGGTAAGAAGGTGAGTGCAGTTGTGAGAAGGAGGCAGCGGTCCAGCGATGTCTATGTGCACGTGTTGAAAACGTGCATCTGGTGTTGCAAAGGAACCGATGGGAGATTTAATGTGCCGGTGAATTTTCCGGCGATACAGTTCCTAGCCCATTCACGGGTGTCCTTGTTGATGATGGGCCACACAAAGCGGGTAGCTATCAGTTTTTGTGTGGCGCGGACACCAGGATGTGCTAGAGAATGCAGTGCTTAAAAAACGTCACATCAATGTTTCCGGTGAAGATGTCACACCAAATATATCCTGAAGCAGAGTGTAGCGGGCATTCTTGCAATTTCAAAGATGAATTCCGGAGCTGTAGCAGTTCCTCGTCATCTTGTTGATCAGCTGCAATCTACTGGAGATCGATAGTGGCAGTGGTGTGGATTGCATTAAGCTCCATGCGCGACAGGGCATCAGCTGCTGAGTTGGCCGCACCTTTAATGTGCCGAATGTCGGTTGTGTACTGGGAAATAAAGTCTAGATGTCGGACTTCCCTAGGTGAGTGACGATCAGGTTTGGCGTTGAATGCATACACTAGTGGTTTGTGGTCGGTGTATATGGAGAAAACCCGAATTTTGAGCATGTGTCGAAAATGCTTGACAGCAAGTTATGTTGCCAATAATTCTCGACTGAATGTACTGTACTTAGTTTCGGCGGGTTTTAAATGCTTGAAGAAAAAAGATACAGGTTGCCAAATACCGTCAGTGAGTTGTTGAAGCACTTCTCCAACTCCGAAATCGGATGCATCAGCCAATACACACATTGCGGCTTCAGGTTTAAGGTAATTCAGCATGAAAGCCTTGGATAACACCTTCATCAATTCAGCGAAAGCGGTACGTTCTTTTTCGCTGAGATTGATGTTTGCGTTTTTGCTTGTATGCTGTCGCAGCAAATCTGTGAGCGGTTGGGCTGTCTCTGCACAGAGAGATATGAACCTTCGATAGAAGTTCACGAAGCCAAGAAATTCTTGTAGTTTGAGGAGAGATGTGGGTGGTGGAAAATCCACGATGGCTCTAACTCTCTCCTGAAGTGGACGAATGCCGTCTTTATCTATGATGTGTCCGAGAAAATGAAGGGACACAACTCCAAACTCACACTTGTTGAGGTTTATGACGTTGGAATAGCAGGTGCAGGAATCTTTCATGTTTTCATCGGAGCTGCTGGCCAATCATCGATGCATGCATATATGAAAGGCAGACTTCTGGTAAGTGTATTGATGAAGCATTGGAATGTCTGCGCTGCGTTGCGTAAACCGAAAGGCATACGCAGGAATTCGAACATTCCAAAAGGTGTTGTGATAGCGTCTTCATTATATCTGCGGGTTCTACAGAAATTAGATTATAAGCTCGCACAAGATCGATTTTCGAAAATATGCGAGCTCCATGCAGCAAACTAGAGAAGTCCTGTAGATGAGGCTCTGGATATGAGTCAGGCATGGTGCAGTTGTTCAGTGCTCGGTAGTCACCACAGATTCGCCAGTCGTTCGACGACTTCTTGGGGATGCAGTGTATGGGTGAGTACCAGTTGCTGCTGGACGGGCGTATGATACCAAGGTCCAGCATATGTTGAAATTCCTGTTTGACGGACTTAAGACGGTCTGGTGGTAGCCTTCGAGGTCGGGCAGCGGCAGTGGGCCGTGAGTTTTGATGTGATGGGTGACGCCGTGTTTTACAGGGCAGGTATTAAATATTGGGCGAGCTACGTCTGGGTATTCTTTGAGTATACAGCTGTGCAAGTAGTTGTTGTTGACGATTGTAAAATAACTGGACTGACTGCGGCTGTCCAAGCGGCTATGCCGTGCATAGTGAGATCAGTCGTGCTGTCAACGAGTCGTTGATGTTTTAGATCCACTAGGAGAGAGAAGTGATGAAGAAAATCGGCTTCTAAAATAAGGGTCGGCAGCTTAGCTACAACGAATACCCACTGGAAAGTGCAGCGTAGTCCTAAATTCAGTGTCAGGGACTGCTCCCCGTATGTTGGAATTAGCTATTGCTTCACTGCTTGGAGCCAGACTGGTGTTTCTTTCCTGTTGCCAGGAGTGCAGGAAACCGGGATGATGCTGACTTCAGCACCGGTATCGACCAGAAAACGTGTGCCTGTTACACGATCGTGGATGAAAAACAGGCGACCTTGGTTGTTAGGACCAGAAACGTTTGTCGCATTTAAGTTCCTGGTTGTGCACCCGTTTTCCGAATGTACAGTGGTACCACACATTGCTGTCGAATGACGGGATGCACTCGGACTTCTGGAGCGACCACCGAATCAACAAGTTCGACTACTAGATCAGCACATGGCAGGGTTACCCAGTGGCAGGGCCTGAATTTGTTGCGTCAGGGCCTGTATTTGTGTTGCTTGCTGTGACAGTAAAGAGCGGAAATCAGGCACCTTTGTGGCACTGGAGGACTGAAGGAAAGGATTAGTGGAAGGAACAACTGGTGTCATATTCGCTAAGGTTGAGTGCGAATGTGGTACTTCCGTGATCTTATCCGCCAGCTCAGTAAGTTCCTTGGCGGAGTTGGATTCTCTGGTAGACGCTAGAACAACTTGTGTGGTTGAAGGCAAACACTGGAGGAAGAGTTGTTTAAAAATTTCATCTGGAAGGGTATGTTCTCCCAGAAGCTGCTTCATTCGCCGAATGAGTTGCGTCGGCTTTTTATCTCCTAATTCTTCCGCTATAAGGAGCTGGTGTAGGCGCTTTTGCTGCGACTCCAACGTCCTCTTAATTAAATTTGCTTTGAGTGTGTCATATGACACAGAGCCGGGTGGTGCTAAAATCAGGTCTCGGACAACGTTCATGATCTCCGGATCAATGACGTGAGTTAGACGAGCTGCCTTACTAACAATCAGGTTCGATGCGAACTGAGCTTCTATATGCGCGAACCATAGGACTGGATCGTGTACCCAGAATGGTGGTATTCTTAACGTAATCGCTGCTTGAACTGCCATATCTGTAGTGGATGAGTCGTCGTCCGTTAGAGACATCGATGGTGTCGTGATGTTTTGCAATGAAGCGAAGAATGTGATTCGTAAGCGTCGATAGTTGAAGTGAAGGCTGTGTTACTTTAGCTCGGGGTCACCATTATGTAGCGAATAGGGTCACGTCCATGTAACTGTTAAGATGTATTCTTTGCAGGATGAATGATACAAAGAATGATGTAGAATTGTGATGTGGTTGACAACGTTTATTTTGTAATAATAAAATTCACTTGTTAGTACATCGAATATTGAGTTATAAAATCGTGACACAATTATCACTACATTAATTGTCTTACTAGCTACTTCAAGCAAGCGTGAATGCATGTATCAAATTAAACGATACAGTAGAAGTTGTGTGTTGTACTTTACGGTAGTAGAGAAAGACAAGAAGTCAAAAGGATAGACAAAGTGTAGAAGGGAACAATAGAAGGAAACCTACAGTGTGTGTGTGTTAATCCTTAACATACGTGGTTTCTGTAGTAGTGGTCAGTCCAGCTCTCTAATTCACTGTCTGTCGAGCTGGTATGAATTGTGAGAGAATAGTAGCTAGAAGACTGATTTCGTGAAGAGAATTCATAGTGTTAATAGAACGGTTCTTCTGTCGTCTGTGTTAGCCACTATCTCTAGTTAGGTTCTCGAAGCGCTTGTATTTATAAGAATACTATAGCTAGAAGGATGTGTATATGGTTCTTGAGACAATTGTGGCCATCTGCCTATCATCTGTCAAGTGTCTGGGGCCACAGGCCAAGTGGCATATAACATTTATCATAGTTGCCTTTTTCGACAGGACAATGGTAAGAACACCTAACAATAGGTTGTTTTAGAGGCAAAAAATTTTAGATTCGATTTCGAATCTCCGCCAGGCAAAACATAGATGAATTCAGTTACACATCTTTTGGATGTGGAGGATTACACAGCAGATATGATTGTCCTTTCAAAAACTTAAAGTGCTTCGAGTGTGTGAGAATAGGACATAAAAAATTACACTGCAAAACAAAACCAAGAAAAAGGTTCAAGAGGGATAATTATGGAAACACATTATCGGCGGGAAAAAAATTAAGTAGACTCAAAGGAAATTTGTGTATGCAAAAATTAACTACGTGAATGGGAAATTGCAGTTAGGTACAGCTAGTGAGATTACTATAATCAATGAAGATATCATCATATCTGGTGGCCGTATCAGTATCTGCCACCTGCGACCTGTTCTCTAGCAGAACAGCTCTGCTGAGTAAGCTTGGAGATCAAGGTAGAGGAAAGCAACCTCAAAGATTGCACGTGGCGTTTCGGGAAAGAAATTATTTTTTAATGGCGAAATAGTAACGTTAAATTTCGTGGCATGATCGTAAAATCTAAAGCTTATGTATTAAGAAATACAACAAATCTTTTTGGTTCTGACTGCATGGAGCTGTTCGACTTATGGGAATTACCCATAAATATGTTTAGTAAGAATGTAATTGGTTCATCTGCCAGTTCAAATAAAGAGTCAGAAAATTAAAAAGAAGAATCGAAAAGGTGGTTTCCCTAATGTTTTTTCGGATGCGTTAGGTTGTTGTACTAAAACTAAAGCTAAATTTCAAGTGAAAGGAAATGTGATACCTATATTTAAACTCAAACATAATGCACTGTTTGCAGCATTAGATCAAGTCAACAAAGAATTAGATAGACTGAAAAAAATACACAACAGTGTAAGTAAAAAAAAAAAATAAAAAAAATTCGTGTGCGCGCAGACTTTTCAACAGGACTTAATGAATGCCAAGTCCAGAGGAAATGTTTTCCACTAAACAGTGGAACATTTTTCTCAAAATTAGATCTTTCTGAAGCTTACTTACAAATACAGGTTGAAGACGAATGTACAAAGTTATTGACAATAAATACGCATAAAGGTTTGTACAAATTTAACCGACTACCCTTTGATATAAAAGTAGCTTCGGCTATATTCCAACAAGTTATGGATACGATGTTGGCAGATTGTGATTTTGCGATTGTCTACTTGGACGATATATTAATTAAAAGTAAATCTCATGATCAGCATGTAAAGTGTATTTTTAAGAGAGTATGGGTTCAAACTCAGCGATGAGAAGTGCAAATTTTTCTTGTCTAGAATAAAGTACCTAGGACAAATCATCGATAAAAATGGTCGTCAACCAGATCGTCGAAGGCAAGTGCAATTAAAAATATGCTTTGCTGAAAAATGTTACTATGTTACAAGCATTTTGGGGGTTTGCGAACTATTATCAGATATATACCGAATATGCAAAATGTAAGAGCTCCACTAAATAATCTGCTTAAAAGAGACCTAAAGTGGAATTGGACTGATAAGTGCCAGAAGAGGTTTGAAGAAATTAAAAACATATTAACATTGGACTTATCATTAGCACATTATGACCCCTAAATAGAAATTGTATTGGCTTCAGATGCTAGTGAGAACGGTAATGGAGCCGTGATTCAGCACAAATACAGTCACGGTAGCACGAAAGCCGTAGCTCACGCCTCAAGTTCTCTACTACCAGCAGAAATGAATTACAGCCAAATCGAAAAAAAAAAAGCGTTAACAATAATTTTTACCTTGAAAAATATTCATAAGTTCATTCACGGAAGGAGTTTTCGTTTACAGACTGATTACTGTCCTTTGTTGTCAATTTACGGATCAAAGAAAGGAATTCTCACCCATAAAGCAAATAGATTACAACGCTGGAGGAACCATTTTATTAAATTATGATTTTAAAATGGAGTATCTATCATCTAAAAGTTAGGACATGCTGATAGTCTATCAAGATTAATACCTAAAAATTGTGAACCATTTGAAGACACAGTGATTGTGGCATTAAGAGCTGAAAAGAAGTTAAAAAGTATATTGTGTAACGTAGTACGGGAGTTACCTGTTACCTTAGAAGAAATAAAATTAGAAGCGAAAGATGTTTTTATTACGAAAGTGAAGAGATTACTGAGAGCAGAAAAAATAAATAAAAATATGCGGTTTGCAAAACGCAACCCAGATTCGAACTCGTACTCGATTTGTGACAATGTATTGATGTATGCACACTACAAAAGAGATAAAAAAGTTGGTAAAATCTTGCAGAGGCTGTGATCTGGCAACTAAAGACAGATATTCCATGGTTCAGACTACATATAGATTTTGCAGGTCCACTAAATGGATCACATTATCTTGTAGTGGTAGTTAGCTTTACTAAGTGACCTGAAATCTGTAAGTGTAAAAAAACAACCTCCTCGTTTACAATAAGTTTTTTACACGAATTGTTTGCAAGATATGGTATTCCCGATACCATAGTTTCTGATCATGGCACACAATTCACTGTGTATGAATTTAAAAGATTTTGGTAAAATGTTTTCTATTGAACATGTTACCACTCCGCCGTACCATCCAAGGTCAAATGGACATGCGGAACAGTTTGTGGATACATTTAAGAGGGCCTTAAAGAAAGTAAACAATGAAATAGATAATTTAGCACTTCAACAATTATTACAGGTATACTGTGTAACGCCTAATCCTAATACCCCTGCAGGCATGGCACCTGCGGAATTGATATTTGCAAGGAAAATTAAGTCAGTGTTTGACAAACTGTTATCAGGTCGAAAAAGAAAAATATTGGATAACAAAAATAATACAACAACATTTTTCAAAATTGGCGACAGTGTTTTTTAAAATGTATAAAAATGGTAAAGAATGTGGGAAGATGGCGTGATGAGTAAACAAATTGGAAAAATGTTGTATGTGGTAAAAGGTCAGAAATGGGAACATAAGAGACATATAAATTAGTTTTTAAAAAAAGGTTTGCTGAAGAAAGGGTCACAAGAAATGAAGAACCAATGGAAATGTTATATGATATTTTCGATGTACCAACTGCCAAAGAAATTGTTGAACCTACACGTACGAGTACGAGGAAAAGGAAATCTATGGAATTATTAGAAGTGGATCCAATGAAATCTCAGCAGCACATTGTATGTTCTCACTAATCCAATTTTTATCGCATAAGCTACTACTTCGGCTACGACTCCTAGACATTATCATAGACCTGGTTGTTGTTGCATATGATGAATGGATGACTACGCAAACACTTTTCTTTATTTCAGGCATGGAAAACCAAAACCAACATCTCCTAACACTTCATCCTCCTCTTCCTCCCCCTCTTCTAGTGAACGAACTCTATAACTTCAGAGTTGGTACCATAAACGTAGGCACATTGAAAGGTCGATCAAGTAAGATTGTAGAGATGCTTGAACAAAAGAAAGTAGATGTTTGCTGTGTACAAGAGACTAGATGGAGGAGAGGGTCAACTAGATTCATTGTGGGCAATAAACGATGATACACATTTTTCTGGGCAGGTAATGACAATGGGTTCAGTTGAGTGGGAATTGTGTTAGCAGAAAAATGGATAGATAAGGTAATCACCATAAATAGAGTGAATGATAGAATCATTAGAATTAGACTAGTTCTAAATAGAACAACCATATCTGCTTATGCACCCCAATCTGGTCTTCCAGGCGTTATAAAAGACAGGTTCTATGAGTCCCTAATGCAAACTATTTCTCAAATAACCGACATTGACTAAATAATCATTGCTGGCGACTTTAATGCGTATGATGGACAACACTCTGATGGTTACGACGGGATTCATGGAGGCTATTGATTTGGTACTAGAAACAAGGAAGGTTTCAGGATCCTGGAATTCTGCGATGCCAACGACCTAACTATCTGTAACACAAACTTCAAAAAACAAGACAATCACTTGATGACCTATAGATCAGGAGAGCACACCAGCCAGATAGATTTTATCCTTACCAGAAGAGACGAGACAGAGTGACCATTGTAAACACTAAGTCCCTTCCTGGTGAAGAATGCACCTCCCAACATAACCTAATAGTTAGTGACCTTATAATCAGGGATAGACAATCTCATCATCAGAGGACAACCTCGAGGAGAAGAATATGGAAGTTACTTGATGCATTTGACAGTAAGCAAGAGCAAATAGAGACATACAATATAGAGGAGCAGAGGGAATTCCTGAAAGATAACCTACTGAAGGCGACAAATGAAATTTGTGGCTGGAGTAAGCTTCTAGGGAGAAGGAGAGTGACTTGGTGGTGGAACAGTAGGGTGGAGGAGGCAGTTAAGGCCAAAAGGCGGGCATGAAAAGAATGGCGGGATGGAGGAAGAAGAGAACACTACCAGGTAGCTAGGAGAGAAGCTAGATGACAAGTTTACTTTGCAAGAAGGAAAGCAGAAGATGAAATATTTAAGCATGTTCTGCAACGCGAAGACCAAAGGCGTGCAGTGTTCAGGATTGCGAGACAATGTGTCAAGGAAAATTATGATATTGTTGGGGAGAAGTGTCCTTGATAATAACAGATACTTGCCCTCACTGATGCTGAAAAGAAAGTAGCATGGAAGTGCCACTATAAAAGACTACTAAACAAGGAGAATTGATGGGATGAAAACAGTCTGTCACATGTTGACCTACAGAGGGATTGGCTGTGCAAGTTAGTAGTAGTATAGTAAGTAAGGCAATCAAATATATGAAGACAGGCCAGGTAGCTTGTCCTTCGAGGATAGTTGCTGAGATACCGAAAGCGTCTGAAATGATGGGACATACCATAGTCACTCGTATAGTAAACCAAGTAATACAAAATGGTGTCATACCCAATGACTTGCATAGCAGCATCATCGTCAACTGCTACAAGGGCAAAGGAGATGTTCTAGACAGAGAAAACTTTAGAGGCAGTAAGTTGGTTGAGCAGGTCATAAAGGTCACAAAAAGAGTTACTGCACAGCTGATTAGAGACCAAATTAAACTTGATGAAATGCAGTTTGGATTTGTGCCAGGCAAAAGTACCACAGATGCTCTCTTGAAGTGAAGCAAAGTTAGTAAGTGTTGTTGAAGATGAAATAACAAGAGACTCTAAGTGGTTTCGTTTAAATATAAAATTTACCTCAGTTCAGTGAATAAAGGAACAAAGAATATTACTACTAATCATAAAAGTTGAAGATGTTTTGTTTTTTCGTTATGTTGAAATAGAGAGTGGCAAGCTATCGTTTGTTAGTAGTCAAAGCCCAGTGACAAGGGAAGGTGATATCTTATTTTGTGGTAGAAAATTCTCTGGAAGGATTCCAAGACAGCCTATTTATATTGACCACTAGTTTTTTTTTTTTATCAAAGACCGATGACCTCCCGCTATGTTCTCCTCCCTAGGAATGGCGCTGTCAAACCTAGCATCCGGAGAATTTATGTGTTGTCCTCTCAGCAGAGTCGAAGGTCACTTTTTATTAGCCATGTTAGTGAGAGGAACCACGGGAACATTTCTTTCACTATCCTCTTCCTTGTAAGGAAACTGCAAGAGAAGTACTTAGCTAAAAGTAAACCCTTCTACTTAGCTTTTGTTGACTTGGAGAAAACCTTTGACAGTTTCATTAGCTGGTGGACTCTTATAAAACTAAGAGTAGATAAGTGGCTTGTGAAAACTATACAAGCTATGTATAATGGAACAATCAACAAGGTCAGAATTAACAATGACTATAGTGAAGAATTTACCGTACAGGTAGGTGTGCATCTGGGCTCCGTCCTTAGCCCTCTCCTGTTTATTATTACCCTACAGGCTATAACAGAAGAGTTTAAAACTGGCTGCCCCTGGGAACTTCTGTATGCATAGCTGAATCTATGGCAGAATTAGAGAAAAAATTCAAAACCTGAAGCATGGTCTAGAATCAAAAGGGCTTAAAGTTAACTTGTCTAAGTCCTAGTATGTAGAAAGGAAAGCAAGGCCCGGATTCTCTTTGGGAAATGGCCTTGCTCAATATGCAGGAAAGGAGTAGGTGGAAATTCCATTCTATGTCCCAAATGCAAGCTATGGGTACATAAAAGATGTAGTGGGGTCACAGGCAGGCTATCAAGGAACGTAGGTTTTATATGTGGCTGATGCTCAGGTGCAGTAAGTGGTTACTAGCCCCTTCAAATGCCCTAATGGTTATATAGAAATAGTCAACAATTTCTGTACTTGGGTGATGTAATCAGCAGTGGAGGAGGGTGTCCCGAAAGTAGAGTAGCCAGAGTAAGAATAGGATGGGAGAAGTTCAGGGAGCAACTACTGCTGTTAGGTACAAAAGGTTTTTCCCTTAAATTGAAAGGAAGACTTTACAATGCATATATATCAACAGCAATGTTGCATGGTAGTGAGACCTGGGCACTCTGCTTAGAGGACCTGAGAAGATTGGAAAGAAATGAAGCATGCATGCTCTGATGGATGTGTAATAATACTCGAACAGCAAAGCATGACTGAACTAAGAGAGAAATTAGGCAATCGACCAATCGGGCAATGTGATCGGTGGAAACTCCACCTTGGCGTTCTATAGAGGATTAGTGGAGGGGAAGAGCGACGACGTACTTGGGGAAACTCTAGGCGTCGACGAAAATCAACTAGCCAATCTCTTCGGACGGACTTTCGGGCCGGGGCCTATGGACAACTTCCAGAAATCTCTGGCCTGGCAGTGCTACCGGGGAGCTTTGCCAGTTCGGGATAAACTCTACAGGCATGGAGGTGCCGTCAGCCGGGCATGTCCGAGATGCGCGCAGGGCGACGAAACCGTCCTGCACGCACTCGTCCAGTGTCCGAGCATTGCTGACTTGTGGGTTTATGTCGAACATCTGCTGTCGCATGTGGGACGGATCCAGCTATCAGCTGAGTCCATCGTGAGGATTTCCCCGCCCTCTTCCTTTAGCCGGGAAGGGCAGGCAGTTTTTATCTGTCTGGTGGCCATGGCGAAAGAGATAGTATGGTGGACACGTTGGAAAGGGCTGAAGACGAGCACTTACCTCTTCGGTGATGCCCTGATTAACTTTTTCAAATTTCATTTGAAAAGGAAAATCAGGGTAGAAAGGGAAGTGCTCTCTTCCCAGCATTTTGTTGAAAGATGGGTGAGAGAAGCAAGTATGGCCCGAGTGAATGGACCTACTCTGAGTATGTGTCTGTAAATTAAAGGTGGAAAACTGGGAGAGGGCACTTGCCCTGGTGGTCAGGGTCACTGTGGTCTTTTAATGGGCTTTCTCCACAAATGTCCCTCGGGAAATTTTTCTTTGTTATTTTATTACATCCTCTGTTTTTTTTTTACACGCAGAAATGCCCATTTGTACCGTCCTGTATTGTCCTGTACTGTCCTTAATGTCTACTTTATGTAAACCCTTGTGGTTAATAAAGAAAACATTATTATTATTATTATTATTATTATTATTATTATTATTATTATTATTGGCGACCTACGTAGTAAATCGTATCATCGTGAGCTCCGCAAAGGTTTGTTATTTTCAGTTGTTTAAAATTGCCATTCATGGAAAATGTTTATTGTTAACTGTATATAAGTGCACATACATTGATTTCTGAAAAGGACACTAAAAAATATTGGGGCCTTGAGCCCAAAATTTAAACTTTTTATAATTATCAAACAAAAACTTTTCTTTGAAAAATAATGGATGACTCAGTGTCACTCCTTCCTCACAATCCAACACCTCACACCGACACCACCATTGTAAATATTGCTACGTTTGCCAACACTGGAATTGTAAGCAGTAGCAATATTTTAAATTTGTCTCAGGCAGACGTTCATTTCCCGCCATTACCAATGACTGCAGGTGTTAAAGCCTCCACCACCACCACCGCGACAACCACAACCCCCACCACCCCCACAGCGACAACAGAAACAAAAGAAAGAAAGAAATTAACTCGTGATATCGAAATGAATTCAACCAAAATGAACTCTTCCACACCGAACACCACTGACGCTACCACCACCACAACTGAAACAAAAATTAACAATAGCAAAAATAACGATAACAACAACAGCAACAATGAAATTAAGAAAACTACCCTGAGTTTTGCCAGAGTAGCAAAAACGTGCGAAGCGATCTAGATAACTCAGGAGGAATTAGAAGAAGCCAAAGGAATGATAAAGAAAGATGGGTACAGGGTCAGCCTCACCCCACCCACCCCACCTAATAAAATGGAACAATGTCGCCTATGCACCGTGTCTTATCGGACAATTAACATAAAATCGCGCCGAGTGGAACGGGCATCCGAGTCCCAAATCCAAAAAGATTTGGGACATGTGTGGGCAAAGAAAACCCACATCAGACGTGGGCAGAAGTATGGAACCGTGGACGTGTTCTTTGAAACACCACAGGAGGCCAGAGAATACTCCATGGCCCCATTAAGAAGTGTCGACTTCACACTCATCCCAAGCTATTGTGGCCAGAGACTTGTGAAGATCAGGGTGACCCACGTTCCACCGGCCATCGAAATTCCCTGGCTAATGGCTGCCGTCCTCGCCGGCATCGAGGCCAACACCAAAATAATAGAAATAGCAAAAGAAAAGCAGGAGAACTGGTCCGGATCTGGGATGGAGCTCCTGATCCAAGCGGACCATAAAAGCATTGAGGAGATCCCAGAGGTAATAGAGCTCACTGACGGCAGCCACCTCACCGTAATCGTCGAGGGCAGAAGACCTAGGTGTGTCGTTTGTGGTGAAGGAACCCACCTAAGGGCTTTCTGCCCTCAGGCTAAAAGGTTGAGGCCACCTCTCTTACCCACCCCAGTGACTCAACCATCAACACCATTAGCAGCAGAAATGGCAGCAACAACTGTAGCAGCAACAACAGAAGCAACTGTAACAGCAACAACCCCAGCAACAGTAGCAAAACCAACACCACCACCACCCAACGCCCCAGACTAGCACCAGCGCCTACACCATCCACCACGCCACAACCAAAACCAACGCCTGTGGGGGATTTTCCACTCCCCGGCTTATCGCAACTGGAGACAGATTGTGACTACGAGGAGTGGGAAACGGTATCAGGAAAAAAGAAAAAAAGAAACCAAAAAAGAAAAAATTCTCTTCCTTCCCCCTCCAAAAACAAAATACAGAGGAAAACAAATAAATTATCAAACAAGAAAGTTAAGACAGATATGCCACCATCCACACCAGCATCACCAACCCCATCACCACAAACACCAACACCATCACCATCATTAACCCCAACATCACCATCACCAACACGACAAAAGTCACCAAAAAGCGTAACAGAAACAAACCCACAACAAACGCAAACAAAACAAAACAACCAAAACGATACACACTACACAGCATTAAATTTGAACAACAACCAATTATTACACTACATGCAACACAACACCAGCATCACAGAAAAAGATTACACAACAACCCAAAAGTTCACACGACTTCCACACATACAAATCACTCGCATCACACAGAAAACGTACACAACACTAAAACAAAAATTCCCCAAAGACATCGGAGACTTCCGACAAACACTCTCCAGGAGGATTTATAAGGACATCCTTCCGGAGGAGGCCACAAGCAGTGAAAAGGATGGACAAACCATCCTTCCTCTACGAGAAGTAAGGTAAGTGGTCTTTCCCATGTTTTCCACTCCATTTCAACATGACCTCACTCAGAATAGGCAGCATAAATGCGCGTGGCTTGGGGTCGTCATGGAAGCAGGGCCACCTGCTCAACGACCTCAGGTCACTAAACATAGATGTAGTGGCCATCAGCGAGACCAGAATCTCCGAAGCACGGGCCTTCGCACCGATCTTCGGCGGCTACGATGTGTATGCATCTCCCAGCCGTCCTGGATCGACGGGAGGAGTTGCTGTGCTTTTTCGGAGAGGTTTGGATCTCGCCATACGGGCCATCTTCCTGGACCCAGAAGGTAAGTTGGTGGTGCTAGACGTGACCAGCGGAGACGGGCAAGCTTTCAGGCTAGTGGCCGTCTATGCCCCGACAGGAGCAGGGCGGCTTGATTTTTTCCGGCGTCTGGAGACCTTTCTTAGAACTCATTAGTGTTAGTGGGCGACTGGAACGGGATCTTAGATGCACGCTGGGACTGTGTGGGATTAACGGATAGGAGAGGAGGGTGCAAGAGCCTCACCAACCTGCTCAGGCGTTTTGAACTGTCTGACAGGTACCGATTGGATTTCCCGAATGTGCCAATGTGGACTTGGACAAATCGCATAGGGTCATCCAGATCATATCTAGATAGAGTATTTTGTAGGGAAATAGATAGGTCTAGCATAGGCTGTCCACAATTCAAGATAGTCAGCTACACGGACCACAAATGTCAAGATCTGTGTGCTTGACTTGGATAGGCTTCATAGACGAGGACCCGGCTGCTGGAAGCTAAATGCGTCTTTACCAGCGCGCAAGGCCTACAGAGACCGGATTAGCGAACTAGTTAAGCGGACGTTGACGGGGGTCATCGTCAACAACAAGTGGTGGTTTGCTCTGAAAAGAGCAATTAGAATAGAGTCCATTAGGTTTAGTAAGGCTTTAGCAATAGAGAAAAATAGAGCAGAGGGAGAATTAGTTAGAAAATTAGACGAGGCGCTTAGCAAAGGCATCGCGACCGACGTACTTGCGGCGAAATTGGCCCTTGACCAATTCTTCAATGCAAAGCACGAAGGATGCATTGTCAGAGCTAGGGTGCGTGCTCTCAGACACGAGGGAACGAAAGCCGTTCAATGGGCCCGAGTGGCGGAGGCGCGTCGTGGCAACAAATCCACGATCCGGTCTTTGGTGGACCACGACGGGTGCATGCTATTCGATCCCGGGCAAATGTGTGAAGCTTTTCAGCGACACTTCGCTCAGTTGTTCGGGGGCAGAGGCGGGCCGGATCGAGGGTTGGACTTTAGTGTCTACCTCGACGGACTGCCGCGGCTCTCGGCCACTGAGGCGGAGTGTTGCGAAAAGCCGATAACAGCCGCTGAAGTACGGGAGGCAATGACTATCTGCACAAGGGGTAAATCGCCTGGTTTGGATGGTCTGCTCTATGAACTTTACGTACAGATGCCAGACTTGTTCGGAGGCCTCTTGGCGGACGTCTACTGCAACTGGCAACAGAACGGGAGAATTCCCAGCTCTGTGAGCCGAGGAGCTGTGGCGCTGCTGAGAAAGGATCCGAACAAGGGGGATAACATAGATAATTTTAGGCCCATAACTCTGCTAAACACAGAGTTCAAGATTTTGGCCAAGGTGCTAGCAAAGAGGTTGGCGCTTGTCGTTGGTGGTCTGGTGGGAGAGGCGCAGACATGCGCCATTCCCGACAGATCCATCCACGACAACCTCCACCTCATGCGATACATCGTAGAGAGGGTAGCTAGGGAACCTGGCACGGGTGGGTCCTTGATCAATTTAGATCAGTCGAAAGCTTTCGATAGGGTCGACCATCGTTACCTAGCGGCAGTCCTGAGGGCGGCTGGCTTTTGGCCCGTCTTCAGAGGCTGGATCGCTGCCATGCACAGCGACATCTGCTCTGTGGTGAGAGTGAACGGTCACCTTTCTGAACCGTTCAACATCATGCGCTCGGTCCGCCAAGGATGTCCCCTCTCGTCCCTCTTGTACGTATTGACTCTCGAGCCATTACTGAAAAAACTGGAGACGTTGGGGGGGGGGGGGTCCCGCGCGAACTAGGATGCGGAAGATCCGTGTCAGCATATGCGGACGATGTCACCGTAGTGGTGTCGAACGCCAAACACATCGAGGCGATCGGCACTACACTAAGAGAATACGAAGCGGTGACAGGAGCAATGATCAACCAGGAAAAGTCAGTGGGCCTGCAGCTCGGCACCTAGAGAGGCAGGTCCATGCCGTCCAACAGCGTCGTCGGGCGCTGGACGGACGGAGCAGTTAAATTGCTCGGGGTCTGGTTCGGTCCGGATCTCCAGACGGACAAATACTGGGACGAGGTGACGAGCAGGGTGGCTTCTCTCACCCAGAAATGGGCCGAGAGAGGAAGCTATCCCTGAAAGGTCGAGCGGAGGTGGCTAACGCGTATTTCGCGCCCGTCATCTACTACCGCCTGACCGTCGTACCTTGTCCTAAGCCCCGCCTGACTGCGCTGGAGCGTTTGCTCTTTCGCTTTTTGTGGAAGGGATGCGCTCCGATGGTCAGGCGGTCCATCTGTTGTCAACACCCGCTACGTGGAGGGCTGGGAATGCCGTGGCTGATGATGCGCAGACACGCGCTCAGGCTACGACATCTCCACCTCTTCCTCGACGATGATCAGGTGTGGACTCCGTTTGCTAAACGCGTCTTTCCCCAGCTCGTCTCCTTGACGGAGCTGCAGTCCTGGGTCAAGCGAAGACCGAGAGGGAGCGCTTGGAGACTGGAATGTCTTCAGGCGCTCACAGCCCTCGACCAATCGGGCAATGTGATCGGTGGAAACTCCACCTTGGCGTTCTATAGAGGATTAGTGGAGGGGAAGAGCGACGACGTACTTGGGGAAACTCTAGGCGTCGACGAAAATCAACTAGCCAATCTCTTCGGAAGAACTTTCGGGCCGGGGCCTATGGACAACTTCTAGAAATCCCTGGCCTGGCAGTGCTACCGGGGAGCTTTGCCAGTTCGGGATAAACTCTACAGGCATGGAGGTGCCGTCAGCCGGGCATGTCCGAGATGCGCGCAGGGCGACGAAACCGTCTTGCACGCACTCGTCCAGTGTCCGAGCATTGCTGACTTGTGGGTTTATGTCGAACATCTGCTGTCGCATGTGGGACGGATCCAGCTATTAGCTGAGTCCATCGTGAGGATTTCCCCGCCCTCTTCCTTTAGCCGGGAAGGGCAGGCAGTTTTTATCTGTCTGGTGCCATGGCGAAAGAGATAGTATGGTGGACACGTTTGAAAGGGCTGAACATGAGCACTTACCTCTTCGGTGATGCCCTGATTAACTTTTTCAAATTTCATTTGAAAAGGAAAATCAGGGTAGAAAGGGAAGTGCTCTCTTCCCAGCATTTTGTTGAAAGATGGGTGAGAGAGGCAAGAATGGCCCGAGTGAATGGGCCTACTCTGAGTATGTGTCTGTAAATTAAAGGTGGAAAACTGGGAGAGAGCACTTGCCCTGGTGGTCAGGGTCACTATGGCTTTTTAATGGGCTTTCTCCACGAATGTCCCTCGGAAGTCTCCCCCCTATTGGGGAATTTTTCTTTGTTATTTTATTACATCCTCTGTTTTTTTTACACGCAGAAATGCCCATTTGTACCGTCCTGTATTATCCTGTACTGTCCTTAATGTAAACCCTTGTGGTTAATAAAGAAAACATTATTATTATTATTATTATTATTATTATTATTATTATTATTATTACAGTTGCATTTATCTTGCTTTATGTTCATACGAGTTATCACCAAGTCACAACCAGTGACCTCAAGAGACAACAAGGTCCGCCATGTTCAAGAAAGAACATACATATTCACACATGCATCTTTAGTGTTTAGACTTGTGATGTACTTATATTGACAGAATCTTCCTTAGTATATGGGCAGTTCCCATTAGTACTATCTTTTGTATTTCTCCTATACGCGGGTTTCCTGGGATTTGCGATAAGTAATCATTAGACCCCTTAGGTATCATTCCCAGAGCGCCTACAACCACTGGTATTGTTTTAGTTCTCAATTTCCACATTTTTCCAATTTCTATCTCCAGGTCCTTATACTTGCTCAATTTTTCAAATGTTTTTATAGATACATTCTTGTCTATTGGAACAGACATATCAATTAGCAGGCATACCCTCTTTTGAAAGTCTTTCAATATTATATCAGGTCTGTTTGCATCTATTTTTCGGTCTGTTTGGATGCTAAAGTTCCACAAGATTGAGATGTGATCTTTTTCAAGTATGGGAGGTGGTTGATGCTCCCACCAATTCTTTTGATGGGGCAGGTCAAAATGCTTACACATTATCCAATGTATGTATTGTGCAGCTCTGTCATGCCTGTTTAGGTATTCGGTTGGAGCTATAGGACTGCACATTGAAATTATATGGTCAATGGTCTCTGGTTGTTTTTTGCATACACGGCATAATGGGCTGCACCCATTTTTTATTATGTTGGCTTGGTAATTTTTTGTTGGCAGACACTGATCTTGTGCCGATATAATCAGTCCTTCAGTCTCCGATTTCAGTCCAGAGGATGCCAACCACTGATGGGTTAAAGTTTTGTCAACATCAGGATTGTTAGCTCGCTCTGGGTATTTTCCATACAGAGGCTTTTCTTGCCATTTCTTAGCCAGTTTCTGTAGCAGTTCTTTCTTTGCAGTTACTTTTACCTGCTTTGCTTTTTCTGTGTTTTCCATTTCAGCAGTAAATGGGACTTCTGAAATTTGTAGTCCATTACTGTATCTTTGTGCATCTTTTGTAATGGAATATGATCTTTTGATGCTTTCGTGTTTCAAAACGAGTTTGATCATCCAATCATGTGATTCCCTTAGATATGTAGATAATCCAATTGTTGCAGTTTTCAACGCAATGTCTAACTGGATTAACCCACGTCCTCCTTCTTTCCTAGGGAGATATATTCTATCTATATCTGCCTTAGGGTGATGCATTCTGTGCATGGTTAAGAATTTTCGAATTTTTGTATCGAGCCTACGGATCTCTGATGACATTGTAACTGTAGGTTACTACTGGTATGGCAAGCGTGTTTATGGCATCGATCCTATTCCTTGCATTCAATTCCGTTCTTAAGATTGCTCTTACTCTGCGGTAACATTCCTTCCTTATCCTTTCCCTCATTGTCGAGTGCTTGATTCCGTCTCCTTCACAAACACCTAGATATTTGTAAGTTTTTTCTTGATCAAGTTCTCTTATCACGTTCCCCCGATCAAGATTAATGTCTGAACTCTTCAGCAGCTTTCCTCTGGTGAACGTTGCTTTGGCGCATTTATCTAGTCCAAACTCCATTTTAATGTCATCACTGAACTGCTTCACAGTGGATAATAGCCCTTGCAATTGTTCATCATTTTTTGCAAATAGTTTCAGGTCATCCATGTAGAACAGGTGATTAATGGTTTTGTCATAGACTTTATATCCATGTTTTGTTTCATTGAGCATTTTACTTAATGGTATAAGTGCGATGCAGAATAAAAGCGGTGATAAAGAGTCACCCTAAAAAATTCCACAATTAATATTAACTTCTCCAGTTTCCAGTGATTTTGTTTCACTATTCAAAAGGAGTGTCGTTTTCCATGTCTTCATACTGAATGACAAAAACCTCCTGACAACGGGGGATATTTTGAAAATCTCTAAACATTTTTCAATCCAACTGTGTGGCAAACTATCAAATGCTTTTTTATAATCTATCCAAGCAATTGATAGATTTTTGTGTCTATTATGACAATCTTCCAGTATCATTTTGTTAACCAGAAGCTGATCCTTACAGCCATATGAGCTTCGTTTACACCCTTTCTGCTCAATGGGAAATAGGTCATTTGTTATCAGGTGGTCATATGTGTATTCAGTTAGGACTGATGTTAAAATTTTATACATTGTGGTCAAGCAAGTTATCGGTCTGTAATTTTTGGGATTGTTTGTCTCATCATTCTTCGGAAGCAGGAATGTAATGCCGTTAACTAGCCATGAAGGTATCTTTTCTGGCTCCTTAACTATTTCATTGTAAAGTTGGGCTAACAGCTCATGAGACTCTGTGAAGGCATTTATCCAAAAGTTTTGTATTTTGTCTTTTCCTGGGGATTTCCATTTGCTGGTTTTTCTTAGAGCCAAGCGCAACTGTTCAACTGTTATATTTTCCCATGTTTGTTCCTCAAGGTGAGCTGTATCTTTCATTTGTCTGTCTATCCATGGGGCATGTATGTTATGAACTTTTTCTTCGGCCCAGATCTTTTCCCAGAATTCTTGCACTTCCTCCTTGGGTGGTATTGATTTAGCAGTTATTGTTGACTTACCAATTTTTCTGTAGAAGTTTCTTTGGTTGTTTTTGAACATATTATTGTCCTTATAGAATCTAGATCGTTTTTCAAAGCGCCTTATACGAGCAGCTTTGGCCGACACTTTTTGCTTGATTATTTCTATCAGCATGTCTATGTCACTTGTTGGTTTTATACTGTACTTTCTTTTCAATTTTCTAAGTTTAGTTTGTTTAACATGTTCACCTACTTTATAGTTTGTTAAAATTTCTATGTCAGATCGGAGAAGGTTTATTTGGCGATTGATGTTCTCTTGCCAAGTAGATTTCTTGTGGGAATTCCTTTGTTTTTTCATCTTCACTCCACATAAGTGAGTGGTGACTTTAGCCGATGCATAATAGAGATGATTTAAATCAGTAATGTTTAGTTTGTTTGTGATGATAATGTTTTTGAGAATTATGTTAGTCTTGTGTATTATCTTTTGGTTCTGTTTGGAGTTCTGGATCTTAGGGAGGGTGTCTCGTTGCCCCATGTCAGATTCTTTCATTTTCATCCATTCGATCATAATTTCATCCTTCAAGTTGGCAAGTTCATTCTCATTCATTTCTTTATCATTTACGATCTCATTATTTTCATTTGGAGTTTCATCCTGAGCATGCACTCCCTCCACTTTTTTGATCCTTTCTTTAATTTGTTCTGTTGCCAGTGATTCCGCCCCAACCCTGGGATTCGAAGTGTTACAGTTTACCTCGTTTTCACTGACACATGTTTCATTTTCCCTTCGCTGACTTTGTGCTAATAGCTTGATCTGATCAATTTCTATATCAGTTAGTAACTTTTTTCTTACAATATTTCTTCGTATATTGGCTAGTTTGTTACTGTCAATATAGCCTCTGTTTTCGGGATGTTTCTTTTTCCAGTTGATATATGTCTGTTCTGTATTCGATGTATTTGATGGGTAGTACATGGCAGTGTAGAAAGCCTCAAGGACTTCTTTATTATCTTCCCTTGACCATTTTTCTCTCTTTTTCTTTGGATTTCTTGGTGGTGAGCATGGAGGGCCAACAGTAGGAGTATTCCGGTTATGGGAGGTCTCCAGCTCCGAAGTGATGGGAAGGTTTGAACCATTAGCTGATTTTTCGACCCCAGTCTGGTTCCTCTCTGAGGGACGCGGCCCTTTTTTACCCGGGTGATGGCCGATCCGGTATGAGATTTTATCATTAGACATTTACTTTATTTTGTCGCGTTTTATCCTTATCCGCCAAGGGGTAATCATTTCGTGTTACCACTTCTATTATTATTATTGTTATTATTATTTCTGTTATCAAACTTTTTACACAAACAAAACAAAACAAACAAACCCACGTTGTATCGTCATGTACCGTCTTTAATGTTTTCTTAATGTCAGCTCTTTGAGACTAATAAAGAAACCCTTATTATTATTATTATTATTATTATATAAAAAACACACAGTCCACGCTGTAAAGTGGTCGTGTAGGTAACCAGATTGTTGAACGTATATACTTACTTAATAAATGTTCGGTGAATCCATACGTACATATATATGTGTGTGCATGTGTGTATATATATATATATACATACTACTGTACGTCTGTATACATATATGTATGTACGTGTACATACTTATATTTAAGTAACAGCCGTACTAAGAGTGGGAAATGAAATTTCGTTTCATTTTTTCCGTTTATCGTTTTCGGTGCACCCGGCCGATTAACCCACTCAATATGCAAATTGGGCTACTCAGCCGTTAATATGCATAAGGTAAGTATATACGTTCAACAATCTGGCAGGAAGGTATACGTTGCTGACGGTAGCTAATAAGCTTGAAACTAGTACAGCGTTCCTTTGTCAGTGTTGAACAAACGAGCAACGATGGTTGCTGGACACTACGGCTTAATACGGGATGTTTGTTTACAAACACACTGAGCATTATAATAAATGTTCGGTGAATCCATACGTACATATATATATGTGTGTGCATGTATGTATATATATATATATACATACTACTGTACGTCTGTATACATATATGTATGTACGTGTACATACTTATATTTAAGTAACAGCCGTACTAAGAGTGGGAAATGAAATTTCGTTTCATTTTTTCCGTTTATATATATATATATATATATATATATATATATATATATATATATATATATATACACACACATCTAAATATATATATATATACATACACATAATCATACATATATACACACGTACATACACACACATACATACACACATATATACACGCATACATACGCATACACAAATATAGATATATGTACACACACACTACATACGCACACACACAATTAATTGTAAGAAAGAATATAATAATAAAAATACCGTCACATAAGAATAAAAATAAATGTAAAAATTATTATAGTGTTGACAGCGATACAGGCAACAAATAAATGAACGAACACACGTGGTAAGCAATACACACAATTGCACATACACATACATACATAAAAATAAATACATACACACATACATATACACATACATACACATACACATATACATACACACACACATATATATATATATATATATATATATATATATATATATATATATGATGGCTGCCCCCCTCGTTATCGAGTATGGCCATTGCACGATATACCATTATTAATAATTATTAATTAATTCTATCGTGTAATGCCTGTGCGTGAAGATATTTTTTAAAGTGAGGAAAAACTGTGCACTGAGCCAATCCCACTCTCTGAGCGACAATAGCTACAACCCGAAAAGAAGAAAAGATCAACATCATCGGTAACTACTGAGCCGCAGGTTTTATATCGGAGTTATCCCAGTTTCCTGAGTTACCTTCTCCTAGAAGAATGCCCTGACAAAGGCTAGGGGTCCTTCACTCCCATATACATACATATATATATACATACATATATACATATATATATATACATACATCCATACATATATATATATATACATACACATATACATACATATATAGTGGCTGCCAACTCCTTTTCGAGTACGGCCACTACTTTATATCCATGTAGGAGTACCCCTACCGATGCGCTGAACGACTTGAAATCTCTGGTACAAACACTACACCTGTGACAATTATTGACACATAGTGCTGGGCCCATGGTACCATGTGATGACAAGTGCAGAGAGATCTCCAGATATAAAGCAATGCCTGTGCCGTGAAGCTTTTATAGTGAGCAAAGGCACTGCACAAAGCCAGTCCCACTCTCTTAACCAAGATGATATTTACCAAAAATAAGAACAAGTCAACATCATTGGATACCATCAAGGTTGCAAGTGTTATATCAGAGTTTTCCTTCTCCTAGAATTCTGCCTTGACAAAGGCTAAGGGGTCATCGCTCCCAGTGATTTTGAATGGCCATTGACTCTTAAGAGCTCCTTTGCCCTTTGACAGGTTTTGCTTTTAGTCCTGCAGGATGTCCAAAGTCACCCTCCTCACCAAGAAACCTTGGTGGGGTTGCCAGTTTAGTCGCCAACGACCCGACCATGAGGCAGGTTGTACTGGGATACATGTTACCAGTAGCACCAACTGGTGACCTGACATAATATATATATACACATATATATATACATACAAATACCCACACAAATACATATAAATACATACACACACATGTATGTGTGTAAAACTCATTCTTAGATGTATTTATTGAACCTTAAATATATATATACACACACATATATATATATGTATGTATATATATATATATATATATATATATATATATATATATATATATATATATATATATATATATATATATATATATATATATATATATTTATATATATATATATATATATATATATATATATATATATATATATATATATATATATACACACACACACATATATATAAGAAAATACATAAATATTATATATATATATAAAAATAAAAAGGTGAAAGGGGTAAACAAATAGTTGGGAATACGACAAATAATAAATAAATAAATAATTAGAAAAGGGTATAAATGTTTATAGCTGATTTAGAGCACTCAACATGTTCCTGGAGCAAACGATCAATGAAAATAAGCATTAAATCACTGTATGTAATTATGCATATACATACGCATACATATATACATATACATATATATATACACACACACACACAGAACCATACAAACACACACATATATGCATACATATACATACATATACATATATATATACATATAGGAAAAAGTATGACCCCGACGGCAGAGCTCAAGCCGTTTCTGAGGCTATTATATATATATACACAGATAAACAATTATATAAAAATACACATATACACACACCCACACATATCTACAAAAAGTTACGTCAAAGAGTTACGTCACCACCTTAATAAAAATACACACACACACATATATATATACACACACACACACACAAATACAACAGAAGCATATAAAATACAATTATATACACACATACATATACATACAGATATATATAATTATATATACACATACATATATATATATATATATATATATATATATATATATATATATATATATATATATATATATATACACACATATACGCAACACACACACAGAAATAAATATCTAAAAATAAAAAAGGTGGGTATATAAAGGGAGATAAGGGAGAAAAAGAATATAAGAGTACAGAAAGTGAGTTCAGAAGGTAAAAAAATCGTAGTGGATGTAAGGCGTAGAGAGCAGAGAAGAAGTTCAAGTGGTTGAGTCATCGTAGGAATGTCAATCCAGTTACAAATCAGATGTGATTTCAGGTGAGGACAACATCTGAAGATCTCAGTCTTGGAGTTCAGGCAAGTTGAAGTGGCTTTCAAGTTTTGTAAAATCCTAAATTTTTCAGTGGTACACAAAGAACAATATTTATGCCCCTTTGGTACTACCTCGAATGGTCTAAAATAGACCAATCGATAGAGTACGGGATGTTTTTATCCTTGAATTCCCACACCTTATTTGCGAGAGCCGTTGCTGTTCTTTTATCGGAGTGTTTAAAAGAAGCGACATGTGCATAAAACCTGGTTTTAAACCTGTCCTGAGTCATGCCAACATATCGTTCACTCCTGGCTGGCTGGTTGTTAATTAAAGGTGTCACTTTGGCCTCATATACAACGGATTTGGTGTTACATTTGCCCTGTAATGGGCATTCATCCGGCTTCCTGTAACTGCATCCTGGATTTATTCTCGTACGATTAGAATTAGTGATTTTAGACTTCATAGATGGGCAGCAAGAGTAACTGATTTTAACTACATTTCTATTAAATATCTTATAATATCTATGATTAGGAGGAAAATGTTTGTCTAAGAGGTCAAGGAATTTCCTTCCTACATTAGTTTTGAGAGTTAGAGAGAAGGGGGGTGTAAACCAAATAATTTTCCTTTTCCTATTATTGTGGTTAGTTTTAGGGGGGAGGGAGTAGGTAAATAATTAATATGTTCTGTAAATCCGCTGTTATTAAAGGCTTTATTATAATAAGGGGCTGCTTTATTAAAAATGTCTAGAGACGAAGATAAGGTAGAAATCCTACGGCTAATGTTGTGAATATAAGGTAAGTTATTCCGAGTTGAATCGTACGTAACCACAGTAAGTAAGGTACTCAATACATAGCAGAGTATAAAAGTTTTA
>OZ024741.1:202157373-202274754 GCA_964016885.1 Eledone cirrhosa
CATCGGGCATTATCACTGGCTTAAGGTATTTGAAAGTTGCAAAGTGTTTGTGCATTCAGTTCGGGCAGTGTTCAGAGAGTTTGTTCAGTAGCGGGCTTTTAGCGATTAATATTTCGTAACTCTCTGAGATACAAAGGTCGCAGCACTTGTGTCCTCCGTTGTATGAGTGCGCTTTCTGGAGTATTTTCCATTTAAGCGCGAAGGGGGTGGAGTTCATTTTGAGGTCCCAAACAAAGGAGGCGAGTGTTGTCTGATTTGATTTGTCCGGTCCTCTGAAGGAGTGGGTATGGGCATACCACCGGGTCTTAAAGTTATTGGAAGTCATGCCGATGTAAGTCTTTTTGTTGTTGCAATCATCGATGCCTGAGATGACATCGCATTTGTATACGATATTATTTGTCAGGCATTTGTTTTCAAGTGGGCAGGCTTCCTTATTTAGGCAATTGCCTAAATAAGGAAGCCTGCCCACTTGAAAACAAGGCCTCAGTCCGGGGATTGGGTTCGGAGGTGGTTGGCTTATTTAATTTTTTAGAATTGAGATTGGCTATATTCCTAGCTAGGTTAGGTGTAGTGGAGTAGGAGAGTCTTATTGTGTTCTTATTAAAGATGGTGTAGTACCTATGTTGTATGGGGAAGTGTGTGTTCAGCAAAGTGAAGAAAATCCTAGCTATAGGTGTAGAGACCTCTCTATTGAAGGGAGCGTTGTACCAGCTAATCTGCCTATGCCTATTTCTCCTATTCAGTCTTGCGGTGGTTTCTAGGTAAATTATCTTTTCTTTAAATACGCTGCGGGCGAAGGCGTCAATGTAGTAGGAGGCAGAAGCGTTAAATATATCTTCATTGGCCGAGAGGCCGGAGATTCTGATAGAGACGCTTTTTATTAAGTTATCAGTGATGTTTTGGGGGTGGTTAGAATTAACATTAATATAACTAAGGGACTCATTAGTTTTGTGGTACGGGTAATAGAAGGAAGTATCTAGGTCGAGAGTGACATCTAAAAAGTTGGCCCTAGTCATATTAGATTCTATAGTTATACTAAATCCTAGATTACGGAAGTACGAGTTTAAGTTTCTCCGAAACCCATCGGTGGTTCTGGGGTTAACCTTGTGCAGGGCGAAGACGCCTCTTCGTATTTTAGTCTTCACATTTATTATTAATATTTGGCTCCTTCAGTTGAGCACTCTTCAGACTTTGAACCTATATGAAAAAACAACATCTTAATATTTCTACGAAAATATACCCAGTACCTAGCAGGAAGACGTACTTAAAAATACTCATTAAAAAATGGATTCGTTCCTTAAAAGCGCACATTCTATTTCGATAACCAGGATAAAGCAGACAGAAACCAGGATAAGTTTGGTTTTAAAACATATAATAACCCTCCTAGCAACCCAGCTTTGTTACCTTTCGAAAACGACGTAATGGAACTCATGCGGAGAATCAAATTTTGAAACTAAAGCAATTCCTTCCAACATGACTTGAAGAATAGAATTCGCCTGATAAAGGATTCTAATGCCGTGTATCTCTACTCCAATAAAACAGGTAATCTATACCAAGTAGAGGGGATAATTTACCATCAACTGCTACATAACGCTGTGACCAAGGATTACCAGAAAACCGATCGGAGTGTTATTAATGACATCAACGATGCTGATTTAGATATCACTTCGGAACTTAATATCCAGGACCGGACTGAACCTCTGGACCTCTGGACCCAATTTCTCTTCATTCTACCCTGAAGGATCACAAACCCAATTTTGTTAACTCATCTATTAACTTTATTAACCCTAAATCTGATTTAGGTAGACTTAGTAAAATAATTTTAGATAGGATTATACAAAAAATTAGAGATATGGCCCCTCTAGCCTGGTGGAATAATTCTTTCACGGTGATTGATTGGTTAAATGACATATGCAACAAAGAACATTGCCGTTTTATCCAATTTGACATCCACAACTACTACTCTTCCATCACTTTACCACTTCTTCGAGCTATTAATTTCATCAAAACACTCATGGTGGTTAAGGATTTTGAAGGTGATGTCATCTTAAATGCTCGTAAATCAGTGATAAATTTCTATGACTCTATTTGGCTTAAAAAATCAAATAGTACCCCATTTGATGTTAGTATGGGTGCCAGCGATTTGGCAGAAGTCACAGATCTCATTGGCATATTCTTACTCTTTTCAATCAAGGAAAAATTCCATAATGTAGGTGGTCGCCTGTATCGCGATGATGGTCTTTTGACCATGACTAAGTGCAGACCCTACGCTATCGACAGGTTTAAGAAGGAATTTATCGCTTTCTTTAAAGACTTCAACCCCTCCATTCAAGTTGAGGCCAACCATTCAGTCGTGAACTTTCTCGATCTAACACTCATCTTGTCAAATGGCTTGAACTACCCATATAGAAAGCCTAATGATATGCTAAATTACATTAGTAATTATTCTAACCAGCCAGCCAGCATAACCAGGAACCTGGTAAAAAACGTTTCATTGAGGCTTTCACGTCTGTCAGCAAATGAGCATATCTTCACAGATCATTCCACATATTACAATGAAGCTCTAGCTCGGAGCGGATTTGTTGATAAGGGAGAATATACTAAGTACAAGCATAAACTCCATATAATATGGAGGTGGCCACACCAATAGCAAAAATCTTTCTCTCTTTAATTAAGAAGCATTTCCCCTTAGCACACAACAAATACAGTGTAGTATGTTCGTATGGTGGAATGCTACTGTGTGTGTGTGCGTGTGTATGTGTAGTTGTCTCGTTTGTGTGTGTGTGTGTGTGTGTGTGTGTGTGTATGCGTGTGTTGCTGCATCGCTTGTTAGCTTAAACCAGCCATCTCATTTCGGTTCTCTCTGATCGGTTGTTTATTTGCGGTTGCAGACGTTTGATAAAAAGCGCTTCCTTGATACGTAACGTGCCGACGTTTCTTTCAGTCGCTAGAATTGTGACAATGGGCTTTCCGTCTTTGTTTCCGCATTTGTCTATGTGTTTCCGGAAAGACGAGGCCCTGGTTTTAGTGTGTTCCTTGATCCGGATGTGCAAAGGTCGGATTGTGCTACCTATGTAGTATTGGTTGCACCTGTCACATTCTATCTTATACACGACGTATGTGCGTAGGCAACAGTTCGCATGGCGTATCGGGCAGGAAGGATCCACTGCAACTTCTACCGAAAGGCAGCCTGCAGGGACCTGTTCGTTCACTACAAGTCCGCCCTCCCTAACAGTACCAAAAGAGGATACATCACGAACGAGATCGCGCGAATCAAAAACAGATGCAGCGATCCCGCGAGTGGTGTCACTCATACCAAGCGATTCCTCGAGGTGCTGGAGACGAACGGGTACCCTACCTCGATCACAGACAGAATAGGAGACACCAGACGCAAGAGACAGAGAGGCACCCAAGGCAAGTGCTTCCTTAAAATGCCACACCTGGGCGAAAATACCACCAACGCTATCCGCAAGGCTATACGGAGGGAGGGCCTCGACATCCACCTGGCCCACTCGGGCCCCTCCCTGCGAAGATGTCTCTCCAGGAAACCCGGGAAATCTACTGATGCATGCTCCCTCAGAGACTTCCGATACGCCATGCGAACTGTTGCCTACGCACATACGTCGTGTATAAGATAGAATGTGACAGGTGCAACCAATACTACATAGGTAGCACAATCCGACCTTTGCACATCCGGATCAAGGAACACACTAAAACCAGGGCCTCGTCTTTCCGGAAACACATAGACAAATGCGGAAACAAAGACGGAAGGCCCATTGTCACAATTCTAGCGACTGAAAGAAACGTCGGCACGTTACGTATCAAGGAAGCGCTTTTTATCAAACGTCTGCAACCGCAAATAAACAACCGATCAGAGAGAACCGAAATGAGATGGCTGGTTTAAGCTAACAAACGATGCAGCAACACACGCACACACACACACACACAAACGAGACAACTACACACACACACGCACACACACACAGTAGCATTCCACCATACGAACATACTACACTACCAATACAGAGGAACAAGGCAACAACACACGCACACACACACACACTCAAGCGAGACAACAACACACGCACACACACACACACAGTAACATTTAACAAACAGGCAGAGAATGGACTGACAGCTAGCGCCACCCCACTCCCTCATTCGGCCGCTGACCTCTGCCCGACCGACCCCATTTCACGCGCACGCGCGCTCTGCCGAATACCTCAGATATTCAAAACAACAAACAGCGTAGGACGCGTTTCGCACCTGTCCGACAGACAACCTTTCCCCCACCCCGGAAAAACCCCCAGTTGATGGATGTGAATCCGAAATATATAGGGACTATTAAATCTCTCCCAAGGTAACTCTCTCTCGTGTTGTTATTTTTATTTTATCCTTTATACTCTTTCCTTCATTCTTCTACACATATCATACACACCACGCATCTCAACGTACACCCACTTACATCTCTCTCTCCACCACCGGATCTTGTTACCCGGAGATTTACCCATTTGCATTGTCGAGGCTTCCAAACGACTTAAAGATATTTACTTATTATTCCACAATGCTTCAAGCAAACTTCAATACTCTCTTATATATATATATATATATATATATATATATATATATATATATATATATATATATATATATATATATATATATATATATATATATAAATACCCTAAGTATTGAGTACTCTGGTGCGTTATGGCCCATCTGGTTCCTTACCACAATTCCTTTGTTATATATATATATAACCAAAGATTAATATGGTTCATTGATTACTCAATGAATACAGTTTTACAATAGATTAAAAGCACTCAACAAGGAGTTTTCCTGAAGTTTTTAATATTATTCAAAATATTAACAAATGAAGATATTCACATACTGCCAATACAGGAATTGAAATATCAAGACCGTAGAGGTATGTCATATATCAAATTATATATTTTATCTGACGAGGACGTACTGAAAAAACAACACAATACCTTCGAAATATATATAATAAAGCATATATTTTGATTGTGTGAATATCTTCATTTGTTAATATTTTGAATAATATATATATATATGTATATTTATTAAAATAACAGATTAAAGTTTAAGCAAAGAATCGCTGCTTTCACCCTTAACGGGATCTTCTGAAACTCTTCAAAGCCACCTCCATGGTTTCATGCATATTCTCCCTTGTCATCTTCCAATGTAAGATTATACCCCCCCCACACACACACACACACACACTTTCCTGGCAAGTAACATGTTTCTACCACCTCCTCTACTCCCATAACTCTGATTCTAGACAAGGACACAAGTGCCCTAGTGTTGTAAAGTGGTAATGCTAGTGCCACAATAAAATGCACTCAGCCTACTCTGTAAAGTGTTAGAGCTGGTGCCATGATAAAAAGCACCCAATCCACGCAATAAGGTGATTGTGTTGATGTCTTGATAAAATTCACCCAATCCACCATGATAAAAAGTACCAAGTACATACTGTAATGGGGTAGTACTGATGCCATGATAAAAAGCACCCAATCCACTCTATAGTGTTGGTACCATGATAAAATACACTCAGTTGACTCTGTCATGACAAGAAGGATCCAATCCACTCTATAAGGTGGAAGTACTGGTACCACTATAAAATATACAAAGTATATCCACAAAGGCCATCCAGCTGTAGAAACCATGACCACCTGACTAGTCTGGCCTCAGAACATGACAAACCATCTAACCCGTGAAGTATAGAAAATAGACGTCAAACAGTGATGATGATTATATGCATGTAAATATATATATATATATATATATATATGTAAAGTTATATTTAAAATTGTTGGGTTACAACTAGTAAATATTTATAACTGATATAAAAGCACTCGACAAATATTTGGAGTATATTTACAATATTAAATAAATGGAAAACTATATTTATAAAACCATATTTATTTCATTATATATATTATATATATTACACTGCTAGAGTAAACCTCTTCAAATGAAGTTGATGTTTATTACGGTATGTCGAATATATTTATCTATAAAACTGTTTATATTGTATTTTGTCTGATGAAGGCATAGCATATTGTTAATATGATATCCCCGAAATATATATAATGAAATAAATATGGTTTTATAAATATAGTTTTCCATTTATTTAATATTGTATATATATATATATATATATATACACACACACATATATATATTAGTAAAATTCATCTTATCAAATGTTGAGTACTACAATTAAATGAATTAATAAGAATTAAAAACTAAAAATTAAAGATTTGAAATTAAGGTTAGTTTTTTTCATCTAAGAGAAAAAATTGCTCATACACATTTTCCAAAAATTCCTGATTGAAAGCCACCACTGATGCTTTGCTTTGTTTTTTTTTTATTTCCCACCACAAAGGGGCCTGTGACAGACAGGCTGAAGTACACACACACACACACGTGTATATTTTTATATATACACTCTCTCACGTACACACTCACACTCTCTAAAACCATATTCCAAAAATAGAACTTCTTTTACAACCCTACTGTTGCCAATCCCATAGAATTTGTCTCTATTTACATGTATATATATCATATCATCAGTGTTTAATGTCTATATATATATCATCATCATCATCATCATCATCATTTTACGTCCGCTTTTCCCTGCTTGCAAGGGTTGGACGGCTCCTATTCAGCACAGCATCTCTCCACTTGTCATGGCCCTTCATCATCTCCTCTGTGAGTTTCAACGGTCTGAGGTCTGCTCTCACCACCTCCACCTATGTTTTACGTGGTCTACCTCTTCTGCGTCTTCCTTCTACTGGGATTTCTTGGCACTTCTCCAGCCGTCGCATATCCTCTGCAGTTGCCGCCCATGTCTCACTACCATGCAGCATCGCGCATCTCACACAGGCATCATATAACTGTCCTTTCGTATGCAGGGAGAAAACCTTCTTTGTCAACAAAGGAAGCAGCTCCCTAAACTTCTTCCAACCCGTCCTTATTCTAGATACTATTGCCTCGGAACACCCCCTCCCATGCTAAACTGATCTCCTAGGTACCAGAAGCTATCAACCACTTCTATAGGACCCACCTGCATTGGAAAAATGTGTCTATCGCTGCGATTAATACTGTCAAATTTCCCTGTATATCTACTGCATACATAGTTTTCCCAACCTGTTAGTTTTCCTGCTATCCCACTACATCTCTTGTGTACCCTAGATCAGCAGTGCGTACATTTTATGGAATTTATGCCAGTTCCTTTCCTACATATCGAACATGGCCATTTCCCTGATGGAATCGGAGTATTGTCCTCTCTTCTACTTATCAACACTTTTGTCTTAGATATGTTCACTCTCAGTCCTCTTGCTTCCAACTGCTGTTTCCATAGCCAGAATTTATTCTCTAGCTCCTCTACTGATGCTGCTATAAGAGCTAGATCATCAGCATAGAGAAGTTCCCATGGGCATCCAGTCTTAAACTCCTCTGTTATGGCTTGGAGGACTATAATGAACAAGAGTGGGCTGAGGACCAAACCCTGATGTACACCTACTTGTATCTGGAATTCCTCACCAAACTCCATACCTACTCTCAATTTACTGACAGCACCCCCGTACATAGCTTGCACTGCCCTCACAAGCCTAGTGACCACAAACCTTAGGGACCACCAGATGACAGATCGGGGTACCCTATCAAAGGCCTTCTCTAGGTCAACAAAAGCTAAGTATAGTGGCTTATTCTTCTCTAAGAACTTCTCTTGTAGTTGCCTCACTAAGAAGAGAGCATCTGTTGTACTTTTCCCAGGCACAAAACCAAACTGCATCTCATCTTTAGACCCTTTCTCTAATCAGTTGCGCTAATATTCTCTCTGCCACTTTCATAACCTGATCCATCAACTTTATGTCCCTATAATTGCTCCTCTCTAGAGCATCCCCTTTACCTTTGTAGCAATTTATGAGAATACTGCTGCACCAGTCTTTGGGTATGACACCACCATATATAACTTGATTGATGATGCGTGCAACCAGTTTAATGCCTACTTCACCTGATGCCTTCAGCATCTCAGTAACTATCCCCGACGGTCCAGTAGCCTTACCATTCTTTAATTGCATCTTGTACCCTATATTCGTCTATCTCAATAGCTGGTCCCTCTGTTGGGTCTACTGGGGGTAATTTCTCTCTGTCCCATTCATTCTCCACATTCATCAGTCTCTCATAATGACATTTCCAGGCCTCCTTTTTTTTATCATTCGTGACACTAAGTACACCGGCGTCATTCTGGACACACTTCTCTCCAACAACATCCTGATTTGCACTGACACACCGCCTTGCAATGCGGAACAGCACACGTCTCTCATCTTCCCGTCGCAGAACATTGGCAAACCTCCTACTCTCAGCTTCCCTGCGTGCTAAGTACACCTGACGTCTAGCTTCTCTCCTAGCAGCTGTGTGTCCTTCTCTACTCCCACCCTTTTTCCAAGCATTCCATGCTAGTCTTTTGTCTCTAATGGCCCTATCTACCGTGCTGTTCCACCACCAGGTCACTCTCTGTCTGGTTGAAGCTCTGCCCCAACCACAAGTTTCTTCAGTAGCCTGCAGTAAGTTGTCACATAAGAAAGTCCAGTTATCATCTGTCATACAACTCTAAATCGTCTTCTTTTTCGTCATACACCTCTTGAAGGGCTTTGCTAAATTTATATTTTAATGAAAGGTCTTTTAGCTTCCAGACCTTTCTTTTCCACAACTTCCTGTATGTCTCATTCTTTCTCATGCTTACTGAGATGTCACTAACGACTAACCTATGCTGTGGGGTACATTCTTCCCCAGGTTATACCTTAGTATTTGACACCATCTGATGTCTCGCTGTCTAACTAGCAGGAAGTCAATCTGGCTTATGTGCTCGCCTGATTTGTAGGTTATTAGGTGGTTGGTAGACTTCTGGGTGTTAGTGTTGCAAATGGTTAGTGCATTTGCATCACAAAATTCAAGAAGCCTCACTCCTTCATTTCTTGAGCCGTAACCGTGCCCACCATGTACCCCAGTATATCCATCCTGGAGCTGTCCAACATGTCCATTGAAGTCCCCAGCTAGCATAACGATGTCTCTGTCCTCTGTCATTGAGGCTGTTTGTAAAAGTTGCTCGTAAAAGCAGTCTTTCTCTTGTTTAGCTAGGCCTGCCTGGGGAGCATAGGCAGAGATGATTGTCACTAGCCTCTTGCCTACAGCTAATCTAAGCTTAATTATTCTATCACTACCTCTATTGTCTTATTGATCCACCTCTCAGCCAGTAATATGCCCACCCCAGAAAAGCTTATAACTCCGATGTTTTCCTGCAATTAGTCTTGCAGAGGCACCTCTCTATCGTACCTCTTGCACACAGCACACATCCACATGCCTTCTCTCACGCATCTCCGCTATCTCACCAGATCTACCTGTTAAAGTGACAACATTAAGTGTGGCAACTCTGAGATGCGACGTCTCGTTCTTTTTCCTGTTGTGCGATTGCTTGATGACGGTCGTGGGGTTCTCTCACATGGCCTCACCAGCCACCCCACTACCGTGCGCAGCCCTAACATGGTTAGTGTTATTGCTGTTTACGCAGTTGTTTTTGTGCAATTGCTTGATGACGGCCGGGCGTTCTCGCACATGGCCGAACCAGCCACTCCACTACCGTGCACAGCCCCATGGTTAGTGTAATTGCTGTTTACGCAGACACTCACATACATACATATACACACATATATATATATTACATTCAAAGTTATCGATGGCATGTTTGAGATAATCTCAAACATGCATCTTATCTCCCAAAAATAAGTTCAAAGAAAAATTCAAGGAATAAATCTGAGCATTACAAAATAGTGAATGACATATGGAGATCAGCAATTGCCCATGCATACCCGTCTCCAAGAGCAAGGCAAAGGTTGATACAGTTAGGCTCCAGTGACATCGTAACTCATTTCTACAGCTGAGTGAACTGAGCAATGTGAAATAAAGTGCCTTGCTCAAAGACACAACACATCACTCAATCCAGGAATTGAACTCACAACCTCATGATTCTGACCCCAATACCCTAAAAACTAAGCCATACACCTTCATTGACATAGGTATAAAATAAATATTGGTGTTGATATATAACTACTTATATAGATATATAACAATTGCTCTTCCCTATACTTTACTTTGAAGTGCTGAATTCCTTTATTTGCTAACTTAAATTCCCAACATAAAAGCTACCTGACTGAGATTATTGTATTAACCATGGGAAAATTTGTTTTTTATCCACTTTAAGTAAAAATAAGAAGTGTTAAATGCTAACTGAGACTTCTTTATAACATAGAAAAAGATTACAAGTTTGCCCTACTATTTCTATTGTTAAATTCTAGGTCAACGCAGTGTAGAATAAATTCATCCTATCTTTGGTGTTGGGTTCATCACTTTGAAACAAAGAAGGCCAAGGTCGTTTCATGGGCAGGGAAAGTGATGGCCTCAGTATTGAGGGATGTAAAAGGCATTGTGTTTATTGACTATCTTCAAAGGGGCCACACCATCAATTGAGAGTACTATGACAACTTGCTGAGGTAGTTATGAAAGGCTATCAAACTATCAAGACCAAACACCCAGGAAAACTGACGAAAGGGGTCTTGCTTCACCAGGACAATGCTCCAGCACAAAAGTCTTTGGTTTCAATTGCTGCTGTGCATGACTGTGGCTTTGAACTAGCTAATCACCCTCCCTATTCTTCTAATTTGGCCCCATCTCACTATCCTGTTCCCCAATGTGAAAAAACACTTGGGTGGGAACCAGAATTGCAGTAATGATTATGTCATATCTACTGTTGGTGACGTTTTTTAACAAGATGAAAGCTTCTTCACCAATGGGATCCAAGCACTCCAATACCAATGGAAGAAATGTGTGGGCCGTAAGATGGACTATGTTGAAAAATAAACCTCATTTGGTCACATTCATGAGAGTATCTTATTCAGCTTATGAACTTTTCAGCTAACCCTCGTATTTATATAAGTATATATATTTATTTATGTGAATATTTATTTATGTGAACATATTTATATAAATATATATATTTATTTATGTTGACTCAACTAAAATAGAATTAGAATTTAGCTTCGACATAGCTGTACACAAATATGTATGTGAATTTGGTATATCTGAAGATATACAATCATCGTCATCATCATCATCATCGATTAACATCCATCTCTTGCACGCTATCATGGGTAGTTAGAGGGGTTTTTCCAGTTTAGAGGCAAGTTGAACCGGGTGAAGTTGTCTCGCTAATATAGGACTGTTTCTGGGTGGTTTTCTATGGCTGGATGCCCTTCCTAATGCCAACCACATTTACAGTGTGTGCTGGGTGCTTTTTCGTGTCTTTTACATGACCACTTTACAGTGTGTGCTGGATATTTTGTGGTTCCAACATCTGTTGAAATGTTGGATAAATATTCTGTTGCGGTCGGCCGCGAAGAGGCTGCTTTCGTTTATTTATCAAATATTTCTTCATAGGAGCCTTTATTCTTATAGCCTGGTCTAATTGATTTTTTATGTGGTTAATTATGCTAATTGGGAGAGGAAATAGTGTATATATTTTATCAAATGATTCTATGGACATAATTTATGATATATTGCTCTGATTATTTAATTTATTAATTCTTCATTGAGCCACATCGTGAACGGTTGCCACATATATATCTGTGACTTTGTGTATATGTAAATCTTTATATTTAATAATCTCCCATTAGGTTGAGATGCAATTTGGGCAATATTGGGCTGCGCTTTCTAGCAACCAACCCACTCGCCGTAAGCAACTAATCACATTCTTTCTAACTTGACCACTGCCACGTCACGATTCTTAGCCATTTTTTAATCTATTTCTGGCGGGGATCGCTTTGGAAAATTAACTGTCCTATGAGTTTGTCTCCTGATGAGTTCGATACTCGAGATTTATCCTTAATAGGATATCTCAAAACGCGAACGAAACCCAGGGTAGGGACATAATCACGGTAAGAGTGTACGCATTTCTTCTAACTTTAAATTTATACCTAATTGTGTATGGTTGATGGTATATTTATTCGATTTCTACATGCTGTTGAAATGTTGGGTAAATATGCTATTGCGGTCGGCCGCGAAGAGGCTGCTTTCGTTTATTTGTCAAATATTTCTTCATGGGAGCCTTTATTCTTATAGCCTGGTCTAATTGATTTTTTATGTGGTTAATTATGTTAATTGGGAGAGGAAATAGTGTATCAAATGATTCTATGGACATAATTTATGATATATATATATATATATATATATATATATTATATTATATATATTTTTGTTTTGCAAGGTTTTTGATATGAAATCATCTGTCGAAACAAATATTGTTATACTTGGGGAGGGTCATATTGTTGTAATAATATTGCCAGAAATAATTGTTTCTACGTTAGGCACAAGGCCAGCAATTACACAGTGCATTACTGGTACTTTATTTTATCGACCCCGTAAAGATGAAAGGTTAACTTTGCCTTTCATCTTTACGGGGTCGATAAAATAAAGTACCAGTAATGCACTGGGTATTTGCTGGCCTTGTGCCTAAAGTAGAAACAATTATTTCTGGCAATATTATTGCCAGAAATAATATCAGAACACACTCACTGTTTGGTTGGTTTTTGCTTCTGCATCTTTTATATCTCCATAGTTAATTTATTTGGCAATCAATGTTTATCATTGACTGACCAACGGTTAAAAATACAGATATATACATATATATAGTCTAACAAAGTTCTTTCGTTGAACATCTGCAACATCATCAGTGGTACTATTATCATGTTACCCTCTATTGTGTTGTATTGTAATGTTCCAAAAATGGCGTGAACATTACAATACAACACAATAGGCGGAAACATGATAATAGTACCACTGATGATGTCGCAGATGTATTATTACATTCCAGCATAGTTACTTCCCTTTACGATCTGAGTTCAAATCCCGCCGAGGTTGACTTTGCCTTTCATCTTTACGGGGTCGATAAAATAAAGTACCAGTAATGCACTGGGTATTTGCTGGCCTTGTGCCTAAAGTAGAAACAATTATTACAACAATATGACCCTCCCCAAGTATAATGATATATATATATATATATATATATATATATATATATACATGTATATACATGCATGTATATAACATGGTAATTATATATATATATATTTGCATGCATATACATATACCATACATATACATATACCATATATACACACATATATATATACATATATATATATCATCATCCTTGCCATTTAACTTCCATCTTCCATACTAGCATGGGTAGGATTTAGGGAGAAAATCAGGTCAGAGAACCATGTTTAGCTCACCCAGGGCAGATTTTGGCTTGGTTTCTACAGCTGGGTGCCCTTCCTAACATCAACCACATTTACAGTGTGTGCTGGGTGCTTTTTGTCATGTCACCTACACAACTACATTACAGTGGGGACTGGGCACTTTTTGTCGTGTCAGTGAAATGACAACTTTACAGTGGGGACTAGGAACTTATGTCTTGGGACTAGGGAAGGAGAAGGAAGCTTGGGGAAATTGCAGACACAGCTAATAGGGGAGGGAGGGTTACCGCAAAGGTAGTGTTTGAGAGGGGAGAAGGTTGAGGGAGGTGTTGTCTACTAGGTATAAGCCTCAGCCTGAGAATAATAGAAGGCAGGTCTTCTGTAATACTGCATAGCACCAAAGGTCGTGGTCCTGTGTCATTGCTTTAGTGAGGTGTAATTGTGCAAGGTCTGCTTTTATTACCTCATCCCAAGTCTTCCTAGGCCTGCCCACTCCACGGCTACCATCAACTTTGAGTGCTCTGCACCTTTTTATACAGCTGTCACCCATCATACGCATCACATGTCCATACCAACACAATCTCTTCTCCTGCACACAACAACTGATCCCTCTTATGCCTAATTTCTCACGCAGTACATTTATACTTTGCCATTCACATTTATTGCTATTGCACATCCAGTGAAGCTTGGAGGCTTCATTTCTTTACAATCTTCACAGGTTCTCAGCACACAGTGCCCAGGTCTCACAGCTGTGCAACATTGCTGTTCGTATACATGCATCATACAGTCTGCCTTTCATTTTGAGGGAAAAATCTTTTGTAGTTAGTAACAGTAGTAGTTCCCTATATTTTCTCCAACCCGATCTCACTCTGGTTACTGTGCTTTCAGAACACCCTCCCCACTACTGATTTGGTCACCCAGGTAACAGAAACTATCTACCTCTTCAACCGAGCCCTCTGAGTATTTGAAGGTGATTGTATCCTGAGGGTTCTTGTGTATATATATGTGTGTATATATATATGGTATATGTATGTGTATGGTATATGTATATGCATGCAAATATATATATATATAATTACCATGTTATATACATGTATGTATATATATATATATATATATATATATATATATATATATATATATAAGCCAGAGCCCCCCACCCCCACGCATCACCATTATTATTATTACGCGGACCAAATCATAAGCCAGAGGCCTATACTATCGCTTGCCCGGTTGCCTTCGATATATGATGGATGGATGGATGGACGGACGGACTGCGGAATCCTGGAGAGTGGAAGGGAGAGAAAAATCTGGACGCCCAGAGCGAAAATGCCAAAGTTAAAGTCAAATTCACCTCGTGGACGAGAATGCGAGCACTCCTCTTTGTTTCGTCCGCGGATGGCTAACATAACCCTATCTCCTCCCGCCCCCCACCACCCCCACCCTCCAAACGCAACCCAAAACTTCAGAGTTGGTACCATAAATGTAGGCACCCTAAAGGGTCGCGCTAACGAGGTTGTAGAAATGCTTGAACGTAAGGAGGTCGATGTTTGTTGTATTCAAGAGACCAGGTGGAGGGGTGGGTCTGCTAGATTCATTGAGGGTAAAAAACGATGTTATAAGCTTTTCTGGGTGGGAAACGACGATGGGCTGGGTGGAGTAGGAATCATGGTAGCAGAAAAGTGGGCAGATAAGATAATAGACGTAAATAGAGTGAACGACAGAATAATTAAAATAAGACTTGTCCTCAATAGAACTACGGTGACAGTAATATCTGCGTACGCACCCCAATCCGGACTGCCCGGCACTATAAAAGACAGATTCTATGAGACACTGTTGCTAACTACCTCCCAAATATCTGACAGTGACTATATAATTATTGCAGGCGACCTAAATGGTCACGTTGGACAACATTGTGACGGCTACGACGAAATCCATGGAGGCTATGGGTTTGGTACTAGAAATGAGGAAGGCTCCAGAATCCTGGAATACTGTGATGCAAATAACCTAACTATCTGTAACACTAACTTCAAAAAACGTGACAATCACCTGATTACCTATAGATCCGGGGAACACACAAGCCAGGTAGATTATATCCTTACCAGAAGACGTGACAGAGTGTCTGTTGTAAACACTAAATCCCTCCCCCATGAAGAATGCACCTCCCAACATAGACTGATAATTAGCGACCTCATAGTCAGGACGAGACGTACCCGACAGCAGAAGAGGACTATCCTCAGGAGGAAAATATGGAAACTAAAGGACCCCACAGCCAGAAATAAATTTCAAAGCATATTACTTGATGCTTTCGACAGTAAGGAAGAGCATCTAGAATCGGACAATATAGAGGGACAGTGGAAATTTCTGAAAGCAAACCTGCTGTTGGCGACAGACGAAGTCTGTGGCTGGAGCAGGCCTGTAGGCAGGAGGAGAGTAACATGGTGGTGGAACAATAGGGTGGAGGGGTCAATTAAGGCCAAAAAGCAGGCTTGGAAAGTATGGCGGGATGGGGGAAGTAGAGTAGACTATCAAGTGGCCAGGAGGGAAGCTAGGAGAGAAGTGTACTTAGCAAGAAGGGAAGCTGAGGAAAGAAAGTTCAAACATGTTCTACAACGCGATGACCAAAAACGTGAGGTGTTCAGGATTGCCAGGCAATGCGTCAAGGAAAACCGTGATATTGTCGGGGAGAAGTGTGTACTTAACGATGATGGCATACTTGCCATCACCGACACTGATAAGAAGGTAGCTTGGAAGTGTCACTATGAAAGGCTACTAAATGAGGAGAATAAATGGGAGAAAGACAGTCTCCCCCATATCGACCCGATAGAGGGACCAGCAGTGTTAGTCGAGGGGAGTATAATAAGTAAGGCAATCAAGGATATGAAGACTGGTAAGGCGGCTGGGCCTTCGGAAATAGTTGCTGAGATGCTGAAGGCATCTGGCACGGTGGGACACACCATGGTCACCCGCATAGTTAACCAAGTCGTACAGAATGGGGTTGTTCCGAAGGACTGGCATAGCAGCAGCATCGTTAACTGTTATAAGGGTAAAGGAGACGCCCTAGATAGGAGTAACTATAGAGGCATTAAATTAATCGACCAGGTCATGAAGGTCACGGAAAAAGTAATAGCGCAACTAATCAGAGAGAGAATTGATCTAGATGAAATGCAGTTCGGGTTTGTGTCAGGCAAAAGCACCACAGACGCTCTTTTCATAGTACGATAACTACAGGAGAAGTACCTAGCTAAAGGTAAACCCCTCTACTTAGCTTTTGTCGACCTGGAGAAAGCCTTCGACAGAGTCCCCCGCTCCATTATCTGGTGGGCTCTTAGAAAACTAGGCGTTGACGAATGGCTTGTGAGGGCTATACAAGCCATGTATAAAGAAACAGTCAGCAAGGTTAGAATTAACAACGAATATAGTGAAGAGTTTAGCGTAAAAGTTGGCGTCCATCAGGGCTCTGTTCTCAGCCCCCTACTATTTATTATTGCCCTTCAGGCTATAACAGAGGAGTTCAAGACAGGCTGCCCATGGGAACTCCTATACGCAGACGACCTGACACTCATAGCGGAATCAATGGCCGAGCTAGAGAAGAAATTCCAAACATGGAAGCACGGCCTAGAGTCAAAAGGACTTAAAATTAACCTGGCTAAGACCAAAGTTCTAGTTTGTAGGAAAGAAAACAAGGCGGCGGTCCCTTCTGGGAAATGGTCGTGCTCGGTATGTAGGAAAGGCGTAGGTAGAAACTCCATCTTATGTCCTAAATGCAAAGTATGGGTGCATAAAAGATGTAGTGGGATCACAGGTAAGCTAACTAAGAACATAGACTTTACATGTGGCCGGTGTTCTGGTGCAATAAGTAGCAGCAAGTGCCCACAAAATACTAGCTCTTTCAATTGCACAGAGGGTTCTATAGAAATAGTGGACAGCTTCCGTTACCTGGGCGATAAAATCAGCAGTGGGGGAGGGTGCTCTGAAAGTACTGTAGCTAGAGTCAGAACTGGTTGGAAAAAGTTCAGAGAGCTTATACCACTATTAGCTGCTAAAGGGTTCTCCCTAAAAATGAAAGGCAGGTTGTACGATGCCTGCATACGAACAGCAATGTTGCATGGTAGTGAGACCTGGGCATTGTGTGCAGAGGATATACGCAGACTAGAGAGGAACGAAGCTTGCATGCTCCGCTGGATGTGTAACAGTAATATACGTGAACGGCAAAGCATAAACGAACTAAGGAAAAAATTAGAGATACGAGGGATCAGATGTTGTTTACTCGAGAGAAGGCTGCGTTGGTATGGACACGTGATGCGCATGAAAGTCGATAGCTGTATTACAAAGTGCAGGGCAATAAAGATAGACGGTAGCCACGGAATAGGCAGACCTAGAAAAACATGGGATGAGCTGATAAACTCCGACCTCACACACTTACACCTCTCCAAGACAATGTCACTGGACCGTGACCTTTGGCGGTACTCAGTAACAGAGAAGACCCGCCTTGCCAGTAGGCATCTCTAACAAACTACACCCCGTCCCGCCACCACCCCCACCCCATCCACACCACCCCGTTCTATGTAAAGTTATGTTGGTGCCGCGCCATCCAGGCCGAAACAAATGAGATCGTGTAGGTGTCACGACAAAAAAACACACAGTCCACGCTGTAATGTGGCCGTGTAGGCAACACGGTAAAAACCTCCCAGACCCACACTGTAAATGTGGTTGGTGTTAGGAAGGGCATCCAACTGTAGAAAACCTGCCAGACAGTCCTATGCGAGCAAGACAATCACTCTTGCCTCAAGTGGGACTACCCCCGTCCAAACCCATGCAAGCGTGGAACACGGACGTTAAACGTTGATGATGATGATGATGATGATATAATTACCATGTTATATACATGTATGTATATATATATATATATATATATATATATATATATATATATTTATATATATATATATATAATATATATATTATATATATATATTATCTTGGTACCACAAAACATCCATCTTGATTGGGTCTTCATGTGTATCTATCCTGGGCTAGGGCATAAGCTCAAAACAAGTCCCACTGTCTGTCTACCCTAGCAGAGTGGGCACTCGGGGCTATCTGATTTGCCCCACTTGATTGAATTTATATTCAAGGACAGGAGATCATAAACAGATCTGAGGAGAAAACTGATTATTAAAGGCGTCATATGCCACAAGTCATTTTAGCTGAGACACCTCTGGAATGCACCTTTCCACATCATCCACTGGCCCTGTTGGCGCTGCTGAACTGCCTTCAAGAGTCTTCTGGAATCCTCTTCCTTCTTCACCTCCTGTAAATTCAGATCTCTCCTCATCTTTTCCCTGGCCTCTGACCACTGTTCCATTTTTGTTACGCCCAGTCCTTGCCTATTGGTCTGAGTCTGTCCTATGATATCTCTGATCAGAAGGCTTTCTTTTGCTGCATCTACTGCCTCCTGAACCTGTCTTCAGCCTGGACCCACTCAACCCCATGACCGTGTCTTCTGAGTTCTCAAGCATGGTCAAGAACCTTGCTTTTCTGACCTTGTACTCCTCAAAAATGGATTTGAGGGATAGAATCTGCTTAGCCAGGCGACAGAGTGCAGCATTGTGAGACCTGGGAGGACAGCAAGCCACTTCCTTGTGTATTTGTTGATTTTGGCCTCCATGGCCTCCACCATACTAGAGCAGATATTGTATATCATCAGAGGCTAGAGAAGCTTTGGGATCAACATGAATTGCAAGCACCAAACCTTATATTTGCCAGAGAGGCTACATTGATCTATGTCCTGCAGACTTTTTTCCACCATTTGCTTTGTTTCAGCTCCCTTTTTCCTATCTTTCAGATTGTCATCATACCATCTTCCAAAGCTTTTGATTGGTTCCTCAGCCACTGTTTGGATTTTTTGGATCATAAAGAGAACACTGTTGGAACATAAAGACCCATAAGAAATATTACAATGGCATTTTATCCAATACAAGGTTTCTCCATACATACAAAAGGAAGACTGCATGATGCATTTGTGTGAAGTACAATGCTGCATGGCAGTGAAACATGGACTGTGACTACAGAGGACATATAATCGACTGGAGAGAAATGAAGCAACCTTGCTTCATTGGATGTGCAATGGAAATGTGAGAGAAAAGCAGAGCTTGGATAAGCTGAGGGAAAAGTTGGGTTTAAGAGGAATCCAAGGTGATGTGCCGGATAGAAGACGGCATTGGTATGGATGTGATGCACATGGATCATGATTGCTGAGTGAAGAAGTGCCAGGAAATCCCAGTGGAATGAAGCCAGAGTAGAGGTAGACCAAGAAAGACCTGGGCAGAGGTTGTGAGAGCTGACCTCAAATCACTGAGACTCACAGAGGAGATGACAAAGCAATAAATGAGATGCTGCGCTGAGAATGACTGGTCCAACCCATGCAAGTGTAAAGAAACAAACATAAAAACGATGATAATGACTTTACCAATTCTGCCAATCCACCACCCTCAAAATGTGTTATGTTGATGTTACTTTTGCAACTCATTTTGATTAACACTTCAAGAAATTTTACTTTAATTTGTCCTTAATACTGTTGGGGAAAAGTACATGTGACATGATATTTAACCATCTTCTTGAGCTTAAGGAAAATAATCAAATTTTAAAAATATAATCTATTTATTTAAAATTTATAGAATATTTTACAAAGTTGTTCTCGTTTTTTCATATCTTCTTCAATAACTAGAAAGCTAATTTTACATAATTGGCAACAAAGAATGTAGGTTTTACTTGTGGCTGGTGCACAGGGGCAGTAAATAGCAAGAACCCTCAGGATACAATCACCTTCAAATACTCAGAGGGCTCGGTTGAAGAGGTAGATAGTTTCTGTTACCTGGGTGACCAAATCAGTAGTGGGGAGGGTGTTCTGAAAGCACAGTAACCAGAGTGAGATCGGGTTGGAGAAAATATAGGGAACTACTACTGTTACTAACTACAAAATATTTTTCCCTCAAAATGAAAGGCAGACTGTATGATGCATGTATACGAACAGCAATGTTGCACAGCTGTGAGACCTGGGCACTGTGTGCTGAGAACCTGTGAAGATTGTAAAGAAATGAAGCCTCCAAGCTTCACTGGATGTGCAATAGCAATAAATGTGAATGGCAAAGTATAAATGTACTGCGTGAGAAATTAGGCATAAGAGGGATCAGTTGTTGTGTGCAGGAGAAGAGATTGTGTTGGTATGGACATGTGATGCGTATGATGGGTGACAGCTGTATAAAAAGGTGCAGAGCACTCAAAGTTGATGGTAGCCGTGGAGTGGGCAGGCCTAGGAAGACTTGGGATGAGGTAATAAAAGCTGACCTTGCACAATTACACCTCACTAAAGCAATGACACAGGACCACGACCTTTGGTGCTATGCAGTATTACAGAAGACCTGCCTTCTATTATTCTCAGGCTGAGGCTTATACCTAGTAGACAACACCTCCCTCAACCTTCTCCCCTCTCAAACACTACCTTTGCGGTAACCCTCCCTCCCCTATTAGCTGTGTCTGCAATTTCCCCAAGCTTCCTTCTCCTTCCCTAGTCCCAAGACATAAGTTCCTAGTCCCCACTGTAAAGTTGTCATTTCACTGACACGACAAAAAGTGCCCAGTCCCCACTGTAATGTAGTTGTGTAGGTGACATGACAAAAAGCACCCAGCACACACTGTAAATGTGGTTGATGTTAGGAAGGGCACCCAGCTGTAGAAACCAAGCCAAAATCTGCCCTGGGTGAGCTAAACATGGTTCTCTGACCTGATTTTCTCCCTAAATCCTACCCATGCTAGTATGGAAGATGGAAGTTAAATGGCAAGGATGATGATATATATATATGTATATATATGTGTGTGTATATATGGTATATGTATATGTATGGTATATGTATATGCATGCAAATATATATATATATATAATTACCATGTTATATACATGCATGTATATACATGTATATATATATATATATATATATATATATATCATTATACTTGGGGAGGGTCATATTGTTGTAATAATTGTTTCTACTTTAGGCACAAGGCCAGCAAATACCCAGTGCATTACTGGTACTTTATTTTATCGACCCCGTAAAGATGAAAGGCAAAGTCAACCTCGGCGGGATTTGAACTCAGATCGTAAAGGGAAGTAACTATGCTGGAATGTAATAATACATCTGCGACATCATCAGTGGTACTATTATCATGTTTCCGCCTATTGTGTTGTATTGTAATGTTCACGCCATTTTTGGAACATTACAATACAACACAATAGAGGGTAACATGATAATAGTACCACTGATGATGTTGCAGATGTTCAACGAAAGAACTTTGTTAGACTATATATATGTATATATCTGTATTTTTAACCGTTGGTCAGTCAATGATAAACATTGATTGCCAAATAAATTAACTATGGAGATATAAAAGATGCAGAAGCAAAAACCAACCAAACAGTGAGTGTGTTCTGATATTATTATTTCTGGCGATGGATTGGCAGTATCAGTAGAGGGTCGGATGCCATGCTTTGCAGCAAAGAGTTACGGCCCTTTATGATCTGAGTTCAAATGCCGCCGAGGTTAACTTTGCCTTTCATCCTTACGGGGTCGATAAAATAAAGTACCAGTAATGCACTGGGATAATTGCTGGCCTTGTGCCAAAAGTAGAAATAATTATTTCTGGCAATATTATTACAACAATATGACCCTCCCCAAGTATAACAATATTTGTTTCGACACATGATTTCATATCAAAAAATCCTCCAAAGCAAAAATATATATAATATAATATATAATATATATATATATATATATATATATATATATATATATATATAAAATATATATATTATGTTGGAGCCACAAAACATCCGGCACACACTGTAAATGTGGTTGGCATTAGGAAGGGCATCCAGCCATAGAAAACCACCCAGAAAGTTCTATATTAGTGAGACACTTTCACCCGGTCCAACTTGCCTCTAAATTGGACAAACCCCTCTAACTACCCATGATAGCGTGCAAGAGATGGATGTTAATCGATGATGATGATGATGACGATGATTGTATATCTTCAGATATACCAAATTCACATACATATTTGTGTACAGCTATGTCGAAGCTAAATTCTAATTCTATTTTAGTTGAGCCAACATAAATAAATATATATATTTATATAAATATGTTCACATAAATAAATATTCACATAAATAAATATATATACTTATATAGATACGAGGGTTAGCTGAAAAGTTCATAAGCTGAATAAGATACTCTCATGAATGTGACCAAATGAGGTTTATTTTTCAACATAGTCCATCTTACGGCCCACACATTTCTTCCATTGGTATTGGAGTGCTTGGATCCCATTGGTGAAGAAGCTTTCATCTTGTTAAAAAACGTCACCAACAGTAGATATGACATAATCATTACTGCAATTCTGGTTCCCACCCAAGTGTTTTTTCACATTGGGGAACAGGATAGTGAGATGGGGCCAAATTAGGAGAATAAGGAGGGTGATTAGCTAGTTCAAAGCCACAGTCATGCACAGCAGCAATTGAAACCAAAGACTTTTGTGCTGGAGCATTGTCCTGGTGAAGCAAGACCCCTTTCGTCAGTTTTCCTGGGTGTTTGGTCTTGATAGCTTGATAGCTAAGCGGGATCAGTTGTTGTCTGCAGGAGAAGAGATTGCGTTGGTATGGACATGTGATGCGTATGATGGGTGACAGCTGTATAAAAAGGTGCAGAGCACTCAAAGTTGATGGTAGCCGTGGAGTGGGCAGGCCTAGGAAGACTTGGGATGAGGTAATAAAAGCTGACCTTGCACAATTACACCTCACTAAAGCAATGACACATGACCACGACCTTTGGTGCTATGCAGTATTACAGAAGACCTGCCTTCTATTATTCTCAGGCTATGGCTTATACCTAGTAGACAACACCTCCCTCAACCTTCTCCCCTCTCAAACACTACCTTTGCAGTAACCCTCCCTCCCCTATTATCTACATTTGTAATTTCCCCAAGCTTCCTTCTCTCTCCCTAGTCCCAAGAAATAAGTGCCTAGTCCCCACTGTAAAGTTGTCGTGTCAGTGACATATATATATATATATACATATATATACATACATACATATATATATATGTGTATGTACACACAAATATATATATATGTATGTATATAGATATATATTATGTTAGTACCACAAAACATCCAGCCCACACTGTAAATATGGTTGGGATTAGGAAGGGCATCCAGCTGTAAAAAAAACAGCCTGAAACAGTCCTATATGAGCGAGACATGGTCACCTGACCCAACTTGCCTCTAAATGGAGCAAACCCATGCTAGCGTGGAAGATGGACATTAAACAATGATCATGATTAATATCTGAAGCAGGATGTCTATATGATACAGTCAGATGCTTTTATTGTCATAGGATTTTCCATAACTGAATGTATGTCAAAATATGTCTCCTCCTCTCCTTTCTAGGCAAAGTAGAATGAATGTTTTTATTCTGGAAAAAAAAGCAAAATTTGTTTCCTGTGTTAAATGTAATATACTTATTTCAGGGAGTCACGAATAAATTGATAGAATGTTGACTTTCCAACTGTAAGGCAATCATTTGCATCCTTCTAGCAGTAAATAGGTGCCTCACAGAGTTTTATAATGCTGAGTTTTTCACAGTATCTGAGGGAGGGGTGATTTAGGAGCAGGAGGAGATATTGGAATTTTAAAAATCCTATTTATGAGTAATTAAATTTTAAAAAATACAATACAACATCCACAATTAATTTATATCAAGGCTTGGCTAGCATCTAAGTATGGATATTATTTAGGTTGATTAACTGATAGTCACATGAATTATGTGTGGGATTGTCCAAACACATTTATTATTGTTTTTTCATAGAGATAGCTTCACAAAAGTGTCAAATTTTTCCTGTTGCCCTCCTTTACTTTTGAGTGGTTTTAAGTGTTCCAAGATGACACTCATAGAAGATATTTATAAATCTATTTTGAGTTCCTGAAAGAATAACCATACTTAAGCAACTGAAGGACAACTAAAACAAGAAGATTGAAGTGAGTGTGATTGCTAACACACACATTCTATTTTTTTTAAATGATATTGAAACAATGATACAGACAAGCAAGCACTCATATATATTGTAATGTTCCTAGAAGCTTATACCATCGTGCTAAGGAAGATTTTAAGTCATTGAAATTCTTAAATGCAAATGATTTGTACACCATTTTCTTTCAAAAGTGTGGTGACAGCATCTCTACAATCAAGATATATCAGGAACAAAAACGATGAGATTTTCACATTCCTTTAAGTTTATCTGTTGCCTCCATTGCTATCAAATTCATACAACTGCCAGATTTTGACTACTACTTATTCTGCTTTGATGATATCCACTTCTGCACTAATTGTTCTTAGTGACTTCATTTCCTGATTTTGCTTTGCTCTTTCACTCCACTCACGGTGACCCAGTTGCTATGAAGCTGAAAGAGTGGCTGCTTTCAACATACATCAACTTGTCTCTTCTCAGACTGTTAACCTGCTGATTCTTTGAACCATTTCTTTATTTTAAACTCAGTCTCTCCATAGATATTAGAGTATATACAAAGTTTATAAAAAAAAAAACATATCTGCCCTTAGGCTGGGAAAAAAAAGTACGTATTTGGTGGGGTTCAATTGTTAATCTACTTGAAGTAGTCCCCTTGGGCCTGCACACACTTATCCAAATGATAATCCCATTGTCGAAGCATGTCTGGAATGCTTCTTCCAGAATGGCACACAGCTCCACCATCATAGCCCACATGATGTACTCTCAGCTCTCAAAGCAGGAACATTTCAGTGGCATCTTCATTTATGGAAACAACCAGAAGTCAGAAGGAGTCATGTCTGAAGAGCAGTGAGCCTGGAAAATAAACCGAATGATCTTTCTTTGCCCAGAAACCTTGGATTAGCTGCAACGAATGAGCTGAGGCATTGTCATGATGCAGCTGCCAGTTTTGCGAGGCCTACAGATCCAGTCTCTTGGACCAAACTGCAATACGATGTTGATGGACATTCCGATAGTAACTGTTTGTCCTTTTGTTGCATATTTATAATGCAAAGCTCCTCAGTAATTGAAGAAGACAGCAGTATCACCTTTATTTTGCTTTGCACCTGACAAGCTCACAAAAAATGATATATATGCATGTTTCCCTAATGTCAATAATTCCCACAGGAAAGAATATAGTGGCACATTTTTTCAACAGATCCAGTACACTTTAAGAATCCTTATAACACTACTTTATCACTGCAATTCAACCCTACATTAAAATAACATGCACCAGCTGCAACTTAGTGCATACACTGGTTGCACAAGTTGGCTAATTGAATAGACATTCACAATTTCTTATGTAAATTATCTAGAGCAGCAAATGTCCCTTAATTCTGACCCATCTGAAAATTCTAAACAAATAATTGTTTCTACTTTAGGCACAAGGCCAGCAATTACCAGGTGCATTACTGGTACTTTATTTTATCGACCCCGTAAGGATGAAAGGCAAAGTTAACCTCGGCGGGATTTGAACTCAGATCATAAAGGGCCGTAACTCTATGCTGCAAAGCATGGCGTCCGACCCTCTACCGATACTGCCAATCCACAAATAATGCTTTCTAATTTAGGCACAATGCCAACAAGCTCAGTATTAAATTAGTTCTTTATTTTAACTCTTGAGAGGATGAAAAGCAAAGTTGACTTCAACAGGATTTCAACTGAGAACCTAAAGAGCCAAAACAAATACCTAAAATACTGAACAAGTAATGGAAACAACTTTTATAAACTAGCTATTTACCTCTACCTTGCTTTCAATAAATTATGTTACTGCAGTCCAGACTTAAACTAAGTTATAGCAGGCAGAAGAAATGTGGTTCCACATTAGAAGGCATATCTTTTCAAACATAATCATCATCACAACATAGTGCCAGCCTTCTTGATCCGTTGTCATCACAGTTGTGAGGCTTAGTTTCTTAAAGTCACTCTTCACTACCACATCTCATGTCTTCCTGGATCTGCCTATTCCTCCGGTTCCAGCCACTGGGATGGTTCTACAATACTTTATGCAACTATCCTCCATATGCATCACATGTCCATACCAACACAGTCTTCTCTCTTTCACATTACATCCAATCCCTCTTATGCCAAGTTTTCTTCTGCAATTAAGGCCTATGTTTCACTGTCATGTATCATTGCAGTTCGCATGCAGGCATCATACAATTTACTTATCACTCTGAGTGAGAGCTTTTTGTTGTCAACAGACACATCAGCTCTCTAAACTTCTTCCAGCCTGTTCTGATCCTGGCTATCACACATTCAATGCATTCTCCCCCACTACTAATTTGATTGCTTAAGTAACAAAAAATGTTTGACAACCTCTAAAGAGCCTCCCTGGCAGCTGAAGGAATCTACTTCCCCTGAGTTCTTAGTGCTTACTTCTCTTGTGCATCTGCCACATACAAAGTCTATCTTTTCATATATATCATATACACATACATATATTCATTATAAATTATCATCTGTTAACGTCCATTTTCCACACTAACATGGGTTAGATGAGTTGTCCCATTAGAAGCAAGTTGGGTCAAGTGACTGTTTCTGGCTAGGTTTCTATGGCTGGATGCCCTTCCTAACACCAACCACATTTACAGTGTGTGCTGAGTACTTCTTGTTGTGACACTACACGACCACTATACAGTGTGGGCTGAATGCTTTTTGTCGAGACACCCACATGAACACTTTACAGTGTGGGCTGGATGTTTTGTTCAGTGTAAGGGTGGTGTGGACAGGAGTGGTTGGGTGGGATATAGAGGTTAAGAGTTGCCTGCTAGATGTGTTTGAGTCTGTGTGCATAGGAAGGTAGGTTTTCTGTATTATTGCATAACGCCAAAGAGCTCAGTCCTGTGTCATTGTCTTTGAGAGGTGCAAGTGTGCAAGGTCAGCTTTTATCACTTCATCCCAGGTCTTCCTACTCCATAGCTTCCATCAATTTTTATACAGCTGTCATCCTTCATATGCATCACATGATCATACCAACACAATCTCCTCTCTAGCATATTGCATCTAATCCCTCTTATATCGCTGTTCATGTATATTACTATTACACATCCTTCATTTCTTTCCAGGTCGTCTGCACACAGTGCCCAGGTCTCTCTACCATGTAACATTGCTGTTCGTATACATGCATCATACAATCTGCCCTTCATTTTAAGGGGAAAACCTTTTGTAGCTAGCAGCAATAGTAGCTCTCTGAACTTTCTCCATCCCGTTCTTACTCTGACTACTGTACTTTCGGAACACCCTCCTCCACTGCTGATTTTGTCACCCCAGGTAACAGAAAGTGTCAACTATTTCTATAGAACCGTCTGGGCAACTGAAGGAGCTAGTATCAGCTGCATATAAAATCTATGTTTCTTGATAGCCAGCCTGTGATGCCACATCTTTTATGTACCCATAGCTTGCATTTGGGACATAGAGTGGAATTTCTACCTACTCCTTCCTGCACACTGAGCAAGACCATTTTCCAGAGGGAATCTGGGCCCTGTTTTCCTTTCTACATATTAGAACTTTAGTCTTTGACAAGTTAACTTTAAGACCTTTTGATTCTAGGTTTGGAATTGTTTTCTCTAATTCTGGCATAGATTCAGCTATGAGAGATCATCTGCATACAGAAGTTCCTATGGGCAGCCAGTCTTAAACTCTTCTGTTATAGCCTGTAGGGCAATAATAAACAGGAGAGGGCTAAGGACGGAACCCTGATAAACACCTACCTGTGTGCAAAATTCTTCACTACAGTCATTGTTAATTCTAAACCTTGCTGACTGTTTCCCTATACATGGCTTGTACAGCTTTCACAAGCCACTCATCTACCCCCAGTTTTCTAAGAGCCCACCAGATAATGGAACAGGAGACTCTGTGAAAGGTTTTCTCCAAATCAACAAAAGCTAAGTAGAGGGGGTTTACTTTTAGCATGGGACTTCTCCTGCAATTGCCTCATGAGGAAGAGAGCATCTGTGGTACTTTTACCTGGCACGAAACCAGCATGTCATCAAGGTTAATTCGGTCCCTAATCAGCTGTGCGATAACTTTTTTGGAGACCTTCATGACCTGGTCAACTAGTTTAATGCTTCTGTAGTTTTTTCTGTCTAAACCATTTCCTTTGCCCTTGTAGTAGTTGACGATGCGCTGCTATGCCAGTCATTGGGTATGACCCCATTTTGTATTACTTGTTTTATGATACAGGAAACTATGGTGTATCCCACCATCCCAGACGCTTTCAGCAGCTCAGCAACTATCCCCAAAGGTCCAGCTGCATCCCATTCATTCTCCTCATTTAGTAGTCTTTCATAGTGGCACGTCCATGCTTCCTTCTTTTCAGCATCAGTTAGGGCAAGTGCACCATTATCATCGCAAACACACGTCTCCCCAACAATATCACAATTTTCCCTGACACATTGTCTCGCAATCCGGAACACCTCACGCCTTTGGTCTTCGCGCTGCTGAACATGCTCAAATTTATTATCTTATGCTTCCCTTCTTGCAAGGTACACTTGTTGCCTAGCTTCTCTCCAAGTCACCTGGTAGTGTTCTCTATTTCCTCCATCCCACCATTCTTTCCATGCCCATCTTTTGGCCTTAATTGTCTCCTCCACCCTACTGTTTCACCACCTATATATATATATATATATATTAGTAAATTGAATAGATTTCACCGTATTTTTGACTAAAGGAATTTTAGCCTGATAATGGGATTTAGAACCCTCAGATAAATGGAAAAAGATGAGTATTGACGTACATGGGAGTTGAACCCACATCTTTGGTTATCGCGACCACTGTGCTACCATTACACCAACACATCACCCGTCTCTTTCCATTCAAATTAGAAGCTACATTCTTAGTGAGTTTAAATGGCAAGTAAGTATGTTTTGAAACAGTGAGCAGGTTTGAAATTAGGAAATAGAATAGCTTTCACCGTATTTTTGACTAAAGGAATTTTAGCCTGATAATGGGGTCTAGAACCCTCGCTAAGAATGTAGTTTCTAATTTGAATGGAAAGAGATGGGTGATGTGTTGGTGTAATGGTAGCACAGTGGTCGCGATAACCAAAATGTGGGTTCAACTCCCATGTACGTCAATACTCATCTTTTTCCATTTATCTGAGGGTTCTAAACCCCATTATCAGGCTAAAATTCCTTTAGTCAAAAATACGGTGAAAGCTATTCTATTTCCTAATTTCAAACCTGCTCACTGTTTCAAAACACATTTACTTGCCATTTAAACTCACTAAGAATGTAGTTTCTAATTTAAATGGAAAGAGACGGGTGATGTGTTGGTGTAATGGTAGCACAGTGGTCGCGCTAACCAAAGATGTGGGTGCGACTCCCATGTACGTCAATACTCATCTTTTTCCATTTATCTGAGGGTTCTTACTTGATATATATATAAGTATGTTTTGAAACAGTGAGCAGGTTTGAAATTAGAAAATAGCATAGCTTTCACCGTATTTTTGACTAATGGAATTTTAGCCTGATAATGGGGTTTAGAACCCTCGGAGAAATGGAAAAAGATGAGTATTGACGTACATGGGAGTCGAACCCACATCTTTGGTTATCGCGGCCACTCTGCTACCATTACACCAACACATCACCCATCTCTTTTCATTCAAATTAGAAACTACATTCTTAGCGAGTTTAAATGGCAACTTACAATTGAAACGAAGTCATCAGAAGAACCGATGTATCTCCGATCGTTCTGTCACTCACTCAATGATTTAATTAAGCCAGCATCACTAGGATACTAATCGAAAAGGAAAGCAGAGTGCACACTTATACATTAATAGTGAGAGAAACTATTTTGTGTGGGTAGACAATTTGCTTCTCTGTCCCCAGACCAGGCACTAGTTTCTGTTACCCTGTCCGCTGGCAGCAGTTCATGTTTGACTGGCGTGTACAGAAATTAGGTAATGTTATTAAACATTACCTAACGGCTAAGAGTACTTTCCTCAGCGGGGAGTTAGCCTTCTTGGAACAGGTCAAACATTAGCCCAATGCATTTGGTGTGGAATGGCTGTTACAGTAGTCAACGCCTCTACAGTGACAGTGAAAGGACTAAACTAGTATTCCCTATTTTTGTGGAACATGCTGGTCATTTTTACAAATTGAAAAAAGTAAAGAATGAGCCATGGAAGCACTCGACCAGACATTCAGTATAAAAAACAAAGACAAAATTGCAAACAATTAATAAAAATCAAACTATAAAACAGTGTAAAATGTTCAACTTACAATTTGTATGTGGGTTACCCTGGGAATTAAAATAATAATATTGAAACAAAGTCATCAGAAGAACCGATGTATTTCCGATCGTTCTGTTACTCACTCAATGCTTTAATTAAGCCAGCATCACTAGGACATCAACCAAAAAGGAAAGCAGAGTGCACACTTACACATTAACGTGAGAGAAACGATTTTATGTGGGTAGAGAATATATTTATATATATGTGTGTATATATATATTTATAAACTTAAGAAAATTAACAAAGAAAGGACAAGACAACTAATGGAAACAAAACAAAACAAAAAACAATTTTTTAAGGGAAAACCTTACAAAAAATTATTTAAAAAAATAAAAATACAAACGAAGGACACAGAACTCGATGGTCATTGGTCGTTGAGATGGATTTTGGCAGTTTCAACCCCTACCCCACGGTACAGCTGTTCCACCCGGGATCACAGTGTCTGACATAAGCCAAACGCTGTCCAGTGGAGTAAGAGACGAGAGACAAAACATTAATTTATAGCAATTAAGCTACAACTATACATAGAATTTTGTGTGACATCAGAGAAAAAGTGTGGCGCCTCTTATGGGATGAAAGACATGAATGAATAATAGGCTTCTTCACTGTTTTTGCTTACCAAATCCCACTCACAAGGTATCATTGAACCCTAGGCAAAATTAGAAGACACTTACTTAAGATGCTATTCCCAGTGGAGTCAAACTAGGATAAGATTGCATACACAGTGTGAGTCTTTGACTTTCACAATGTATTCCCATACAAACCATGCCATTATTTAATGTTTTCTATCACCATATCTATACTGAAAATGTAAGTCAATTATAAACAATTGAAACTAATATAAGAATCAATGATTATAAAATGATTTGACTTATAAACTCATCATTTTTGTGCTAGAAAGAAAAAAGGGCCAATTTCTTCAAGAATATATACACTTTTCTTTGAGATTCTGGGATTTTGTAATTGTAATTTTCAATAACAATACCCCTATTCTTTTTGTAGCTTGTAAACTAGATTCTTTAATGAAGAATAATTTAAGATTTATATAAATATAGAATAAAATAAATATTTCTGAGAAATACAAAATAATTTATTAATAAATAAAAATGATTTACATAAAAAGGTCTTGTTAAATGCTTCCCAGCTGTTGTTAGACATTCTGTGAAAGTTTGGGTCCTTTTTTATGTTTTTTCTTTGTTTTAATAACTTCTTTTGGAAAACTTTCCTATGTACAAAACAAAAATTCTCATAAGCCAATGTTATCATTCAATATATATACAAATATATAAAATGCAATACATATAAGAAGAAACAAGTTTAATCCTTTCATTAATATATTTTTAATGAAAGGCATTGCATAAAATTTTCAATTAATTTTGAAAATAGTCCATAATTTGAAGGGATTAAGCACTGTAACCAAACTTCATACTACTAATCTGGTACTTTGAGCATTGTTTAATAAAGGCTCCCACACAAAACCATAAAGACACTTTAAAACAAAAGGACACTCTTGTATCAGTGTATGATGGGTAATTTTAGGTAATGTTATATCAAAATGGGATTGTAAAAGGAGTAAATTTAAGATCATCTATGAAAGAAAGAATTTAGTAAGAAACTGAAGAACAGAATAGTTTTCTTAATAAACAAGCTACTAGAAAAGGACAAATCTGTAATGTAAGAGATTTTTCAACTTGTAAGTATCACTATTTAAAAAAGACAATTGTTTTCTATATTTTAAATTTACTTTATTATAATTTTCAAAACATTAAAGTAAGACAAACATATTTGCTGTCATTTATTGATGGCATGAGAGAGAAATGTTTAAGTTTGAGAAAGAAAGAGGGGTGTGATGTACAGGGATGAATTGCTTGAAGGGTGAAATGGGAGAAATTGTTGTAGACTTAAATGGAATTAAGAAAAGGTGGAGGAGATATATGGAGGGATTGTTGAATGTGGAGGATGAATGGGATGGCAACAAAGAGAGCAATCCAGTTCTTAGACCAGTAAAAGAGATAGTTGAGGAAGAAGTTGGGGAAGAATTGAGACAGATGAAGTGGAAAGGTAGGAGAGTTGACAGAACAGGAAGCTGGAGTGTTAAATGGATGACAAAGATCTGTAGGTTGATGGTGAAAGAAGACTGTATTCCAGTGGATTGGGAGTTGAATACTCTCATCGCTGACAAGGGAAAGGTAAACCTTTAGACTGTGGCTTGTATAGAGCAATATAGTTATTGAAGGCATTATTTTCTCTAGCCAGAAACAAACCTCAAGCTGATTTTCTTCTATAAATGTTTATCCAGGAAGGAGAGACAATGCCCATAAACTTTGATGATCATCATAGATTTGTGAGGATGATGTAGGTGATGTTCAACTTGAATTTCTACAGGTTGATATCTATAGAGGAAACATGAGCAGAAATAAGCTAACACAGGAACCTCTACACAGTTGCTCAACCTGCTATAAATATCAGTCACATCCCACTCAAATCATAACTTAACACTTTAAAGGAAAAGCACTTAGATATTGTCCTAGATACATTGTCTGAAAAAAAACAGAGATACAGCTTGCTAGTTTATTTTTAGAAGCATCACAACTACTAATTTTATGAGTATTACATTAGTGTGCCTCAAAAAGGAACAGTAATTGTTTAGAATTGAATACAAACCTTTAAAAATAAGAGAGTGACAAAATGTAATACTAGAAATACATTTTTTACAATTAGACAGTAAAAAAATGGTTCAATTTTCAAGACAAGTAGTAAAATTAAAAGATCTTACCTCAACAGTTTTACGAAAGGGGTTCGAATATGCTGGATCTCTGGGAATAAATTCTAATTCTTGACTCAACTGAAATAAATTTAGGGGAAAAAAAATCTGTTTCAATGAAAGCAGAAAAAATTCCATTAAATGGGACCACAAAAAACAAACAGTTTGGTCAAAAGATAAATTCACAAGAACAATCAATTTATGTTTTTTTTTTTTTTTTTGGAGGGGAGGGAAAGAGTGTATTCATTAATTTTCTTCATGTTATTGTTTCTTTGTCTTTTTTTCTGTTTACTATTTCAAATTCAGTATGCATGAGTACATTAAAGTTTATATACAATATTCTTTCTTTTTTCTATACAAGTTTGGAGCACCAAAACTCAACTATCCATGGAATGAGTCAATGTTTTTCAGCTTCCATTTAAAAAATGAAAACTATTTGCTTGATCAAATTTCAAAGCATTATGAAATCCTCCAATGTTTTACATGGTTTGTCGTTACTGTTACATACCAGTGAAACATAGGCCTCAACCACAGAAGACCTGCAGCGGCTAGAAAGAAACAAACTGAGTATGCTTCAATGAATGTGTAATGAACAACTGTGAGGGCTGGTGTTATGCTTGATTTATCCCTATGTCCTCTCTTCCACTAGCACTCCCTAACAGCTATCCTCCCCATCACTACACACCCCACGCCATCCATGCCACCTCCAGTATCACTCCTTAGCTGCTGCTTCCTCTAAAGCACCTATAGCCTCTCCACTACCTCCCCTTAGCTATTCTCTCCATTATTACACTTCCCCTGGTGTGTGCCATCCTCCTCACCCATGCACTATTGACCACACCATCCCCTTACCACCACCACCAACACTATCTCCACTTAGGTGTTCTCACCACAACATTCCCTCTCTCTACACTATAAAAAGTCATACTTTGCTTTTCCCCACTCATGACTATCAAATAACACCGCACTTGCAATAATTTTATACTTATCTCCCTTCTCCTATCATTCCCACCTAACCCCCACAGAGCAGAGATGCTCTTCCATTGTTGACAAGGACAAACAACCTCTCTAACATTGGTGCCATGAAAATGCATCTGGTATACCTTGTAAGGTGGTTGGCAATAGGAAGAGCACCTTGTTGTAGAGACCATGTCTAAAATGGGTTGAGAGGACCCTGCAGTTGTATCATAACACGACAGCCTCCCTAGTGTTGATGATCTACACAGTACATGCTGTAAAGTGGTTGGTGATATGAAGGGCATCCAGCAATAGAAAGCTTGCCAAATTAAGAGTTGAGAGAACCTTTCTTGTGCTGGTACACTCAGTAGCATATGAGACCATATGTAAGTGAGATACAGACCCCCAACCTGTCTGGGAGGTCAGTAGCCCTACTTCAGTACTGTCCCAACCAACCCTTGCTAGCAGGGAAAGTGGAGGTTAAACGATGATAATGATGATGACACACATATATCATCATCATCATCATCATCATCATTTTTATATCCACTTTTCCATGCTAGCATGGGTTAGATGGGATGGTTTGAGACAATATTTTACAGCCAGATGCCCTTTATCATGTCGCCTTTTAGTCACCTCTTACATGCAGGGATATGGTGTGCCTATTCTAAAAAGGATTGTTTGCTAATATATAAGGTAAAGAATTGAAAGCATCAAGGAAAATAGTTAACTTCTTGTGTGATATGGAAACATTGGGTATTAAGACAACAAAGAATGTATTGATTTAAACTTTCAAAGAAACACAAAAGAGATATTCTTCTTCTTCGCCCACTTACACCTGGGAGGGTCATGAGGGTAGAGTCCTCAAACACTCCTTCCATCAAGTCAAGACAGAAGCAACGGTTTCCAACTGATCCGGATGGATAGCCAAGCAAGACCAGCCGAGCTCATGGATGTTATCCAACCATCTTGCTCAGGGTCTACCTCTGGGTCTCCTGCCAGTTGGTTTTGCCTGTAAAATCTGTCCAGTGATTCTTTCCTGAGACATTCTAACCACATGCCCCAACTACTGAAGCTGTGATCTCTTAATTCGGAGAAGTAGCAGCTCTACCTGGAGCAACTCTCTATTTTAGGGAACCCTATTTCAGCTGCTTATATTTGTGATCGAGATATTAAAAATTAGAATTTCCAAATGATAGAAATAAATAAGTACATTAAATATGTTTAAGTAACAAAAATGCCAGTATCAGACTTAGAAGAAACAAGATGGTTGGATAACAGCCATGAACTCGGCAGATCTCGCTTGGGGATCCAGCTGGATCAATTGGAGATAGTTGCTTCTGACAAGACCTGCTGGAAGGAGTGTTTGAGGACTCTTCCATTATGACCATCTCAGGAATAAGTGGAAGAAGTAGAAGAGGAGAATGAGAGGAAGAAGAAGAAGGAGGAGGAGAAGGAGGAGGAGAAGAAGGAGGAGAGGAAGAGAACAACAACATACCACTGCTAACATTTTCTGATGCACATCATCATAAATTCTACTTTGTTGACAAAACACAATACACCAAGCTATGCATATTCTCCAAGGGTCATTTTTGTCAAAAAGATCATGAGCGACATCTGGTAACTTTAGCATCAAATCACTAAATAATGCTGTTTTTTCAAGAATTTGGGAGAGTGCTGAAAAAGAAATATATGATATAGATTGTAATTGTTTTCATGGCATGAAACATTTTTGAATATACTATAAACCATTTTTAGATAGAGTCCAATATTTTCTCAAACTTTTATGTACTTTGAGTACTTTCTTTGAGAATAATCTTAAGTTATATTTTAAAGAAATAGTGCTGGTTGTTACATTAGTTTAAAGAATTTTAACAACCAAATTATTCAAGATTATTGAAACGGATATGTCCAATGAAATAATTAGCTAATGCCAGCCAAGGTAAAATCTCCAGTGAACAGAGCTTATTGTTTAGAGTAGCTTTGATATGGCAAGTAACAGCTTAAGTTGATAATATCAGCCTGCTGAAGAGTCACTGTTTAATACCCTCTTATCATTTGCTGTCTTAAGTTACTCTCAAAGATATGGTCAATTGTCAATCCACTTAACTACAAACACATATCTTTGAGGAGTAAACAAGTTGAGCTTTTTGATAACAAATTTCCTTAAACCATCCCTGGTTTTATAATACAAAAATGCTGACTTTAAAGTGTTAATCATCTTCATCATCATCTTCATTTTTAAATCCTCTTTTCCATGCTGGTATGGGTTGGACAGGATGGTATGAGACAAAGTTTTATAGCCAGATGCTTTTCCTAACATCAACTCTTTTAATCGCCTCTTATGACACAGAGGGATACAGTGAGCATCTTCTAAAACTGGGATACACAGAGAGATACTTATATTAAAACTTTCCATCTTAATTTTATTTAAGAATATCTATTAAGTATTGCTTCAAACATCAGTTTATTAATGAAAAATCTAAGTTATTTTACTAAATTCCTCATAATTTCTAATAATTTTCAAAATTAATTGAAATATATTAGCAATATTTTTCATTAGATATATAGTAACAGAAGGGTAAGTTGATGTCTAAATAATGGGTTTTAAGTTAGTTAGTTCAATGATAAGCTCATATCCTCTCATAGGCTACAAAAAGCAAGAAACAGTTCAAGCATATGTTCCCTACAATTATTTTATATAGACATTGATTTAAGGAATATCTCTATGACATCAATACTAAGTAATATTAAATTACTGTAATATAAACTCAACTCTTTAGTATTTAAACCAGCTGTATCTGGCCAGAATTCTCTCGCCTCTTTCTTTTCAAACCGCCCATAACTGGCCACTCATACTGATGTTAAGGAATTATTCTCAAAATAAATAATATAAAATCTCATAGATTCGATATTATGCGAGATAAAGCCTTTACCATGAAAATACAATAGTAAATATAGAGTAATGTAAATGCTAAAGGGTTAATGACCTGTATTGCATGAAACCTCATTAGCAAGACATCCTTAAAAAGTATAGAACAACACAATGACTGCATTACATGAAAAGTTAAAGTGTTAACTCTAATATTATAGATTTTCACTATGATCTGTTTGCTAGTAAAGATACTACAAACATTTGAATTAACAAACCCATTTTTAAGCATTTTCTGTTCAATTATTGCTGGTTATTATGATTTAAATTAGTCATAATAATTGTATTAAAAAAAGAAACTTTATAATTTACTAGTTATTACCAGCTTTTCACCCCAAATTAACTATGCATCCTGGAATCCTCATTTTCCTCATTCAACAACTAACAGACATAAAACAACAATGATGAAGTATATTTAAGAAAAAAATGAATAAGAAAACTGATATAACTGATCTCTTCCATCAATGCAATATTGAAGCTAAAATTAATAAAATCATACAATTATACTAATGTACCATCATACAGGAGGACTAAAAAAAACTGGCCCCACTTTTATTTTTGTCTATATGGTCCATTTTTTGACAAAAACTGATGAAACTTTGAATACATTTAAACAACATATCAAAAATTCACTATCTTCTGATGTTTCTGTCCAGAGTTAACAGCACATGTTCCAAGTGATCTCCATTTGAATCTATGCACTTGTTGAGGCACATGATGTTTAGCATAATGTCTTTACAAACAGACTTAGGGCTGGCTCTGATCTCCTCCATGATGTTTTCCTTTAGTTCAGTAATGGTACTGGGTTTGTTGACATATACCTTATTCTTCAGATAGCCCCAAAGAAAGAAATCTGGGAGGCTTAAAATTATAACTATAAATATATATTAAGTGTAACTATTTATTATATTAATTATGACTATAACTATGTATTAGATAATCATTCTTTTTCTATCAAAGCAGGACAATTTTATATAAAGTATTTAGTTCATTAGTAAAAATTAAAAAAATAACTAGGGATGCCTGCTGCATAAAACCTTAATAGTACAGTGGACAATAACATACTTGATGTAGTACATCAAACATTTTTAATTACTGAAAATTACACTGTTATAAGAACAACTATTATGTAAGTGACTAAATATGATTAACAAAGATAGTGGAGACAACTAAGTTAAGACAATGATAGGGAGTTAATCTGATGTTCAACGTTCAACAATATAGTAACAATTCCTAACATGTTTTAGTAGGCTTCCTCAGCTAAGTCTTGTCTTACTCTAACTGCAAAAAAAAACAAAAAAAACATTTTCTATGAAAACCTCTAACAGGCAACCTTGATAACAGCAGCTTTATCATTCTGACTAGTGACTTTCATAGACATGCTGGTTAACACCAGGATAGCTGCCTTGAAGTGCATGGTAGCTATGGATATGACTCTAGAGATGAAGAGAGATCAAGGTTCCTAGATTTCAGTGATACAAATAACCTAACCATTTACAACACTAACTTTAGAAAACTGGCCACCCATTTGATCACCTACCAATCAGGTGAACACACAAGCCAGATTCACTTTTTACTCATTAGAAAATGGAATAGACAGATGGTTATGAATGCAAAGTCCTTTCCGGGAGAAGAATGTGCCCCTACCCCACCTTGACATTTGATTATTAGTGATGTCAGAATAAGAACTAGACAAAAACAGAAGCACAGGAAAATCTGGAGGAGGATATGTAGGTTAAAAGAACTCTCTAATAAATAAAAACTTTGAAAAGTTCTATGTGATGCATATGACAAGAGGGACAACCTATTAAAGGCCATTGAAGACTAGCTGGAGCAAATCTACCAGCTAGATGAAGGATGACAGAGCCATTAAAGCTAAGAGACAAGCACTCTAAAGATGCTAATCCACTGCCTCATGAAAGTGACAGAAAGAGTTTTAACACAACTAATTAGAGAAAGAGTCAGATTAGATGAGATGCAGTTTAGTTTTGTATCACTACAAGAGAAGTTCGTAGCTAAGTGTAAGTCACTAAATCTAGCTTTTGTTTACAGATGATGACCATAGGGTGAAGAAGTGCCAGGAGTTCCTCATGGAAGGAAACTGTAGTAGAGGAAGACCTGGGCAGAGGTGGTGAGAATGGATCTCAAAATACTGAACCTCGCAGAAAAGATGATGATAGTACGAATCAGGTAAAAGGAGGCTGTGCTGGAAAAAAACCTATCCAACTCATGCAAGCATGGAAAAACAATCGTAAAAGAATGATTATGATTTTATGGTTGTCTCCCCTACATTTTTGGACCAGAATTAGTCATCTAAATATGAGTTTTATTGTTGAATGTATTTTTAATTAAAATTTCTTGGCTTACTACCCCAAGTATACTAGCATCCATTTTACTATTTAGTTGGCTAATTTGATTCCAATATAATATAAGTAATATTTATTTTATCAACTCTAGAAAGAATTAAACTCAAAACTGAGATACTGAATAAATAGGGTTAACTTACTCAACTAGAATGAAATTCACCACCACAATCCTATTACAGATTAATATTTCTAAGAGACACCTGCTACTTAAAAACAAGTATTTGTAAGGTTGAAAATAATTACGACTCAGATGCTTGATAATTGTTTCTACTTTTGGCACAAGGCCAGCAATTATCCCAGATACTTAAAGACATGAAAAATGCGCAAGCTCAAAAGTGCCACAGAATGTTATAATATAAACCTTCAAAAGTGTGGGACTAGAGTTGTTGCTAAAAAATATTGTAATCATTATATATCGTACATTCTGTGGCATCCTTTATAAAAATAGCTTAAACCAACGAAGCCTTTATTTTTACGCTATTTCACTTAGTTAATTCTTAGAGTGTAACATATAAAAATATGATTTACAACTATAAAATAAATTAATTAATATAGTAACAGAGCTGCGGAGCTGAAATTTAGGAAATAATGGAGTATCGGATCCTGAGTTGGAGCCAGTCAATTTTTGGCCGACTCCGCAGCCCTGTATAATACATTTCATATTAAAGTTATTAATAAACCTATTTTACACTTCATGCAAATTACCACGAGATATTGATATTAGATATAAGATACAGCGCAATATCTACAGCTGTAAAAGTACGAAAGCGAAGTAATAATAAGTGGCTTAAGGTAATTCCAATATGAAAGTTTGTAGTGATAAAAATTTGGTAATGCAATACGATTGTTAATATTATAGTTCTATGAAAATGTAACAATAGATAACTAAATTATTTTACTATTAGTATATTTATAAAATTATCATTATAGATTTGATCGTTCATATAAGCATCATATTAAGTTTCAACACAATTATTTTGTTACTATGAGTATATGATAATAATATTACGTAATTATTTATAGCTGTTATTACATTAAACATAGATGTATTTATTTTTATATGTTACACTCTAAGAATTAACTAAGTGAAATAGCGTAAAAATAAAGGCTTCGTTGGTTTAAGCTATTTTTATAAAGGATGCCACAGAATGTACGATATATAATGATTACAATATTTTTTAGCAACAACTCTAGTCCCACACTTTTGAAGGTTTATTATAACATTCTGTGGCACTTTTGAGCTTGCGCATTTTTCATGTCTAGTTTAATATTTTTTTAAGGCAACGCTTGTAATAACTCTAGTTAAACAGGATATATATTAATAATAAATTATCGTTGTAATGTAATTAGATTATGTAATTGTTATTATAAATTATCTTATAAATATTAGTGTAAGATGTATAAAAATATTTTCAGACTTTTAATATAAACAACTACAAAAAACAATCAATATTAAATCAATATATTATACATAATAGAAAACATAAAATATACAATACAAAAACAAAATATTTACATACAATTGCAATTATCAGTGTATATACATTTTCTTTATATTCCCTGAGCAAATTAATAAGATTTGTTTTTATTGTACATAATTTGATGACTTGTTGGAGTGTATTAAAAGATAGCAACAATTTGTGATTAAATTGTTATCTTAAGCAACTCACTTTTTAATAGTTGTTGGCTGAGCGAAATTGTAAAAGCCTATGAGCAAATATAAAAAAAAATACACAAACAACATTTCCTTGTGTTATTACAACATTAGATAAAATAATTGAGCAATGTCGTTATATTTTGCTCTTATTGCACATTAATAGTGTTTCTATTTTTCGGCACAAATCCATTACGACAGTCCATTACTGGTACTTTATTTTATCGAATTAGTAAGTATGAAAGTCGAAGTTAACCTCGGCAGGATTTGAACTTAGAATGCAAAGGACCATAACAATACTGCAAAGCATGGTGTCTGACGCTCTACCAATACTTGTGTTGAGCTGGTCATTAATTTATGGTGGTCGTGCGTGGAGTAGAGCAATCGCTAGTTGAAATATTATGAACAAAACATTTTTATTTGCCGAAGAACATATTTTCAATACTGTTTGTGAATGTGACGAAGGAAATACATTCTGATATGGAACAGTGTACAAAGTGTGTCTGTGAATAACATAATGTTACCTCATGTTGTTGTCAAGACATAATGGATTTCGTATATCCAGTTAGAAGATGAAACCTAGCCATCTCGGATTAGTTATATTTCATGCCATGTGTAAACGTGTTTGAGGATAGCAAAATATGCGCGTTAATTATAATAATTAGTTAATAATATTACAAAATATACCTAATTAAACTCTTTGCTTGAAATTTTATCATTCTTCGTTTATATATATATATATAGAGAGAGAGAGGGAGAGGGGGAGAGAGAGAGAGAGATTTATCTAGTCCTTCGCTCAAGATTAATCTATAAGTTTAGATGTTTGCCTTCGTTTAAGTAAATATTACAGTAAGATTTTTAATATAAACAACTACAAAAAACAATTAATATTAAAACGAAAAAATTATCAATGATAAAAGAAGCGGATGCAACTTTTTTTTTTATAAAGTTATATTCCTGTTTCTTTAAAGAACATTTCATTTTTGTTCTATTGTAGGCGAAATAATGCAATGGTTTAATAGGGAAGATATAACTTACGAATTATGTCTCTAACCGTGTAACGCTTTTTAAGTAGATAACTACAATTGAAAATACTAAAGAAATGGAACCAACAATTCAATTTGAAAGTCGTCTAGTGACAGTGTATTACTGGTACTTTATTTTATCGACCCCGTAACGATGAAAGGCAAAAATGCAAATGCTTAAAATTTAAATTGCCTTAATTCTATTGTCTGCTGTTTCATTAAAGGGAGATTCTCGTCTGTATTTAATTCTATCGTCTACTGTTCCACTAAACAGATATACCTCCACTATCGTCTCTATTTATACATTTTAACTTATAACTTATACACATTTGATTTGAAATATTTTATCTAGTCCCCCCTCTCAATATTATGATGATTTCTTTCGAATGAAACAGTTCTAGTCCTGTAGAAGCCATTTATATATATAATTGAACTGAGTTAAAAATTCACAATATTTATAATTAAATAAGCTCATATATATATGTGTGTATTTATCTGTTTATTGTATTATATATAATGTGTGTATATACAGGATGTCCCCCAAAAATATATACACACTTCAACAGCATTCTAATAACTATTGCCTGTACAGGTAATCAAAGTGTCAATCGAATGTTAGTTTCGTGTTTTAACAGTACAAATTTACAATACACACATAAAACCAGTGTATATACATACATGAATGTGTATATACAATATATATGTATATATATATAGACACATATATTCACGGTGCAACGGTACATTAAAATATAGATGCGGGAGAGGGGGGGTGTATATATAGGGGCGCTGGGGATAAAGGAGTGTAAAGCGTGTGTAATTGATATATTGAAGGAGAGGAGCGTGCCGCGATAGAGTAACAAATATATAGAGAGGGGGAGAGATGGTATTGAAGGGGAGGAGTGCAAAGCGAAAGAGTAAGAGATATATATAGAGACGGAACAGATAGAGAGAAACAGGCGTAAGTAACAGTGGAAGAGATATAGAGAGAGGTACTCTGATTGGTTGAAAATTAGCCAATGACATACGATCACCACCACCACCACGGCTATCCCCGAAAAATTTTTTAAGAAGCTAGGCATATATGTTAGAACACGAAAAGTGAACATTCTGTTGTTCCACACTTTTCGTGTTCTAACAGATAAATGGAGACAATAGCTGTAATAAGATCATTTGAAAGAAGAAGAAGAAGGAGGAGGAGGAGGGGGAGAAGAAGAAGAAGAAGAAGAAGAAGAAGAAGAAGAATTAACATTGAATTAACATTCCAAGAATTAACATAAAACAATGTTACTAAGCACCATATATTCCATAGCAACACTCCTTATTTTTGCATAAAAATTGCTAACAAATTAAGAGATAATTTGGGAAAATTTAGCAAAGCATCCTGTATTACTGAAATGATAATATTAGTATTGTGACAACTATTCTACTTTAATTATTTTAGCATGTGTCTGATAATTTTGCAAATTTACAAGAAATGATTAAGGAGGAACAAAATAGAACTTTATTAGTGCAGCTCCCATATATGAATTTATCAAAGTTAATTAATCTATGGTGTGTGCACTTCTTGAATACCAGCAGAACATGTGAAATGAATACATATTAACATTGTAGATGCTGCATACCATAGGTGTAATTGTTCTTGCCACTAGTTGCTCTTTCTATTGTTAAAATTCAACTGAAGCAGTAATAAAAAATGTGATTAACCAGGTAGGCTGAGGCAAGCAGAGTAATCTAACATGCCAAAAAGCACAACCTAATAGTTGTAACGAGATGATTACACATCTGTGATGATTCATTTCACATCTAAAAGACTTTATAGAAATATAAAATCAGTTTCAGTACTTGAATGATTTGATTTGATTTTATCAAACCCCAGAAGTATGAAAGGTAAAGTTGACCTAGACAGAATTTGAACTCAAAATGTAAAAGTCTGTAACTAAATACCACAAGTATTTTATCTAACACTCTAAAGATGCTAATCCACTGCCTCATGAAAGTGGCAGAAAGAGTTTTAGTACAACTAATTAGAGAAAGAGTCAGATTAGATGAGATGCAGTTTAGTTTTGTATCACTACAAGAGAAGTTCCTAGCTAAGTGTAAACCACTATATCTAGCTTTTGTTTACAGATGATGACCATAGGGTGAAGAAGTGTCAGGAGTTCCTAATGGAAGGAAACTGTGCAGAAGTGGTGAGAATGGATCTCAAAATACTGAACATTGCAGAGATGATGATAGTACGAATCAGATAAAAGGAGGCAACACTCCTTATTTTTGCATAAAAATTGTTAACAAATTAAGAGATAGAAAGCTATCTGGATAATTTGGGAAAATTTAGCAAAGCATCCTGTATTACTGAAATGATAATTAGTATCATGACAACTATTCTACTTTAATTATTTTAGCACGTGTCTGATAATTTTGCAAATTTACAAGAAATTATTAAGGAGGAACAAAATAGAACTTTATTAGTGCAGCTCCCATATATGAATTTATCAAAGTTAATTAATCTATGTTGTGTGCACTTCTCGAATACCAGCAGAACATGTGATATAATAATATTGTAGATGCTGCATACCATAGAAGAAGAAGAAATGTTATTTTTCAGTAAATACACACACACACACATACACACGCACACAATCCACTGATATTGGTGGCTTCTCTTAAATCATAATGTGAATGCAATGTTTTTATTTAAAACTTCCATGTGTCTTTCTGCTCTGTTAGCAAGATTTCTGTGTGCTTTGATTATGATCTTTAATCTCTCAATCACTGCACAAAATTTTAAATTATTCATCATTATTGTATTCATCATCATCGTTTAACATCCATCTTCCACAATAGCATAGGTAAGATGGGTTTGTCCCATTGGAAGCAAGTTGGGTCGGGTGACCGTATCTCACTCGTATAGGACTTTTCTAGCTGGTTTTCTACAGCTGGATGCCCTTCCTAACGTCAACCACATTTGCAGTGTGTGCTAGGTGCTTTTTGCCGTGTCTCCTACATGTCCACTTTACAGTGGACTGGGTGTTTTTTGTCGTGACACCTACACAATCACTTTACAGTGTGGGCTGGATGTTTTGTGGTACCAACATAACTTTACAGAGTAAGGGTGGTGTGGGCAGAAGTGAAAGGGAGATGTAGGGTGTATATTGGGTGTAAAGAAGACAGGTCTTCTGTATTACTGCATAGTGCTAAAGATCTTAATCCTGTGTCATTATCTTAGAGAGGTTCAAGTGTACAAGGTCAGCTTTTATCACCTCGTCCCATGTCTTTCTGGGTTTACCTACTCTGTAGCTTCCATCAATTTTGATCACCCTGCACTTTTTTATACAGCTGTCGTCCTTCATACGCATCACATGACTAAACCAACGCAATCTCCTCTCTAGTAAACTGCATCTGATCCCTCTTATGCCTAATTTCTCACTTAGTTCATTTATGCTTTACAGTTTGTGTATATTACTATTACACATCCAACAGAGCATGCATGCTTTGTTCCTTTTCAATCTGTACAGGTCCTTTGCACACAATGCCCAGGTCTCACTACCATGTAACATTGCTGTTTGTATATAAGCATCGTACAATCTGCCCTTCATTTTTAGAGAGAAACCTTTTGTGGCCAGCATCGGTATAAGCTCTCTGAACTTTTTCCATCCCGTTCTGACTCTGGCTACTGTACTTTCAAAACACTGTACTCCACTGCTGATTTCTCACCCAGGTAACGGAAAGTGTCTACTATTTCTATAGAACCATCTGGGCAGTTGAAGGAGCTAGTATCCAGTGGGCACTTGCTACTTACTGCACCTCAGCATCAGCCACATATAAAACCTACATTCTTTGATAGCTTGCCTGTGATCCCACTACATCTTTTATGTACCCATACTTTGCATTTGGGACATTCATCTTTGTAATATTACACTGAAGCTGAAAAGCTAAGATTATACTTACAATTTCTGACAGTCACATTTGATGGAAATGAGTCTTCAGCAAGATATCCCCATTTTGTAAGATCATTCCTGGCTTCTATTAAAATCTTAAATGAAAAAAAAAAGAAAGAAATACAGAAAATAGATTATAAATTAACTATACATTATACTAATGTACACCTCCAATATTATATTATGCCAATCACCACTCTAATACTGACTTCCCTAAAACTGGTTTTGTTGACAACAAAAAGTTTTTCCCTTCATACAAAAGGACGACTGTATGACACCTCTGTGTGAAGTGCGGTGCTGCATGGTAGTAAAACATGGGCAATGCCTCCAGAAGACAGGGGTAGACTGGAGAGAAATGAAGCAACCAAACTCTGTTGGATGTGCAATGTAAATGTGAGAGAAAGGCAGAGCTTGGATGAACTGAGGGAGAAACTGGGTCTAAGAGGAATCTGAGTTAGTGTGCAAAAGAGAAGACTGCACTGGTTTGGACATGTGATGTACATGAATGATGATCGATGGGTGAAGAAGTGCCAGGAAATGCCAATGGAAGGAAGACGCAGTAGAAATAGACTGAGAAAGACCTGGGCAGAGGTTGTGAGAGTTCACCTCAAATCGCTAAAACTCACAGAGGAAATGATGAAGAAATGTAGCAAGTGGAGAGATGTTGTGTTGAGAAGGACCTGTCCAACCAATGCAAGCATGGAAAAATGGATGTGATGATGGTGATGATGATCCATAGACACTGTATCTAATATAAGGTAGATTGATAGTTGTATATGAATATTATCTTTATTCATAACAAAATTGTTCTGATTAAAATGGTTGATTAGTCCTTCTGATACCAACGTGTCTATGATCACCCTACATTCTATGACACAAACTGTCTATTTTAAAGTATTTTGTTTTGATTTAATCCTTTACCATTTACATTACTGATGGATCAGGTTATGAAAGTGGCAGAAAGGATATTAGCACAACTAATTAGAAAAAGGGTCAAACTAGATGAGATTCAGTTTGGTTTTGTGCCTGGGAAGAGTATAACAGATGCCCTCTTCTTGGTGAGACAATTGCAAGAGAGGTTCTTAGAGAAAAATAAGCCACTATACTTAGCCTTTGTTGACCTAGAGAAGGCCTTTGATAGGGTACCCCGATCTGTCATCTGGTGGTCCCTAAGGAAGATGGGTGTTGAGGAATGGCTTGTGAGGACAGTGCAAACTTTGTACAGAGGTACTCTCAGTAAAGTCAGGGTAGGAATGGAGTTTAGTGAGGAATTCCAGATACAAGTAGGTGTACATCAAGGTTCGGTCCTCAGCCCGCTCTTGTTCATTATAGTCCTCCAAGCCATAACAGAGGAGTTTAAGACTGGCTGTCCATGGGAACTTCTCTATGCTGACGATCTGGTTCTTATAGCAGAATCAGTAGAGGAGCTAGAGAATAAATTCTGGCTATGGAAACAGCAGTTGGAAGCAAGAGGACTGAGAGTGAACCTAGCTAAGACAAAAGTGTTGATGAGTAAAAAAGAGGACAAAACTCTGATTCCGTCAGGGAAATGGCCATGTTCGATATGCAGAAAAGGAACTGGCATAAATTCTATAAAATGCACACAATGCAGATCCTGGGTACACAAGAGATGTAGCGGGATAGCAGGCAAACTAACAGGTAGGGAGAAATATGTATGCAGTAGATGTACAGGGAAATTAGACAGTAGAAGTCGCATTGATAGACACATTTTTCAAATGCAGGAGGGCGCTATAGAAGTGGTGGATAGCTTCCGGTACCTAGGAGATAAGATTAGCATGGGAGGAGGGTGTTCCGAGGCCATAGTATCTAGAATAAGGACGGGTTGGAAGAAGTTTAGGGAGCTGCTGCCTCTGTTGACGAAGAAGGGTTTCTGCCTGTGTACGAAAGGCCGGTTGTATGATGCCTGTGTGAGGAGCGCGATGCTGCATGGTAGTGAGATATGGGCAGCAACTGGAGAGAAATGAGGCACAATGCTCCGTTGGATGTGCAGTGTAAATGTGCGTGAACGACCCAGCATAAATGTGTTGAGAGAGAAACTGTGTCTGAGAGGGATAGAATGTAGTGTACGGGAGAGAAGACTGAGGTGGTATGGACATGTGATGCGCATGGAGGATGACCGATGGGTGAAGAAGTGCCAGGAAATGCCAGTTGAAGGAAGACGTGGTAGAGGTAGACCACGAAAAACATGGGTGGAGGTGGTGAGAACAGACCTCAAATTGCTGAAGCTCGCGGTGGAGATGACGAAGGACCATGACAAGTGGAGAGATGCTGTGCTGAATAAGACCCGTCCCACCCTTGCAAGCAGGGAAAAGCGGACGTAAAATGATGATGATGATGATGATGATGATTATTCTATATTTACTATTATATTTTTATGTTAAAAGCTTTACCTCATATAATATCTCACATAATATCGAATCTATGAGATTTTGATATTATTTATTTTGAGAACAATACCTTAACATCAGTATGAGCACCTGGTTACAGCTGGTTTGAACAGAAAGAGGTGAGAGAATTCTAGCCGGATACAGCCAGTTTAAATTGTAAAGGGTTAAACCTGTTCTCATAATGGAAAAATTAGTTATTTTACCAAATCGCTCCTAATTCTTGATTATCTAAAAACATTAATTGAACATTGCATTTCATTATGTTTACAAAAATGGTGGTGGATTGGCAGTATCGGTAGAGCGTCAGATGCCGTGCTTTGCAGCATAAAGTTATGGCCCTTTATGTTCTGAGTTCAAATCCTAACAAGGTTAACTTTGCCTTTCATCTTTACGGGGTCGATAAAATAAAGTACCAATAATCCACTGGGGTAATTGGTGGCCTTGTGCCAAAAGTAGAAACAATTATATGTTTATAAGAATTTTATGCCAGTCAGTTGCTCAGTCTTTCAATTCTTTTCTAATGACTAACATAATTTAAGTAGAATTCATCTTCATCAACAATTAAAACTTTTCCAAGACCTAAAGTTGCACTTACAAATCCTCCAAAATAATTTACAACTAATTCACCACATTATCACCTTTCCCTAATCATTCTCTCTCTCTCTCTCGTTATTAGCTATTTCAATGCCTTCAACACTATCCTCCAATACTAATTCAGTTGGTACAACAGCTGAAATATTTACCATTTTGAAAACCTTCACCTCAGACATCATAGTTTATAAATGAAGACTGCTCCACCCAGTATAGTATAACTCAGTGATTCTCAAACTGGGGAACATGCCCCACAGGGGGACATTTTGAATATTAAAAGGTGGGGAGTGCAATTTGAAAATCATGTTAATGAAAACAAACTTCAGGTTTTACCATATTACTTTTACACCAAGGCAACTTTGGGACAAATTACTGTTAGAAACGCCTGTCTCACCTCCTCCACACATGTTATTGTGCATCTGGCACCACCTATACGCCAATTTGTTTACTCTTTACATTTAATCCTTGCTGTTTTCATATCAAAACGGAAGGTGGTATAACAATTTTTGAGATGTTGAGGCGGGACATGGTGCACAAAAGGTTGGGAATCACTGGTATAACTAGTCACCTACAAATCCTAAGGCTTTAGTGGCAGTGCATGACAAAACTATTATGCTAAATTGTGAAGCATGTCTAACTTTCCATGTATGAATGGCTTGGACAGGAAAGTTATATCAGGGATATGGCAGAAGGTAATTAGAAGGGAGGAGAAGAAGTACATCATTATCATCATTAAACATCTATTTTCCTTGCCCACCTGGGCCAGATACATTGTCACATTCTCAGACAAGACCAGACAGGTGACCACAACCTGTTCATACATTTGGTATAGTATGGTCTCCACAACTAGAAGCCCTTCCAAACCACATCAGAAGATTTTATTATGATACAAGTGAGGCATGCCCTGCTTTCCATGTTGGCTTGGGTTGAATGTGGATGGAGAGAGGTCACCTGTCTGTGTTGGTATGAGATGAACTCAGCTAAGAGGGGGGGGGGGTTGCTGGAAAGAGTTGGATGAGCAAGGTTGGGGTGGTGGAAGATGTTCTTAATGGAAATAAATTCTATTTGGATTGTGTGTTTGCCTCACTTATAGGTGATGAAATGGCTGGTCAGTTTTCTGAAATTTGTGTTGAAGATTGATCACTTGCAACACAAATCTCCAGGAGCTGTGATCCGTCTACATTTCTTTTAACAAACCCAAAGCCTCTATGGACACCATGGAAGCCCTCATATTGTTTTTCAACATGCCTATTAAAATCGCCAGGCATAATTATGAGGTTACTATTACTTATGAATGTAGCAGTCTGCATGTCCAGGTTGCAATGCCTATGTAGAGGTAATTGTTACTGTTGTTTTATTTATGACTAGCTTAAGCTTAGTGGATTCTATCACTAACTCTATCTACCTCAATTACATTATCTAACCATTTATTTTTCTGCCAACAATATTTCTACTCTCCCTATCCCATGATTGTTGTCTTTCCAGAAAAAATTGTAGCATTGTTTTTTGCTCATAAGGAGTCTAGTTGAGGCTCCTCTCAACTTAATTTCTTGTGCACAGCAATCTGCTTGTTTTTGCTCTAACAGCCATACAATCTCACCCAATCTCCCTTTCATTGTCCTTACAAAGAGAAAGGGGAATTTGGAGCATGGCATTGTACCTGTTGATTTTTCTGTGCCTGAAATGAAGAAACCGGTTTGGCAAGACACCCAGTTATGTTTGAAGGATTCATGATTATGATGAATTCATCTGGCTTTTAACTGACCTATATAACTAAATAGACATTGCGTCACTCACTATAAATTACTAGCCTCAGGATTGTGACAATATTACATTTTGCTGTTTTATTACTACTGTTGTTTGATTGGTCTACCTGGAGTTGGTGTTGCTATTGTTGATGTTGATGGTGGTGGTAATGGAAGGTGGGAGGTACTTGAGTCAGAAGATAGATAAGATGCATGTTTGAGGACTTCCTATCAGATTCATTAAATAGATCATCTAATCTACGAAGGTATTTTAGCCTACATATTGTCGTTAATATTATGATGTTCCCTGCTGTATTAGCGTTAAATTTTCTAGGGTTTCTCTTAGTTTTTTTCATGACGTTATTATTGTTAATTTTACTGATGTAGTATTAACTTGGATATTTACCATGCGACCCTCAGTTCCTACCTCACAATTTCCCTCCCCCCCACCCCCACACACCACCATAGTCTATTCGACCAATCAAACCTAGCATGCCATTTCCACTGCTGCTGCTGCTACTACCTGCCTAACTAACTCTCTCCTCCTCTGGCGCATCCCAACACACCCTGCCATTACCCCACCACCACTGTCCTTCTAGCCCTCAATTTTCCCACCGTTATGGATGGATGAGCTGGGAATACACGAGCAACTCTGAATCAATAGATGAAATATGAATCTGCGAGCTACCAAGCACCCACGTGAAGCGCCAACCCAGAGACCCTCCCCTACGAGTGTCGACAAATGCCCAAAACTCCGAGTTGGTACCATCAATGTAGGCTCAATGAAAGGAAGAGCAGGAGAAATCGTAGAAATGCTAGAGCGAAAGGAAGTTGATGTATGCTGTGTGCAAGAGACTAGATGGAGAGGAGGGTCTGCTAGAGTCCTTGTAGGAAAAAGCCAGTGCTACAAATTTTTCTGGGTGGGAAATGACGATGGGATGGGTGGTGTAGGTATACTATTAGCTGACAAGTGGGTAGATAAAGTAATCTCAGTGTACAGGGTAAATGCAAGAATCATTAAACTCAGACTAGTCCTGAATAAGACAATTACCACAATAATTTCAACTTACGCACCCCAATCGGGGCTGCCAGACGAACTTAAGGATAGGTTTTACGAGTCCCTAATACACACTACTGCTCTAACAGACGACAAGGACTTCCTAATCATTGCAGGAGATTTTAACGGACACGTAGGTAAACACTGCGATGGCTTCAATAGAGTACATGGAGGCCATGGAGTTGGTACAAGGAATGAGGAAGGATTCAGACTTCTAGAATTCTGCGACGCCAATGACATGTCGATATGTAACACAAACTTTAAAAAACCCGACAACCACCTGATCACCTATAGATCAGGGGAGCACTCTAGTCAGTTAGATTTTATCCTCATCAGAGGACGTGACAGATGGACGGTCGTAAACACAAAAGCCTTCCCTAGTGAGGAATGTACATCCCAACATAGCTTAGTTGTCAGCGACCTCACGGTCAGAACTAGACGAGCCCTGAAACAGAGGCCAACCTGGAGAAGAAAGATCTGGAAGCTGAAAGTCCCCTCAACCAGTAACAGATTTAAAGATATTTTACTCAACGCCTACGACAGTAAAGAAGAACAGATAGAGACATTTAACGTAGAAGAGAACTGGGAGTTCCTAAAAAATAACTTACTAGAGGCGACGGATGAGATTTGTGGCTGGAGTAAGACCTCAAGCAGGAGGAGAGTGACTTGGTGGTGGAACAATAAGGTAGATGAAGCAGTCAAGGCCAAGAGACAGGCATGGAAAGAATGGAAGAACGGGGGGAGCAGGGTACATTACATAGAGACCAAGAGGGAAGCTAGGCGACAAGTATACTTAGCTAGGAGGGAAGCAGAGGATAGAAAATTCAAGCATGTTTTACAACGTGAGGACCAGAAACAGGAGGTATTCAAGATTGCGAGGCAGTGTGTCAGAGATAGTTGTGATGTCATTGGAGAGAAGTGTATCCGGAATGATAAAGGTGAGCTTGCCCTCACAAGTGCTGAGAAGAAAGATGCATGGAAGAGTCATTATGATAGATTACTAAATGAGGAGAATGCATGGGAAGAAGAGACCCTACCCCACGTAGACCCTATAGAGGGACCAGCAGTACAAGTCAGCGGCAGCGTAGTAAGTAAGGCAATCAGAGATATGAAGATAGGGAAGGCAACCGGTCCATCGGGTATAGCTGCCGAGATGCTGAAGGCATCTGGGTCTGTAGGTCACACTATAACCACACGTATCGTTAACCAGGTAATACTAGAGGGGGCCATACCAAAAGATTGGTGCAGTAGCATCATTGTCAACTGCTACAAAGGTAAAGGCGATGCACTAGATAGAGGAAACTATAGAGGTATAAAGTTGATGGACCAGGTCATGAAAGTAACAGAAAGAGTTATAGCACAGCTGATTAGGGACCGGGTGAATATAGACGAGATGCAATTTGGGTTTGTACCAGGGAAAGGCACCACTGATGCGCTCTTCCTTGTGAGGCAATTACAGGAAAAGTACCTAGCTAAAAGTAAGCCACTCTACTTGGCATTTGTCGACCTTGAGAAAGCCTTTGACAGAGTTCCACGTGCAGTAATCTGGTGGGCTCTTAGAAAACTAGGAGTAGATGAATGGCTTGTGAAAGCGGTACAAGCCATGTATAGGGGAGCAGTCAGCAAAGTTAGGATTGGCAATGAGTATAGCGAGGAATTTAGCGTACAGGTTGGGGTCCACCAGGGCTCTGTTCTTAGCCCTCTCCTGTTCATCATAGTCCTGCAGGCAATAACGGAGGAGTTTAAGACCGGATGCCCATGGGAACTCCTGTATGCTGATGACCTCGCACTCATAGCTGAATCTATGGTAGAACTAGAGAATAAATTCCAAACCTGGAAGCAGGGACTAGAGAGAAAGGGCCTCAAAGTCAACATGACAAAGACTAAGGTCCTTATAAGTAGACGAGAAAACAGAACCCAGATCCCCTCAGGGAAATGGCCTTGCTCAGTATGTAGGAAAGGTGTAGGTAGGAACTCCATTCTTTGCCCCAAATGCAAACAATGGGTACACAAGAGATGTAGCGGGATCTCAGGAAGCTTAATTAAGAATGTAGGATTCACATGCAGCAGCTGTGCTGAAACAGCAAGCAAACAGCCACAGGAAACAAGTACCACCAATCTCTGGGAGGGCCCTGTAGAAACAGTAGACAGCTTCTGCTACCTAGGTGACCGAATTAGCAACGGAGGTGGGTGCTCAGAAAGTACAATAACTAGGGTAAGAACGGGATGGAAGAAGTTTAGGGAACTACTACCACTGCTAGCTGCAAAAGGCTTCTCCCTCAGAATGAAAGGCAGACTGTATGATGCGTGTATCCGAACAGCGATGTTGCATGGTAGTGAGACCTGGGCGCTGAAGGTGGAAGACTTACGTAGATTAGAGAGAAACGAAGCCTGCATGCTCCGATGGATGTGTAACAGTAATATACGTGAACGACAAAGCATAAATGAATTGAGAGAGAGACTGAGCATAAGAGGAATCAAATGCTGCGTGCAGGAGAGGCGGTTACGCTGGTATGGACATGTGATGCGTATGAAGGATGACAGCTGCATAAAAAGGTGCAGAGCACTAGAAGTTGATGGAAACCGCGGAGTGGGGAGACCCAAGATGACTTGGGATGAGGTGATAAAAGCCGACCTTACCCAACTACACCTCTCAAAGTCAATGACACACGACCGTGACTTCTGGCGTCACGCAGTAATACAGGGTACCCGACCTCCCATGGGTACATGCTGAAGCATATAAACAATATGCCCCCCCCCCACCCCACCGCAAGGTGGTCGTGGAGGTGCCACGGCAAAAAAGCACCCAGCCCACACTGTAAAGTGGACGTGTAGGCGCCACGAAAAAGCACCCAGCACTCACTGTAAATGAGGTTGGTGTTAGGAAGGGCATCCAGCTGTAGAAATCAAGCCAGATCAGTTCCTGTATGAGCAAGGCATGGTCAGCCGACCAGACACTGCCCACAACAGGACAACCCGTCTAACCCATGCTAGCGTGGAAGAACGGACGTAAAACGGTGATGATGATGATGATGATGAATCCTAGCTACTTCTGATAACCATCTTGCCTGCCTCTATTCTGTCTCCAGTCAAAATGTGTCACATGGCTCAATTTGGAGCCCTCCTTATCAACCAGTACCCTTCTTGATGTACTTGCATCAGAATGGCCAAGCGCTTCAGCCTTTGCATGCGTGAGCTCCACAAATGCCATTGCAGAGTTGTTGACGAATTCAATCTGCACCTGCTATCCTGCTGCCATGCCACAGGTCAGTTCCCTCGACACACTGCTCTGATTGACATAATCAAAACGAGCCTTCACATAGCCAGCTTCCCATTACAGCTTGCACTAACTGGCCTTCACTGTGATGATGGTAAGTTTCCAGACAGGATAACTCTCTTCCGATTCAAGGGAGGTAAATCCTTAATCTGGGATGCCATGTGCTGTAACATTTCTCCACCTCCAACCTTGTCGCTTAAGCCGCAAGGATATAAGGAAGAAAGAATGGAGTGAGATGTCAAGATGACGAAAGATAGAGACATGATATATGTATGATTCAAACAAGAGCATGAGAACTAGGGCAGGGCTCATGTATGAGGATTCCTACAAGGTTCTATGAATTCAAATATAATGAAATGAAATGTTGAATTAAAAGACAGCTAGTACACAAGTTTGAGGGTTTCCTACCAGATTCATTGAATAAATAAATTATTACTTAGAACTAAATATAGTTAGAAATAACAATGAAAATAGGTTATTACCAGAGGAAAATTTTTAGATATTCACATACTGTTTGCAACATAAGTAACAGCTAGTTGGAAAAGAATCAAGTGGAGAGTGAGAGGGGTTCTATTTTTTTCATATATGATATAGGGAGGTAGAGAGAGGGTGTCTAAAACATACATGGAAAGCCTGACATGCTCCCCAATATACTGTCAATATTTTGTTAAGATGAGAACTTTTTAGTGTTGTTTCTGTAGGTATGTGAAACAGATTTCACTATACTGAAAAATTTGTTATATTGTACTTATTATAACTGAGAGTTTAACCTCTTGAGTGAGTATATATGAATGTATGTATAGTATATTTGCCAATATACTGTATGTTTAATTAAAAACATTTAGAAGACCATACGTTATCAGCTTTAAAGTAGTGACTATGTCACTTACTTCTTTTCGGCAAAAGATGAGAGAGAAGCTGACAGTCTATTTGAAGCTGGTTGGCGTTCATCAGAGCTACAGACTCCCCTGCTTCTGCCGAAAATTATAGAAGCTGGATTCTTATAGAATTCCAGTAATAATCAGGAGCTGATTATACAGTACAATTGCCGGTCCAACAAAAATTAGGTATTAGGATTGGTGCTCTGAAATAGCGATGTATACATGAATGTATGTATAGTATATTTGGCAATATACCGTATGTTTAATTAAAAACATTTAGAAGACCATACACTATCATTTTTAAAGTAGTGACTATGTCACTTACTTCTTTTTGGCGAAAGAAGGGAGAGAAGCTGACAGTCTGTTTCAAGCTGATTGGCGTTCATCAGAGCTACAGACTCCCCTGCTTCTGCCGAAAATTATAGAAGCTGGATTCTTATAGAATTCCAGTAATAATCAGGAGCTGATTATACAGTACAATTGCCGGTCCAGCAAAAGTTAGGTATTAGGATTGGTGCTCTGAAATAGCGATGTATACATGAATGTATGTATAGTATATTTGGCAATATACCGTCAGCTCCTGATTATTACTGGAATTCTAATAAGAATCCAGCTTCTATAATTTTCGGCGGAAGCAGGGGAGTGCGTGGCTCTGATGGACACCAACCAGCATGAAACAGACTGTCAGCTTCTCTCCCTTCTTTCACCGAAAAGAAGTGACATAATCACTACTTTAAAACTGATAGCGTATGGTCTTCTAAATGTTTTTAATTAAACATACGGTATATTACCAAATATACTATACATACATGTATACATCGCTATTTCAGAGCACCAATCCTAATACACAATATATATATATAAGGAAACAACACAATTCTCAGAGCGGGCGATGTGTTGTTTCCTTGAGCAAGACACTTTATTTCACATTGCTCCAGTTTACTCAGCTGTAGAAATAAGATGATAGGACTGTGGTCCCTATCATTCCACTGCAAAGTGGTCGTGGAGGTGCCACGGAAAAAAAAGCACCCAGCACTCACTGTAAATGAAGTTGGTGTTAGGAAGGGCATCCAGCTGTAGAAATCAAGCCAGAGTCAGTTCCCGTCCCACCCTTGCAAGCATGGAAAAGCGGACGTAAAATGATGATGATGATAATGATGAATATGATATATCTGTATATATATAAAGACAAAGTTTTCTGTGTGTGTGTGTGTGGACAATTTTTAATGAGGGCTCATATATTCTAAACCATTCATGCGATTTCTTTGAAATTTTTTACAGAGCTTCTCCTTGCACAAAACCTGTACATGATCTACAAAGGCTTTCAAAAATTGATATTGGGGCCTTTGCAGACATTAAAAAAGTTTTGGTTATTTGTGTGAATTTTCGTGATTAAGTAAGACAAGAGTTATCTTTCGTAATTCGGCTCATTCGGATTTTAATTTAGTCTTTGTACTTGAAACAAAAGGTACGCTTCCTTGAGACTAACAATATCATTTTGTATATTTCACAACCAGCAATTTCTAACAGATTACTAAGTTAAGTTATAGATATGACATTGTATAATTTATCGTTTCAAGCTTGATGTTCATACATTAAGTGATGTCATAACTTTTACAATATTATGCTTTGTACATAATTGTTTCTACATTTGGCACAAGGCCAATAATTACCCAGTGCATTACTGGTACTTTATTTTATCAACCCCGAAAGGATGAAAGGCAAAGTTAAGCTCGGCGGGATTTGAACTCAGAATGGAAAGGACCGTAACTCTATGCATCAAAGCATGGCGTCTGACCCTCTACCGATACTGCCAATAGTGTCTATTATTCACTTCACTTCTCTATTTCATGATGCGCTTTTACTGTTGTCAAAAAAGACACCGAGCTCACATATTATTTCGCTGGAATAGTGCCTAATGTTTTCATGTTTACATAATGTACGTTTTTCTTCTATGTATTCAAATTTACTTGGTTTAGTTTAATGAGCTACATCGAAAGCTACTTGAACTGTCCAAAGGATGGGTAGTTTAGCTAATATATATATATATATATATATATATATATATATATAGGTAATGTACTTCATTGACATCTACCTCCTTTATAGACTCAGAGAGGAAATCCTAGCACTGCCAACCATGCCTATCCACCCCAACACCACAGGTGGTCACGGGTGTTTGACCCAACAGGGACCTGAACCTGCTCGACTCGAACGGGTGTCTGGTGATTCCCGCCTCAGGCAGTCGCAGAGAGTGATCCCCAGGTCTGCCCGCACTCCTGTGTCTGAAGTGCTAATGACTTCAATCAACTGAGTGCTTGACTCTGGCGATCCACAGGACTGGACCAGACTGTTCAGTTTTGCTACTCTCATACTCGGGATCCCGTTGGTGGGGAACCCGATGGTGAGAGACAGATCTGGCTCCTCCCTGGCTTTGAGGCTCAAGGGCAATGCCACCTCTTTCTGCGAGCCTCTCGTGCTGCCCACCAGTGCAAACACAATGATATCAGTCCACTCACGACAGCACAAAACATCTCCGGGACAGAGTCGACCTCAAACTAATTGGGGGTGATGTTTCAGTGGGTATTCATGTGCTGGCCTCAAGTGATGCTGTGCTCCCACCAACACCGGATGTTTTGTCAGTACTCTGCCTCAAACATCCAGACCTTCCTGCTGACATCAGGGATGCTCCAACCTGGCCAGCAATCTCTCCCCAGCAGCATCCAGCAAGGACCTGGTAGGTGCCCTAAGATGTTTTCCTGTTAGCAGTATTGGTGGAGTAGATGGCTTGTACCCCGGTCACCTCCAAGACCTCATCTTGTCTCATGTGGTGGAAGCAGGGGCCCAAGCTTCACCACCCTCAGGAAGAATGATGGAGGCATCTGCCCCATCGCGATGAGTAATGTCTTCCGATGACTTGCAGCCAAGATAGCTTGCAAGACAGTCAAAGACAACCTGAGCTAGGTGCTAAGCCCTGTCCAGCTCGGAGTGGGAATCAAGTGCGGTTGTGAGAGCACAGCTCATGTGGCCAGACACTTCATAGAGCAGCCTCTGTCTTGCTGCCATAGTGTAAGCTGGTTCCCCCAACATGCCGCTCTCAACAACATATTGAGAAGAAGCCTGGACGCAGCTGGCTTTCCATCTCAACTGGGGCCAGCAGGCCTAGACTGTGGAGATAGATGGCAAGCACCTCGATGGAATCACCCTCTTCCGATTTGAAGGAGGTAGATCCCTCATCTGGGACACCACCTACTGCGACATGTTCTCCAACTTAGTTGCTTTGGCCACAAACACTGGCATTGCAGCTTCACTCGGAGAAGAACGTAAAATAAACAAATACCGGGGTTTGTCCAGTCACTTCCTCTTCGCACCAGTCGCCATCAAAACCTCAGGCATACTTGGACCCATACTGCCGAGCTCTTCCACAAGATCGGAGCATTGGCAATCCGTCTGAGGAGGGAGCTCCGCGAGGTTGGGTGGCTGTTGCAGCAGGTGTCACTGGCCATCGTCCTGGGCAATGCTTTTGCTGTCTTGTCATCGGCGCGCAGCACCTCTGGCCTCTAGCCCTAGGTCCAAAGCCCAATCACTCCTCCCCTCTTTTCTGCAACATCAGAGCTCTTGCCATCCCCTTCTCTTCCAAGTCTTTTTATTCTTTCTTTTTCTTTTTTATTTCTATATTTCCCTATTCTTTCTTTCCTTTTGTTTCCCCCCCTTTTTTTTTTTTTCTTACTAAATTTTATTTTAAAAATAAACATCTATGTAATTCTATCAATGCAACATTAACTAAGAGAGCAAAACAAGGAAAACTATATTTGGCCACTTAAATTTTTAATGCAACACACCTACCTCCCTCATTGTTATGGCTACAATCTTAGCTTAGCTAAAATCAAAAACAGCAACAACACTAGTGACCGATGTTACTAGCCTTGGAAAAAAAAAGGAAAAAACAAAAACAAAAAGTCAGACATTTAAACATTACAATGACAAACCACCACCGCCACTACGACTACTACCACTGAAAAATGAAAATGATAATAATTTGTTGATGTTGATGCTGCTGATGATAATGGTTGTTTCTACTTTTGGCACAGGGCCAGCAATTGCCCCAGTGAATTGCTAGTGCTTTGTTTTGTCGACCCCGTAGAGGTGAGGAGCGGGGTTGACCTCAGCTGGATTTGTGCTCAGACCATAAATGGTAGATGCTGATGATAATAATAATTGTTTCTACTTTTGGCACAAGGCCAGCAATTACCCAGTGCATTACAGGTACTTTATTTTATCGACTCCATAAGGATGAAAGGCAAAGTTAACCTCGGCGGGGCGGGATTTGAACTCAGAATGGCAAGGGCCGTAACTCTATGCATCAAAGCATGGCATCCGACTCTCTACCGATACTGCCAAATTATAATAATTGTTTCTACTTTTGGCACAAGGCCAGCAATTACCCAGTGTATTACTGGTACTTTATTTTATCGACCCCGTAAGGATGAAAGGCGAAGTTAACCTCGATTTATAAACAGGACTCACATTAAGAAAACATTAAAGATAGATGAATGTCACATAAATTGTCCCGAAACTTAAAGTTTTCTTTTTTTTTAACGTAATGGTGTCACGCTAAAAACACTGGTGTTGGGGCAACCTTAAATTCACTAACCCTTGATATGAGTGTTTAAATATCAAACCTAAACAGTTCGAATATCACTGAAAAGGAGGCTGGAACTTCATGTGAAAAATTCTCACCCAGCAAGTGCTCCCTGGCCCAGCAGCAGAGACCTGGCTGTCATCCAAATACTGCTTGGTGTTGAGGAAAAAGAAGGAATGGGGCAAGAACCAACTGGACGAAAGAATTGAATAGAACTGTCATGAAATGTTACCTGATGAGTAACCCCATGGAAAAAGGCTATAGGAAACGGATGCATAACATCTGGGACGAGATTGGTCTATTTAAATTAGGTGAACAAAAATTGGTGGGTCAGGTTCGTGTAATAAGAACTAATGGATGGATAAGCAAGTTGAAACTAGAGGAACTGAGCAAATGAGCCAGTGGGAAATGAGGGTGAAGAGTTTGAGAGAGCTGAGGAAGCAACCGAAGCAGACAATGATCAGAATGCTGAAATAAATAACATCTGGAACAAAGCTACGGCCATTGAGGAAATGAATGCATTGAGGACTGTGTTCAGATAGATAGAGAAAAGCAGCCTGCACAAATATTATGTCCAAGGAGGAAATAACAACAAAGAAGAAGAGCCACCTTCATGAAAAATCCCTACATAGTACCTTCTTTAAGAAAACGGAATTCAGAGATCCACAGACATAGAGCTGATTAAAAAGAGGAGACCTTAAAAAAGCTACAGAAGGAATGCTAATGACTGCACAAGAGCAGGCCCTCAGAACGAAGTTGGTGAAACACCATATTGACAAGGAGGAGGCTAGCTCAGTGTGTAGGATCTGTGGAGAGAAAAAGAGGAGACTGTGGCTCACATCGTATCCGAGTGTAAACACTTAGCCCAGACTCACTATAAAGGCACGATATAATAGGAAAGATGATTCAATGGTATTTATGCAAACTAAATAATTTACCACATTCTGAGAAATGGTATGAGCATAAGCCAGAGTCACTGATAGAAAACGATCAAGTGGAAGTGTTATGGGATTTCAGGATACAGACATTAGAACACAATAGGCCTGACCTGTGCCTGATTGTAGATGTAGCCTGTCCCTTTGACATAAGAGTGCAAGAAAAGGAAAAGGAGAAAATTAACCGATACCAGGATTTAAAGTGGGAGTTAAAAAGTATTTGGGACTGTCATGAGATCAAGGTCGTCCCGATTGTCATAGGAGCACTAGGTACTATCTCAAAGAGTTTTCAAGGATAGTTAAAGAACATTAGTCCAGCCCCCTGTTCAAGAACCCTCCGATACGTCCTGAATATCTGAAGCTGCAGGTAGTGGCTTGATGTTCATTTGAGCAAACTTTCCAGTTAAATAACATCAATGACTGAGATAATAATAATAATAATAATAATAATAATAATAATAACAATAATGAATGTTATAATGATAATAATAATAAAACATAGATACTAAAAATAGACTGGAAATAAAGTACAAAACTAGGAGGAAAAAGCTAAATATTATCATAGAGGAACTGAAGCAACGCATTGTAGCAAAGAGAGCAAAAATTAGGCAATACGAGAGCAGAGTCAGTCAGTAAAGACAGAACGGCATGTTTGACAACAACCAGAAGATGCTGTTTGGACAGCTTGAAGGGAAAGAAAGAGGCAACGACTTGATCCCTGAGGCGGAACAAACTAGGACATTCTGGAAAGGAATATGGGAGCAGGATGTTAAACATAATGACCAGGCAGTGTGGATTGAGACAGTACAAAAGGAGATTAGTGAACAGGCACACCAACAAACTGATTTGAGTATCACAGTTGAAACTCTTAAGGGGCAGGCCAAAAAGCTAACCAACTGGACATCACCAGGCCCAGATGGTGTGCAGGGGTATTGGATTAAAAATATAACATCCCTCCACCCGAAACTGACAACCATGTTCAATGACTGCTTGATGTCAGGTGAGGTACCAGAGTGGTTGACAAAAGGTACCACAGTTCTGGTAATGAAAGACCGAATCAAGGGTAATGATGTTACCAACTATAGACCTATCACATGTCTGTCCATAATGTGGAAACTGTTGACAAGGATTATGTCTGAGGAAATCTACCATCACCTCCACACAAACAACTTGTTACCGGACGAACCGAAAGGATGCCGAAAGAAGTCCCGTGGCACAAAGGACCAGTTACTTATTGATAAGATGGTAATGAGGAATTGCAAGAGGAGACACACTAGTCTTGCCATGGGATGGATAGACTACAAAAAGGCATTTGACATGGTGCCTCATTCTTGGATCACCAAAAGTCTAGAGATCTTCAAGGTGGCAGATAACATCAGACAGTTGTTGGGCAAAAGTATGAAGTCCTGGAAAACAGAGTTAACATCAGCTGGAGAATCCTTGGGAGGCGTGAAGATCAAGAGAGGTATCTTCCAGGGAGATAGTCTGTCCCCTCTGTTGTTTGTCCTTGCTCTGATGCCCCTGACCATTATACTGCGAAAAGTGAGAGCAGCATACAAGTTGGGAAAGAGAGAGCTTACCATCAATCACTTCCTCTTCATGGACGATCTTAAGCTCTTCGGGAAGAGCGAGAAGGAGTTGGATGTGCTTGTTGACACTGACCGTATTTTCAGCAATGATATATGTATGCAATTTGGTATTAGTAAGTGTGGAGTCCTTGTGGTGAAGAGGGGTAAATTGAGCAGAAGCAACGGAATCCAGGTACCAACGGGTGAGATGATAAAGGAAATTGACACTGAAGAAGGATACAAGTATTTGGGTGTTCTGGATGACATCAAGAACAAAAAAATGAAGGAATTGATAAGATCTGAATACATTCGGAGAGTAAGGAGCGTATTAAAGTCACATCTGAACAGTAGGAATGCCATAAGTGCAGTAAATTCCCGAGCTGTGTCTATTATTAGGTACAGTGCGGGAATTCTGAGATGGAATGTTGCTGAACAAAAAGAAATGGATAGGAAGACTAGGAAGCTATTGACTATCTACAACATGTTCCACAAGAGGAATGATGTCGATAGACTCTACTTAAGGAGATCTGAAGGTGGAAGAGGTCTTATCAGCATAGAGGACTGTGTTCAGATGGAGAAAAACAACCTACACAAATACGTGACTGATAGTAAGGAGCCAATGCTCAGAATTGTACTGAAGGAGAGGACAATAGACCAGGGGATGTCCAAGGAGGAAATAACAACAAGGAGAAAGAGCAGCCTTCATGAAAAATCCCTTCATAGTACCTTCTTTGAGAAAACTGAATTCAGAGATCCACAGACATGGAACTGGTTGAAAAGAGGAGACCTTAAAAAGGCTACAGAAGGAATGCTAAAGGCTGCGCAAGAGCAGGCCCTCAAAACGAAGTGGTTGAAACACCATATTTACAAGGAGGAGGCTAGCCCACTGTGCAGGATCTGTGGAGAGAGAGAGGAGACTGTGGCTCACATTGTATCCGAGTGTAAACACCTAGCCCAGACTCACTATAAAAGCTGGAGACATGATGTGATGGGCAGGGTGATCCACTGGCACCTATGCAAAGTAAACAATTTACCACATTCTGAGAAGTGGTATGAGCATAAGCCAGAGTCGGTGATAGAAAACGATCAGGTGAAGGTGCTGTGGGATTTTAGGATACAGACGGACAAGAAACTGGAACACAATAGACCTGACCTGGTGGTTGTGGACAAGGAAAAAAGATTGCGCCTGATTGTGGATGTGGCCTGCCCATTCGACATGAGAGTGCAAGAGAAGGAAAGGGAGAAAATTAACCGATACCAGGACTTAAAGTGGGAGGTAAAAAGGATTTGGAACTGCCATGAAGTCAAAGTGGTCCTGATTGTCATAGGCGCACTAGGTACTATCTCAAAAAGTTTTCAGGGATGGTTAAAGAAAATTGACCCCGCTACGCTTTTTGGAACGCTTCAAAAGGCATGCTTGCTGGGAACAGCAAGAACCCTCCGATACATCCTGAATATCTGAGGCTGCAGGTAGTGGCTTGATATTCATTTCAACAAACTTTCCAGTTAAATAACATCAATGACTGAGACTCAAAGAACAATAATAATTATTATTATTATAATAGCATCAACGTTAACACACCTACTGATGCTATAATCACTACCATGATGAATAATAATAATGATTATAATCTAAACTATAATAAAGTAAGGAGTGCGGGACTGTGTACGGTTTATTTCTTTTAATCCAGTTAGTAAAATAAGTTGGATTACTTTGAATAAATAATGAATGAATATTACCTAATTATTACATAATTTATCTACTAAATTTTGTGGTAGTTGATTAAACATATTTTATTGCTTATTTAAAGATTCACTTCTTTAAAATTTTCAAATGTCAACACTTCCGGTTAGCGATCGTTTATATAAACATTCATATAGTTCGCCACTAATTTTCTCCTAATGCAGTTTATATATAATATTGTCTTTTTTTAATGTATCATGGATTACGTTACTGATTACATAAGAGAGTGTAACACAGTCTTCGTTCAATTTCTGTGTATATTGTCAATTACGGTTTTATTTGATGTATCATATCTATATGCATATATACTTGCATATAATATCAATATGCACACTACACATGCTAGCAGAAAACCACCCTTTGGGTGGTTTTTCTGCTAGTAACAATAATAATGGTAGTAATAATGATTTCTACTTTAGGTACAAGGCCAGTAATTTGAAGGGAGGGGAAAGTCGATTAAATTGATCCCAGTGCATTACTGGTATTTTATTTTATTGACCCCGTAAGGATGAAAGGCAAAGTTAACCTCGGTTGGATTTGAACTCAGATCAGTATGCTGCAAAGCATGGCATCCGACTCTACCGATATTGCCAATCCACCGCCATAATGGTAGTAATAATAATAATTACTTTATCGTTATTAATAATAATGATGGAGATAATTATAATAATGATTACAACGCTAACATACCTACTACGTCTACTAACACCCGATGTGTTCTTATACCGCCAAGTATTCTTAAAGAATAAGCATAACATGAATGTGTAACCTTACTTTGCTCTCGTATGAATTGGACTTTCCCTTCAGCAACATCTTCAAGGGCAATCATTTTTCTCTGATGAGTCTTATAAGTGCATCTCTGCTATAGTATATATACACACATATATGTTTACCTGTTGTATTATAAATATACTTATAAATGTGGTTGGCATAGAAACCAAGCCAGAACCAGTTCCGTATGAGCAAGACATGGTCACTTGATCTGACTTGTCTCACAACGGGACAACTTGTCTAGCCAATGTTAGCATTATCTTATTTCTCATTCTTTCTTCTGATGAAGGAGTAGTGTCCGAAACGTTAAGACCCTCTTCCTGCTATTTCAAGCGTTAACTTAATATATTCCTTCCATATACTGTACCGATTGTTGCCTCCGTCTCTGATTCTTCTGTCGCTTTTCTAGATATTTCTCTATCTATTAATCACTCTCACCACACCCTCTCTACTTCCATCTTTATTAAACCAACAGACTCCCAATCTTACCTCGACTTCACCTCCTCCCATCCAACCCACACCAAACACTCCATACCCTATTCCCAATTCCTCCGTCTTTGTCAATTCTGTAGCCAGGACGACGATTTCGAAATCCATTCCCTTCACATGACTTCCTGCTTCATCCAGCGTGGATATCCCCCACCCTGATCCAAGCTGTTCTCACCCACGCCCGTGAAACAGACCACACCACAGCCTTCTCACATCACCCCCCCCCAACACCTGTGTTCCTTTCCCCCTCACCTACCACTCCAGCGACATATCCTCCATTCCTTCCATATCCTCTCTTCTGACCCCATCACTTCTCGCTTTTTTCCAAACCCACCCATTACTGCTTTTAAGCGCGCCCGCAACCTCTCAAATTCCTGGTTCGCAGTTCCTTTTCATCCTCTCCCACGACTCCACCCGGCTCTCAACTTTGTTCCCGTTCCCACTGCAACACTTGTCCCTTTATTTCCACCCTCACCTAACGAGTCTTTCCGTATCTGCCATTCCTTCACCTGCACATCCACCCACGTTGTCTATGCCCTCTGGTCTTCCCTTTGCGGGTCTTTATATATCGGACAAACAGGACGCCGTATGGCGGACCGTTTTGCCGAACATTTGAGGCATATACACCTTGGTTTGGATACTCCTGTCGCCAGTCATTTCTGTTCTCCTGGTCATTCTTCCCTACATGTTTCAGTTCTGGGTGACCTTTTACATCATGGATCACAGGCCTCACGCACCAGGACTGAACAAAGTCTGATTCACCGCCTTGTGTCCTATTCCACCAACCCACCCTCCCATACAACCCCATGAGGACAGGCTGAAGTAAATGCATCCACTGAAGCCCCCAACCCACACTGTAAAGTGGTCGTGTAGGTGTCACGACAAAAAGCAACCAATCCACACAGTAAAGAGGTCGTGTAGGCATCACGACAAAAGGCACCCAGTACTCACAGTAAAATTAAACAGAAAACATGAGTGGAATAGCAACATCACAACTAGTAATTACAGACGAAAAAAAAAAAATCAAAGACATACAGACACACACAAAAACAACATGTTGTAGGACAGAACAAAGAAGAGATACAAAATAAAAACCCAGTCACTGAGGAGGTTAGAGAATTTGTGATGAAAGAGCTTTGACAATATATAAACATCCGGTTATCGAACCAACCAACCAACCGGAAATTTATAATAAATTGAAGTGAAAACCAACAGATGCATGTGTTTTTATTGGCAACATGACCCTCCCTAAGTATAACAAAGTATTATATATATATATATACATACACACACATGTAGACTTATCATCATAAGCAACTAGATACTGAATATAAAGCATTAGTTTACATGGCCAGAACACACATTTTGAGAACACACAAAAGAACCAGATCTTATGTAATGACTAGACCCAATAGTATACTAGCCACCATGTAATGAAAATGATCCTATCCTAAAGGGTTAACTCCCAAACCACTTTAGAAAATATTTCCCTTCTAAATTACAGGCAGTATGGCTTCCACAAAGACAAAGCCTAAAAAGATCTACTCTATGTCATACTGATTTCTTTCTATTCAACATTCCACTAACAACTATGTTGTTGCCATTGATATCAATAGATACCAATGGCAACAACACTAACTGAGACTAACTTATTGTTAACTTAGGAGTAATTCAAATTGAACTATTTCATTGCCATATTACTAATGAAATACACTGCCAATGATTTTCAATTCATTTTGAAATAATAAATAATTTGGAAGGATTTAGTAATACAACTAACTTTTTCATTATTAACTTGGGATTTGAAGTAGGTATCACAGCAGCACTCTGAAAAGGGTCGACAAGCACAATTTCACGACACAAAAATCCACTTTTTGCTTGATTATTTCCATGTCAAATCCTTTTTTCCATGATATATAATTATATATCATTTGAAAGTTCTGGATGTGAACTTTCTTCTCATATACTTTTGATCAAAATCCAACACTTACATACCATGCCAGATCCCCTCTATGACCCTCATATTTCCCACACATTTACAATGTTTGTCCCATTTTTGTTTTTGACTGCTGAACAGTAACGCTAGTTCTTTTCAATTGACTGGAGCACTATAACTTGATTTGTGTTGGAAATGATACAATCATGAAGAGGACTTTTTAAATTTATTTTGATATAAAAAAATCAACTGGGGTAGGTCAGATGATTGTTATGAAATATAAAAGTGAAATTTTTATCCCATGCAGGGAGAGCTGAAACGTAACACGAATCTAGGGCTTCAAATATCGAGTTTGAGCCAGAATTTCAAGAAATGGACAAATTAATTAAGTAACCATATATTTCTACGAAAAAATGCACTAAATTGAGCTACATAAGTCATGGAATTGTTGTATTGAAAATATTGTTTATTCCCTCTCACTATTTTAACATGTGGAGAGCGAGGTTAGAATTTACATTTTTCTTTGAGAAATATTGTTTAAATTTTGCCAATAAAAATAATATAGGCGCACTGCTGTTTTTCTGATTTAGTGTGAGGACCAAGAACACCAGAGGTCTCGACATTGACTGGTATGAAATGGAAGTGGTCGGACAAGCCCCAGTATTTATCTTCCTGTCCCCTGCATTGTGGACACTGGTGTTCAGGTTTGCATATTAAATTATGAAGTAATTTCAGCACCTCCCATAATACTTGCCTGCCCACTTGACATTCCCTGGTACTGCATCCTTTCTACAAAAGAACAATACACAATTCAAAACATTCACTTCACACACTAAATCTAATAATTCTCCAACATTTTTAGGAACAGCAAATTCCCCAAAGAGATAAAATTCAACTTAACATTTTTGATACCAACTCACCTGAAACTGTCCCTGGTTTTATGATACAAACTGCCCATTTTAAAATGTCCATACTTATATTTAAAACCCTCCAGAATAATTTTATGTAATAAATTTTTGTTTATTAATACTCTAAATATGAGCTTGCTTATGAAAAAGTTATGATTTTATTAAATTCCTCAAAATCTTTATTTTAAAAATTAATTGAAACATATATTCAGTGTATTTCATTAGAAAGTTTCCACTATAGTCAAAAACTACAAACAGCTGCTATCACTTAAAATAAATACATTTCGCATTAGAATAGTGCTTACATGTCTGAAATGTTTCTCTTATCACAACACCATCACACACTCATGAGAATTTAAAAACCGCACCCTCTAAACATACGAGGGTGTGCTGAAAAGTTCATAGGCTGACAATGAAGGAGTGCAAAAAAGGGGCTTAGCCCCCATGGACATTCATGCTGACATGGTTGCTACATTAGGGGATGACACTCCAGCTTTATTAACAGTGAGCAGCTGAAATTAGGAGGGGAAGGGAGAGTCTTGAAGATGACCCAAGATCTGGACATTTTGCAACTGCCACCACCGAGGAATATATTGATCATATTCCCCGCATGGTGATGGATGACAAGCAATTGACTATTAATTAAATAGCTAAACATATCCCATGAGAGAGCTGAGAATATTCTGCACAATGAACTTGGCATGACAAAGGTTTCTGCTCAATAGGTGCCTTGTGTTCTGACACCTGATCAAATCACAGGAAAATCTGACATTGTTTGAGGCAGATTCAGTTTGTTTCTTTGAAGGATGAGTGTTGGGTTCATCACTTTGAGACAAAGAGACAATCAATGGAGTGGAAACACTTCTCACCTGCTCCAAAGAAGGCTAAGGTTGTTTTATCTGCAGGGAAGGTGATGGTTTCATTTTTTGGGGGATTCAAAATGCATTGTGTTTATTGACTATCTTCAAAACGGCCACACCATCAATGAAGAGTACTATACCAGCTTGCTGAGGTAGTTATGAAAGGCTATTAAAGACCAAACACCCAGGAAAACTGACAAAAAGGGTCTTGATTCATCAGGACAATGCTCCAGCACACAAATCCTTGGTTTCAATTGTGGCTGTGCTTGACTGTGAACTGATTGATCACCCTCCCTATTCTCCTGATTTGGCCCCATCTAACTATCATTTGTTCCCCAACATGAAAAAACACTTGGCTGGGAACCAATACCACAGTGATGATGATATCATATCTGCTGTTGGTGACTTTTTTTACCAATATGATGAAAGTTCTTCACAAATGAAATCCAAGTACAGAAACACTCATGGAAGACGTGTGTGGATTGTAAGGAGAACTATGTTGAAAATAAACCTCATTTTGTCACATTTCATGAGAGTATCTTGGTCAGCCTATGAACTTTTCAACCGACCCTCATAATGTGTTGATTAGTTGCTTCAGCTAACACAGGGTTTGAATTTATGCTCATTTCTCGGCATAAAATCGGGGATCGGCTTGTACCTTACAGAGAATACAACATGCTGAAATATTGTAATGCATCATATAAATAGCCACTTGGACTGGTAATCTGTTAAGTGGGTGTCAGCTTAGTTAATTATTGGAATATTAAAAAGTTCATGTAGGATTAAATATGAGATGAGAAAACAGCAATTTCTCTGTCTGTCTGTCCGACAGTGGAACACGTGCGTAGAGAGAGAGTGAGAGTGAAAGAAAGAGACAGACTACGAGAGGGGGATAGCGGGAGGGAGAGAGGGAGAGAGAGAGTGAATAGACTCTAAAACACGTGCTACAGAAACATTACCTTCCCCTCTCCACTGACTTTGGTCACTGAGGCCGAGGGAATCGCGCTGAGCGCGTCATAATGACGTAATGCAGACAGCCAGACATACAGACAGATATTATAAGGGCGCAACGTTATATCTATGTATCTATCTAAAAAGAAAGACTAAGAATTATATAGAGAGAACGCTAAATCGCCTAATGCGGTCCCTAGGGCATTGAAAATTTGAAATAATTTTTGCTCAAAACACTCACAGGACCATAAGTATTATATGTCTAAAGTTTGAAAACAATCGGTTGGATGGTTCTCAAGTTTTAGTGAGCTGACAGACAGACAGACATTCTCTGTTTTAGATATATAGACTAGCAGAAAACCGCCCCCGATTGGTTTTCTGCTAGTCTATATATCTAAAACAGAGAATGCCTGTCTGTCTGTCAGCGCCCTAAAACTCGAGAACCAGCCAACCGACTGTTTTCAAACTTTACACATGTAATACTTGTTTCAGGAAATGTTCTGCACAAAAAAAATTTCAAATTTTCAATGCCCTAGGGACCGCATTAGGCGATTTAGCGTTCTCTCTCTATAATTCTTAGTCTTTCTTTTTAGATAGCTACATCGATATAACGTTGCGCCCTTATAATTGTTTCTACTTTTGGCACAAGGCCAGCAAATACCCAGTGCATTACTGGTACTTTATTTTATCGACCCCGTAAGGATGAAAGACAAAGTAAACCTCGGTGGGATTTGCCCTTATAATATCTGTCTGTATGTCTGGCTGTCTGCATTACGACATTATGACGCTGTGTGTATGTATATAGTGTGTGTGTATATATATATATATATATATATATATATATATATATATATATATATATATACAGTGTGTAACGTTTTTCGAAATATTTACTTCTGCGTTCACAGATTGATTTTTTTTAGTTTCAGATCCCGTTAAGGGTGAAAGCAGCGATTCTTTGCTTAAACTTTAATCTGTTATTTTAATATATATATATATATAATTATATATTCGTGTACAGATATGTTTGCATACACAATAACAAAATATAAACAAACGTATTTATTTCACGAGGCTCGATAAGGATAAATATATATCAAATATATAAGAAACCTAGAGCAAATCCCGAGCAACGCGGGCCATTCTGCTAGTATTTATCTAATGACCATTTATTTTTTTACATTTTCGTTACAAGCAGGGGAAACAACTCTGACTTTTTTACAGCTTATTTAGCTTTCTCAGCATTAAGGTAACTTGCCAAAATATCAGCAAAGAAACTGCTAAGTAATCATCATCGTCGTTTTTACGTCCATTTTCCATTCTGGCATTGGTTGGATGGGATATTTTGAGATGAGATGTTTTACAGTCAGATGCCCTTCTTGATGCCAACCTTTTTAGTCGCCTCTTGCAACATACAGTGATAAAGTGTGTCTAATCTTAAAATATTTACTTATACACAGTATAAGTAACTATACAAAAATGAATATTTGTTCCTTTTCAATGCCACTGCACTGCACCTTAGGAAAGTGTTGACCAATACCGTGTGTGAAATTTGGTAGCTGGAAACTGTGCAGAAGTATGTTGCATATATGTATTTGCATGTGTCTGTGTTTATGTTTACACCATTTAAAATTGATGTTGTTTATGTTGTTTCTTTAGGTCCTGTAACCTAACAGTTAACAGAGACTGATGTACCAGACTGAAATAAGTATTGGGGTCAATGCATGCAGCAGTAATGTCACAGTTTACTAACTGCAGTCAAGTAAAAGAATACCATCTGCTTCATAAATGATTAAGTGGGTGAAAGAATATTTCCTGTGCAGAAGCAGATGAAAGAATTTGACAACCTTCCATTGGCTGCTTTGTGTTATTACCATTGAATACTACATACACACATACACTATTACTGGTAAAAATTTGTACGTAATTATTTTGTTATATCTATCCAATCCAGAACTTTTTGTCACCTTTCAATGTCAAGCCTCACCAGCTTAGGTTCTTGAAGCTGTGATCTTGTGGCTTTATTAGGTTCATTTCCATTGCTACTTCTGTTACAAAGCTTAAGTATGATCAAATATAGAGTAAAAGATGAACAGAAAAATGATGTGTGTTGGTAGGAATCAGAATATAGATAAATGGAAGGGATGTTCCATTAAAATGATTAACATTTAACGTACTATTATTTCCAATCCTATTCTTGCCAACACAGAACAACACTAGACAGCTAATTTTTACCTTTTCTTCTTAAATTCATCATCATTTTTCTTGTGTTTACTCTGGCAAAAACCCTAAAACATTAGTATCAACTTACCCTTATGATATAACTCTGTACACTCTTTTGGTTTTTATTTCTATAATTAATACTTTGACATTTTAACTTCAGTCAATACACTTTAATTTGAATGTAATGAGAGAATTAAATGAAGAAATGCTATAGCCCAACTGAATTTGATGGCTATTTGGACTATGACAGAGCAGTGATAGTAATGCTCAAAGGAAAAAAAACATTAAAGAGAAATAATTCCACAGAGCTAACCCATGCTGGCAAAGAAAATGCATGTGATTGATTACCTTGAATATTTCCTCCAATGTACTTTTGGTGAACTTGTATTGATTAATTGTATTCATTTGTAATAGGTGGTTGATAGCTTCCTTTTGTAAACTGCGTTGATAACGGAAAAGCTTTTGGTCTATTTAGCCATTAAGGAATTATTTCAAGAAATGATATCACCAAAATAAAAATAAAAATATATTTATATATATATATCCCAGGAAATCCCAGTGGAAGGAAGCCACAGTAGAGGTAGACCAAGGAAGATCTGGGCAGAGGTGGTGAGAGCTGATCTCAAATCTAACAGATGATGACGAAGGAATGTAACAAGTGGAGAGATGCTGTGCTGAAAAGGACCTGTCCAACCCATGCATGCATGGAATTACAGGCATAAAAATGATGATACAAATAAATTAGATTGTATTGGCAAGAAGAGAAAATGATAATATATTTTAATGTTTTCTTATGTTTAAAATTAAATATTTTAAAAAGTTGGATATACCAGCCAATCAACTATTGCTTGTCTGTTGAAAAGGAAACCACACTGATTTGAAGGGTAAATCTTGTCCTTAATAATCAGGCACCAGGAAGATGACAGTTGGGACTTTATAACAGTCCCAGCCTTATGCATGACATTTGGTCATACATAGTTGGCTCACATGCATTCAAGCCAGGGAGATCTAAATTTAAACTAAATCTTGAGAACTCATGATATTTTAGAAAGTTATACTATTGCATCTCATAGCAGGTTTCTCAAGTGCTTTAATGACTGTGGTCTCAATCATATCGAAAAACCCACAGACTCATCCTGAGCGGGACACCAGTCCTTTGCAGGGGTTAACTTCAGCTGCTGCTGGTACTAATTGCATTTTCCAGCAGAGTGGGCTGGAACAATGTGAAATGAAGGCTCTTGCTCAAAGAAACAATGTGCTGCCTAGTCCAGGAAGCTAATCCACCACAGAGAGAAGCTGAAAGAAAGGCGTTTTTCAATGTTCTGTGACAAAAGGATGAGAGGTGTGAAGTATTCTGGATTACAAAGCGGCATGTCAGTGTGAATAAGGATGTTCAGGAAAAATGTTCAGAATGACATCAGCACACTTACCATAATTGACATCGAGAAAAAAGGGGGATGGGGGGCTTGAAAACATTAAGAGTGGTTGTTATTAAGTTGCTGAATGTGAACAGCTAGAGGAATAAGGATCAGCTTTTGAAGTTGACATAAGGTCAAAATAGCCATCAAGGATATGAAGAAGGGAAAATCTACTATCAGGGATAGTAACTGAAACACTAAATATTTCTGAAGTAGGACTGAAGCTAGTCATTCATATTCCCAACCAGATAGTACAAGGAAGATGTCATACCCAATGACTGGTGTAGCAGTATCATCATAGACAGCTATGACTATGAAACAAACAACTACAGGCACATCAAACAGGACTAAGTTATGAAACTAACAGAAAGAGTTTAGCACAACTAATTATGAAAAGAATTAGCTTAGATGTTCCAGGTTCCAATTGTCAAGGTTTGCTCCCTTCCAAACTCTCTTTGGTGTCTCAGGATATGCAATCTTTGTGCATCCATCCCACGCCTCCCAGGACAGGTCGCAGCCCCATCACCAGTTTTTGAGGCATGAAATGGAGACTGCAATATATTTTTTTGTACCAGCCCCTCTACTTAAGGCCTAAACGCGTCCCTTGTTAACCCACGTGAGGACAATGTGGTATGGTTCTTTTTTGTACCTCTCACCATATTGCAGTTTTGGTGGTCTTATTTGTACCAGTCACCAACCTGGTACTTTCTCAAACCCGCGAAGACTAGGCGCCTTTTTTAGAGGCAGCTTTTACTCACCTCATCATAGTTACATTCATTGGGTCGTGAGTTTTGTTGGGAGCTAAAGGTGTTATCCATTGCCCCATCTTCCCTAGTAGTTTACCGCTGTTGGTCCGGGGTTGCTTATTCATCCAGCAGCTGCTTGCTTATATCACAACTAACCATCATGTCGCTATCTGCCACCTGCAACCCATTCTCTAGCAGAACAGCTCTACATAGTATAAAGGAAATCAGGGACGGAGATCAATAATTGAGTTTGTTGTTGTCTCTGATCTCTCCGATTCTGTGATGTTTGTGTTGAGAGAGGGGCTGAGCTCTCAACTGATCACCATCAAGTTATCTGAAACTTGACACTACCTAAAGCCAAAGAAGTCCACAAAACTGGCTGGTTCAGGGTGACCTACCAGATAATGTGGGAAGTGTTGGTGGATAAAGAAGTCAGGACCAGGTATATAGATACTATTGCATCCAAATTCAGAGAACTCCCGGAGCAAACTGAGGATGTTGAAATGGAATGGAGATTTTTTTCTGCTCAGCAGTTTCTGCTTTAGCTGTAAATGCTGCAGGCAAAAAAGGCTTGGTGTGGCACCAGATGGCAGGAGGACCCCTTGGTTCAATCAAGAGGCCAAAGATGCCATCTGAGCAAAGAAAGAGGCCTACAAAGTATTCTGGCAGACCATCCACCAACTTCATAATAAAAAGTACTCTTCCACACCTGCTATAAGGAATGTGTATGGAGTTCTCATCAGAGAGGTGCATCCTTGCAAGATAGAGAGAATAGTTTGCAACTTGACCACAACAGCACCTTCTGATGTACATGAGGTGCATCTAGGAGCGGTGACAAATCTCTCAGAGGTTGAGGTCACAAGAGCAGTTAAAGAGCTCAAATGTGGCAAGGCCGCTGAAGAAGATGAAACCTGACCCAAGATGTTAAAAGCCTTAAATAGAGAAGATATTCTCTAGCTGACTCGTGTGTGCTGAGTGGGCTGGATCTCTGGAAAGGCACCTAAGCATAGGCAATCAGGAGTGATAATCCCAATTTTCAAAAAGGGAGACAAGAGAGATTGTTCCAATTACAGAGGGATCTCCTTGTTAACCCTCCCTGGTAAAGTCTATGCTAAGTGTCAGGCAAAGGGATGTAGGGAGATTGTTGGGTCTAAGCTAACTGATGATCTGTGCAGTTTTCAACCCGGACGCGGCACAGCTGGCCAAATATTCATACTGCGGCAGGTCTTTGAGAAATTGTGGGAGTATTGCCAAGAAGTATATTTTTGTTTTGTTTTGTAGACCTGAAAATGGCATGTAACTGCGTTTCTTGGGACCTTCTGTGGAAGGTTCTGTAAGAGTATGGGATCACTCGTCAGCTTCTTGTTGCCCTGACATCTCTATATGAATGCCCGAGTATTTCTGTTTGGATAAATGGTGCTAAATTGAAACCATTCAATGTGGGAGTCAAACTCCTCAAAGGGTGCATAGTGTCACCTCTCCCATTAAGTATTTATATGAAGATTGACATCGATAGCTGGGTTGGAAGTCATATCACAACTGGCAGGTGTAAAATCAGTTGGCTGGAATTTGCAAACGCACTTGTTGCAGAGTACAGCATGTCTGGAACAAAATTCAATGTTGCAAAACTGGGACACTCTTCCTCTCAAAGAAGCCTGCACAGTGCACTCTACATGTGAAAGGATTTCCACTGAAGCAGGTAGAGAAGTTCAAGTATCTCAGGGCCGTGTTCACAAGTGATGGAAGGTATGATGCTGAACTAAGTGCAAGAATTGCAGGAGCCGGTGCAGTAATGCACCAACTTTAGTATTCGGTAATCAGAAGAAGGGAGGTAGGCGCAAAAGACAAACTCACCATCTTCAATTCAGTATTGATGCCAACCCTTACCTATGGTCATGACTCTTGGGTAATAACCGAAAGAATACAATCACGAATACGAACGACCGAAATGGGGTACATCCGAAGGGTCTTTGGAGTAACATTACTCGATAAAGTGTGTAGCTCAGAGATCAGAGAGTCACTCTAGATAGAGCTGCTATTTCTCCGAATTGAGAGATCGTAGCTGTGATACGATGGGCATGTGTTTAGAATGTCTCTGGAAAGAATAACTGAACAGACTTTGTGGGCAAAACCAGCCAGCAGTAGACCCCGAGCAAGATGGTTGGATAACATCCATGAGCTTGGCTGGTTATGCTTGGGGATCCTGCCGGATCAGTTGGAGACGGTTGCTTCTGACAGGACCCGCTCGTAGGAGTGTTTGAGGATTCTGCCCCCACGACCCACTCAGAAATAAGTGGGAGGAGGATGAGGAGGAAATCTATGGATTCAATAAGAGGTAGATATCATCGGAATTTATCCTGTTATGTACAAATATTGATTTATCACATTAAAAAGTCTGTAAGTTTATAGTTTGATTCGATATCAAATACATTCCTGAAGGGTTCTTTTGTTTTAAAGTATACAACAATCGCCGTACTTGATAAAATGAATGCTTCTTAACTGAGCTGTATATGTAGATTCCGAATAATTTATCAGTAAAAAAAAAAAAAAAAGGAAATAACGTAACATGAAAAGGAAACATGGAAAGATGCATGGACATCACTTTATTTTCCACGTATCTGCAGCAATGTTCTAGTTGTACATTCAGAATTATTTATTAGTAAAAGAAAATGCTTAAAATTAAATTATCTTTTATAATGATTAAAGGCAAAAAGAAAGAAAATTAATGTAGTTGATTTAAATGAATAATTTATTTAAATGAATGCAAAATGAAATTATTGATCGGTGATTGCCGTCTACTTAAAACGAAAGAACGCCCGTTCCTGATACTCATCTATTGATATCAGACGGACAAAAGGCAGATTCGGTACAGACGACATTACAATTTAGAACATAAAGAGACGAAAGTAAATACCACAAGAGATTTTGCCGGCGCTCTACAGTTTCTGCATGCGCAGCCTTAAAAAAAATACGCTGCTTATAAAGATTGTGTTAAATGCTATACGAAATAAATATTCAAGGATACAAATAGCAATATGTTTTTCTTCATTATTCTTGATATCATCTGAGGAAGATACTGAATCTTTACTCTGTCCAAGTAGGATAATGTTTAATAAAAGATACACGTTCCAAAGCATCCAGTTGTGTATACCCATAGTGGCTGTTATCACCGGAAGTGGCATGTACATTTCCTATGAACACGTGCTTGTTTATGAACTAGCTTCATATCTTCCATCAGTATGGAAGTTCTTTTTTTTTTTCTGACGTCATTAATAGATATACAGATAGTTACGAGAATTCGTCTGCTGCATTATCAAATTATCAATTAATGTGTACGGTGTTTTTTAGTAGTTTTTTTTTTCTTAATAATTACGAGAATTCGTCTGCTACATTATCAATTTAAGTGCATGGAATTTTTTTTTTTTTTTTTTTGACAGATCAGCTCCTCTTTTAACACGAACATCCAGCAGAAAATCAAAGAGATCAGAGACAATAACAAAATCAATTAATGATCTCTGTCTTTGATTCCCCTTATACCATGTATATTTATGGATGTCTCTGTGCTAGAAGGTTTTCATTATAGAGATTCCATTGCTAGAACAGAAGTTTAATAAGGCCTCTCCATTCGTATGTTGATCGGGGTCGCTATTCCTGCCAATCACTCCTTTCCATCTTAGGTGGTCAGTGCCAACATGCATTAAAGTTTCTTATCAGTATATATGATTCAGTATTTACATCTAACGCTGCAGTGACTTCATCAAGGAAGGACCTGTATTCGGACTCCTTGTTTTGTGCATAAACTAGCACCACCCACAGAGACCTATCTTTCAACCTTAGCTTCAAGAGGCAAATCTTCCCTCATAATGGGATCCAGTTCATAAGACATTCTGACAGTTGAGGGCTTGTGAGTATCTCCACTCCCACCTGTGCAGTCATTTCTGGTACCACGCCTGAATAGTGGAGTTTCTATTCTCCATCAAAATCTACAGTATTAGAGTCACGGAACTTTGTTGAGAAAACCCTGACTATATCTAGCCGGTAGCATCTACCCACCTCCACTAGTTCTTGCTCCTTACATGTAAGGGTTGTGATGTTCCTGGTTCCAATTGTCAAAGTTTGCTCCTGTAGCGACGTGGTTAGTCAGTCTAGTCACTACTTCTGATCAGATCCGGGAATAGCCCTTAGAAGGACTGATCAGATCTGAAGATAGCCCTTAAAAGGACTGTTGTTGCATATAGCCCTTAAAAGAACTGTTGAGGATGGACAGACGAAAGCACAAGTTGAAAGGACGAAGCAAGGCGAGATGTAAATTCGATCAGCTATTTATTTTCACATGAAGCGACGATACGAGGTACAAGGCGTGTGTGAGTGACGAAGCGTGGCAGAGGCGAGGAACAACGATACGCGAGTTGACTCTGCCAAATGTCGACTGCTGAAGTGTTTGGAACCACTCTATTTATACAGAAATAATCGTTTGATGTTTAGCCGGTGTGTAGGCGTTTATTCTGGTAGCTTTTAAGGATTCTTTTGTTTCACGTTGAGGTAGCTAGCTAACAGGTAGATGGCGCTGTATATTTCACAGATGTTATTTTCGGTGGCTGTACAAGAGTCCCCTGCCAGATCTTTTGTACAACAAAAGAGCGAATTATCGTATAGTAATGGGCCAGTGGTGCATTTGTCATGACAATAGCCCCAGGAGTGTCCAGCACGTTGTGAAATTTTGCGATCATCGAGTACAGGACAGAGTCGATGTAGAGATGATATGGCAAGATGTGTGTGTCAGGAAGAGAAAAAAGAAATAAACTATAAAATGATGAATGAGCCTGTTGCAATTTAGGTTGAGCTGCCTGTGAATTGCGTGACAAAAAGTCTAACTGGGCAGTGAAGATAACCGTAATGTGTGAACTGAATGGCCGTAAGCATGCTGCCTAAAAGTAACAGTTTGCTCCACAGCATATGACTTGAGCGAATGCATGTGGTAAAAAAAATAGAGTGAATGTGTACGTGAAAAAAGAAGGCCAGTGTTTTGAGGCTGCAATTTGTGAAATGCGTGATCAAAGAGAAAACATTTTGTAGTGTAAGAGTTAGAGGGACACAAATATCTATTGCTCAGTGTATGAACTAAAGGGTGAAACAAACGTGGTTTTGTAGTGTGCATGAAAAACAGGATATGTACACGCCTTGTATGTATATAAAAATTATGGCAATTACACAATCAATGTTACAGAACAAGAAAAATATAATTTTTTGCAAAACAAGAGAGTGAAGAAAAAAAAATGTTATACTCAATGATATACACAATGTTTGTTCTTAAATAGAGTTTGTAATAAATAATGTTCATTATAAATAATTGTTTCTACTTTAGGCACAAGGCCAGCAATTACCCAGTGCATTACTGGTACTTTATTTTATCGACCCCGTAAGGATGAAAGGCAAAGTCATCTTCGGCGGGATTTGAACTCAGGTCGTAAAGGGACGTAACTATGCTGGAAAACATGGCGTCCGACCCTCTACTGATACTGCCAATCCACCGCCCTCATATGGCAATTATAAATAATGTTCATTATAAAAAATGTTCTTCGTGACATGAGCACATGGTCACTAAAAATTGCAATTATTCAAGCAGAAAGTTCATTGTATTTGAAACTGGAAATAGTAAACACAAGAAAAATGGAAATGTTTTGCACGAAGACTGATTACGAAACTCACTTGAGGTTAACGGTAATTCACATATTGTGCCAACTTTGCGGGCCAATGGACGCGTCGTCCGCTTCTCGTGACTGGAGATGAAACAGGTGGCTCGCTGGGACAGCAATCTGTTGGAGTTTCTGGTGTAGAGACTGTAACAGTATCCATGATGGCTTTTTTTATCTGTCCACGCTGACAGAATTCTGTTTACCATCTAGATCGAGAATAAAATATTTCGGATATTTTTTTTAGAACACGATAAGGGCCAGAATATGGAGGTCGAAGATGAGCTGAGATGGTGTCGTTTCGAACGAAAACGTGTGTCCAATCTTTAATGTCTGAAGGTACGTGTGTGGCCGTGTTCTGTTGACGGATGCTTGCAGGAGCAAGGTGAGACACATATTGTCGAAGACGGTGTACGTATGATCCTGGGTCTGGAACATCCTGAGGAGAGATGGGAGCAACCATCTGACCAGGTAGAACCAGGGTGGTGCCGTACACTAATTCTGCAGGTGTGTGTCCGAATTCCTCCTTAACGGTGGATCGAATGCCCAGAAGGATGAGTGATAGGTATTCAAACCAGTGTGTCTTGTCTGGATATGCTTTTATTGCAGCTTTCAATTGGCGATGGAATCTTTCCACGAGACCATTAGCTTGCGGGTGATAAGCTGTCGTGCGGATGTGTTTACATCCTAACAAGCGAGTCAGTTCCCTGAAGAGGTGGGAGTCAAATTGGCGTTCTCTTTCCGTTGTTATCTTCGCTGGGGCGCCATAACGTGATACCCAGTGTAAAATCAAAGTTTTAGCGACTGTTTCCGCTGAGGTATCATTTATGGGAAAAGCCTCAGTCCAACGAGAAAATCGATCTATGCAGGTGAGCAAGTGTGTGTAGTTCTGTGATGGTGGTAGCGGTCCGACGATGTCGATATGCACATGATGAAAACGTGCATCAGGTTGCGCGAATGTGCCGAGTGGAGTTTTGATGTGTCTGTGGACTTTGGCTTTCTGGCAGGCAATGCAGCTCCTGGACCAGTCGCGCACGTCCTTGTTAATGTTAGTCCACACAAAACGAGCAGAGATGAGTTTCTGTGTAGTCCGGATTCCCGAGTGAGACAAGCAGTGTAAAGCAGAAAAAACTTGTCGACGATGCATCTGTGGTATGTACGGTCGTTCATGACCGGTAGAAAGGTCGCACCAAATTTGTCCCGGGGAAGAAGGAATGGGAACTTGCTGAAACTTGAGGGATGGCGAATCTCGGAGCTTGATAAACTCTTCGTCAGTCTCTTGGTCAGCTGCGATCTGTTGAAGGTCGATGCCTGAATGCACATGTATTGCGTTCAGCTGGATTCGGGACAGGGCGTCAGCTGCTACGTTGTCTGATCCTTTGATATGCCGAATATCAGTTGAATATTGGGAGACAAAATCCAGGTGTCGGAGTTCTCTCGGTGAATGTCGATCAGGTTTGGTACAGAACGCATAAACTAGTGGTTTATGGTCCGTGTAGATCACGAAATCTGATCCTTCGAGCATGTGCCGAAAATGCTTAACCGAAAGATAGGTTGCCAAAAGTTCGCGGCCAAAGGTACCGTATTTCGTTTCTGCCGGTTGCAACCGCTTAGAAAAGAAGGATAAGGGTTGCCACACGCCATCGACATGTTGTTGTAGAACGCCTCCAACCCCCGTGTCTGATGCGTCAACTAGCAGCGAAAGAGGAGCGCCAGACCTGGGGAAAACGAGCATGGAAGCGTTTGCCAACATTTCCTTCAGGCGGTTAAAAGATGTTAATTCTTCCGCGTTTAGAGTGATCTCTTTGCGAGTCCGGTTACGAAGAAGGTCCGTGAGGAGTCTGGCTGCGTCGGAACAATGAGGGATGAACCGCCTATAAAAATTCACCAGACAGAGGAATTCACGCAGTTTCCGAAGTGATGTTGGTGCGGGAAAACTGCGGATAGCTTCTACTTTCTCGGGAAGTGAACGAATGCCGTCTTTATCGATGATGTGTCCGAGAAAGGACAGTGAAGGGACGCCGAGAAGGCACTTGCTGGGGTTGATGATGATACCGTACTCAGCCAAACGTTAGAAAAGGAGATCTAAGTGCTTCTCGTGTTCATGCTCGGAAGTACTTGCTACCAGCACGTCGTCAATATACGCGTATACGAAGGGTAGATCGCGTAACACGGTGTCAATAAACCGCGGAAAAGTTTGTGCAGCGTTGCGCAGACCGTACGGCATTCGCAGGAATTCGAATTAAACCGAACGGTGTTGTGATTGCGGTCTTCGGAATGTCTGCAGGCTCCATAGGTATCTGGTTATATGCACGCACCAAATCTACCTTGGAAAAGATGCGTGCGCCTTGCAGAGAGGCAGAAAAATCGTGCAGGTGAGGTACAGGGTAATTATCGGGCACTGTAGAATTGTTAAGTGCACGATAATCCCCACATGGTCGCCAATCATTCTCGGTTTTTTTTTTGGAACAAGGTGTAGGGGTGCAGACCAGTTGCTGGAGGAAGGGCGAATGATTCCGAGGTCCAGCATGTGTTGGAACTCCTGCTTGGCGATTCTCAATCGATCTGGAGGCAGTCTCCTTGGTCGGACAGCTGTGGGTGGTCTCTTTGTCTCGATGTGGTGCGTGACACTATGCTTAATAGGACCATCCTTAAATACCGGGCGAGTGATGTCTGGGTATTTCTGGAGAATGCCGTTGTACCACGAAGGCTCTGACTGGCAAATTACAGGGCCCACTGTGGATTGCGTGGTAAATGTACCTCTCACAGTGAGGTTTGTGGTGGTGTCAATAAGCCTCCGGTTCTTCATATCCACCAGAAGGTTGAAGTGGTGGAGAAAATCGGCTCCTAGGATCGGGGTCGGCAGGTCTGCCACGACAAACACCCATTGAAAACGCCGCCTCAGGCCTAAATTGAGGGTCAGAGACTTCTCCCCGAAAGTCGGAATTGACGATTGGTTCACTGCCTGCAGAAAGGACGGGGTTGGGTGTCTTTTACCCGAGATTAGTGAAACAGGAATAACACTAACCTGGGCTCCTGTATGCACGAGGTAACGGATGCCTGTCGCCTGGTCGTTAATAAAAAATAGACGACTTTTCTTTTCAGTACCAGGGGTGAACGTCGTCGCTAGGCCCTGGTCTGCCCGTTTCCCTGGGTGGTATTCTGGAAAGAGCACGGGGCCCTACACTTAGATGCCCGAACGCCGAATTCTTCGTGATACCAGCAGAGGTTGCCAGACACACGATTTTGACTGGGACTTCTCGATCTTTGACGGTGAAAGGGTCTGGACCGACTGTTGCTGCGCCGCCGGTGTGTTTGCAAGGTCAGGCTTTCTAATTGGTTTGAGATGGCTTTGATTTGACCAGCCTGTTCTCTGATCATAGCCCGCAGCTCTGAAATCTCGGAGGTAGAGTCCGAGGACGCTACGAAAGGGTTCGTCCGACGATCTACCTGTGCTACTGAGGCAAAAGGGTTTGATACCTCAGCGATCTTATCTGCGACACTCGCCAGTTCCTCTGGGGTTGCTGACTCGTTAGTCGACGCCAGAATGCCCTGCATCGATAAGGGCAAGCGCTGTATAAACAACCGTTTCAGCAGATCTTCTGAAAGCGGCTGGTCCTCCATCGGCTGTCTCATCTTTCGTAATAGTTGGGACGGTTTTCTGTCCCCCAATTCTTCTGCAGACACGAGTTGGTTCAGTCGTCTCTGCTGTGACGCGGTCGTCCGCTTGACCAATTCCTTGCGGAATGATTCATATGACACCGTGCCCGGCGGTGCCATGACGAGGTCCCTCACCTCAGCCAAGACTTCTGGCGGGACAGACCCAATGATGTAGGTGAGCTTTGCGGAATCGCTCTTAATTCTGTTCGCGGTGAATTGCGCTTCTATGTGAGCGAACCACAGAGTCGGGTCGTTGGACCAAAATACGGGGACTTTCAATGTTAACGCCGCTTGTGAGGTTGGTATCTCGGCCTCTGTCGTTTGTGACATGTCCATGTTGATATTTTCTTAGGTGCTGTCTGGTTGCGCGTTCGACTCACGTTCGGGTCACCAATTGTAGCAACGTGGTTAGTCAGTCTAGTCACTACTGCTGATCAGATCCGAGAATAGCCCTTAGAAGGACTGTTATCGCATACGGTCTGATCAGATCTGAAGATAGCCCTTAAAAGGACTGTTGTCGCATATAGCCCTTAAAAGAACTGTTGAGGATGGACAGACGAAAGCACAAGTTGAAAGGACGAAGCAAGGCGAGATGTAAATTCGATCAGCTATTTATTTTCACATGAAGCGACGATACGAGGTACAAGGCGTGTGTGAGTGACAAAGCGTGGCAGAGGCGAGGAACAACGATACGCGAGTTGACTCTGCCAAATGTCGACTGCTGAAGTGTTTGGGACCACTCTATTTATACAGAAATAATCGTTTGATGTTTAGCCGGTGTGTAGGCGTTTATTCTGGTAGCTTTTAAGGTTTTTTTTTGTTTCACGTTGAGGTAGATAGCTAACGGGTAGATGGCGCTGTATATTTCACAGATGTTATTTCCGGTGGCTGTACACTCCCTTCTCCTCTTTGTGGTCTCGAGATACACAAACTTTGAGCGTCCATCTCACACCTTCTAGGACAGGTCACAGGCACATCGCCAGTTTTGGCGGCATAAAATGGAGACTACAATATATTTTTAAAACAGGCCCTTCTCTCTAAGGCCTGAACTCGTCCCTTGTCATCCCGCACGAAGGACGATGCGTTATGATGCTCATTTGTTCCCCTCACCATATTTCAGTTGCTGTTTCGGTGGTCTTATTCTCGCTAGTCACCAATCTGGTACTTTGTCGATCCCGTGAATACTGGAATTTTTTAGAGGCTGCCTTTACATGCCTCGTCATACTTACTTTAATTGGGTCGTGAGAGTTTTCTTGGGAGTTACAGGTGTTATTCATTGCTCCATCTCCCCTAGTAGTTTACCGCCGTTGGTCCGGGGCTGCTTATTAGTCTGACAGGTGCCTGCTTATATCGCAACTAACCATCATATCTGGTGGCCGTGTCGCTATTTACCACCTGCTACCCGTTCTCTAGTAAAACATACACCGAGTGTCGCATGGCTGGAATGAAAATCAGTGGTTCGAAAACTGAGACGGTCGTCTTCTCAAGGAAGCCTGTGCAGTGCACCCTACTTTGTAAATGGAGTTCCACTGAAACAGTTAGAGAAGTTCAAGTATCTCGAGGGCCGTATTCACGAGTGATGGAAGGTAGGAGGCTGAATTAAGTGCTAAAATTGCAGGAGCTGGTGCAGTAATGCTTCAGCATTCAGTAATCAGAAGAAGAAGGGAGATAGGCATGAAGCCAAACTCGCTATCTTCAATTCGGTATTCGTGCCAACCCTTACCTATGGTCATGAATCTTGGGTAATGACCGAAAGAATACAATCGCGAATACAAGCAGCCGAAATGGGGTTCCACCGAAGGGTCTTTAGAGTATTATTAGTGCGTATAGAGTGCGTAGCTCGGAAATCAGAGAGCCACATCAGATAGAGCCGTTACTTCTCCGAATTGATGGTTAACAATTCCGATATTACGGACATGTGGTTAGAATGTCTCGAGAATGAATTGCTGGACAGATTTTACGGGCAAAACCAACTGGCAGGAGACCCAGGCGTAGACCCGGAGCAAGATGGTTTGATGATATCCATGAGCTTGGCTGGTCTCGCTTGCAGATCAGTTGGGGACGGTTGTTTGTGACAGGACTCGCTGGAAGGAGTTTTTGAGGACTCTGCCCCCACTACCCTCTCAAGAAGAAGAAGAAGGAGAAGAAGAAGAAGAAGAAGAAGAAGAAGAAGAAGAAGAAGAAGAAGAAGAAGAAGAAGAAGAAGAAGGAGGGTTTTTTTTTTCTTTTTAAACTGGGCGTCACTCTAATCGAGAAGATCTATAATAAACGGAACCCCAGCTGAGACTGTATTGTCTTCTTTAGGGATATGTAGGACTACATTTTCTACACTGTAGTTTCTTTATTTGACGGAATTTTGCTGATAAACAAGAAAGATTCAATTAATTTATATATATACGAACCTTCACAATTTCTACTACATCTAGTATTTCTAAAACATCTATTAACAGTACATTACAGATTGTTCACAGTTCTTTCAGAAGGAAAATATCAACACATATAATAAATACAATCAGCCGCACCTCCCACCTTATGCGTCAGTCTTCTGGCTTATGTTAAAACATAATCTGCCACTAAAAAGACTATGCTTTGTATATCATACACAGATATGAGAAGAGTAGCTTCGATTGCAATTAATAGATGTTGTTAATTGCTGGTTACTGAGTGAGAAATTAATTGCGAACAAAGTAAGACTTAAGAGAAGAAATGTTCACAGTAAAATTTAAGAATATCCATATTTCTGTGTTTTTAATTTTCAATTACATTATATTTTTAATTATTTATAGCCACATAATTCTAAGCCAACGAAAAGTCGTTTAGAGTTATCTTACTTGAAAACATATGACATTAACATACATGATTCAATCGTCGAAATGATATTTAGTAATTCACATCATTGTATGTATGTATATAACACACTTCTCACCTGAAGAAGGGCTTATGCCCGAAACGTCGTCCCCCACCTACCCCCACTCTCCTGAGCGTGAATTTAATAAACATTTATTGTACTGCCTCTCTGTTCTGTCCCTGTTCAATTTTTCATTATATATATATATATATATATATATATATATATATATATATATATATATATATGGAAAGTTATATTTAAATTGTTGGGTTAACAACGAGTAAATATTTATAACTGATATAAAAGCACTCAACAAGTATTTGGAGTATCTATTTATTTATAAGACTGTTTATATTGTATTTTGTCTGAAGATGGCATAACATATTGTTAATATGATATCCCTGAAATATATATAACGAAATAAATATGGTTTTATAAATATAGTTTCCATTTATTTAATATCATATATATATATATATATATATATATAATATTTATATATGTGTATATATATATATATATATATATATATATATATATATATATATATATATATATATATATGTATATGTGTGTGTGTGTGTATTTATGTATGTATGTGTGTGTGTGTGTGTGTTTAGAGAGAGAGAAAGAGGGAGAGAGCAGAACATATAGCATTTACAGATCTTTCCTTGACACTGATTCTTTAATCTTCTAAGATACATACATACTAGGTGTGAAGTAAAAATATTCTTCCTCATGCCTGCGTTATTATTGTTACTACTATAATTATAATTGATTACATTTTACCTACCCTAGTTATGTATTTAATGAAAATGTTGTATCAAAACAACTGTAAAGATTGAATGATTTAAGAACTATCTATCATCTTAATTTGTTAAAAATACCACATTTTCTTCTACTCTTAAGATTCTCATCCCTATGTTTCTATCTGTAAGTGTATAAACAGATTGAGCTTAAATTTTCTCACTTGCTATTTCTCTTCCAGTCAATTTATGTGAATGTTTATATATATGTGTGTGTGCATAATTCTACATGCATATGTGTGTTTATGCATATTTGATGCAACTATAACGGCGGCGAAGATTCGAAACCGAATCTGAGCTTTCCCGCCTCTGGGACAAGCCGTGGTTAGTTGTTTACACTCGGCAGACCAACCCCTTGGGAGATGCTAAACACAGGTCAGATGTTGTTTACACCTGGCAGAAAATAAGTCAGATGATATATCCATCCTTCTGAGTTGTTTACACCTGGCAGACCAGCCCCTTGGGAGATTCTAACCAAAGGTCAGAGGATATATCTATCCTTCTAACTTCAACCCTTATAAATACAAGGGTTGTTTACGCCCCGGGCAGAAAAAGTGTTACCACATACAAGAACAGACATTTCACCTACTCTATCAAATCTCCCTTCACGAAAAACGTCTGTCCACTATTTCTCACACGCCTCACGCCTGACTGAGTGATTACTACTACTGCTAAAACAAGAAAGTATACTAATACGCACACACGCATACGCAGTAAGTTCCCACTGCTTGCATTTTTATACGTACCCTTTCTGTCACATTGTATCTTTCAGATACAATACAAATTATCTTATAATCATATTCTGTGATACTTGTATTTACGTGGCTCGAAGAGCCACCAAATTATTTTACGAATATTTCATGTTATAAATTTTATCATTCAATATTCAAATTGAATATTGTTATAATAAAATAAACTTTGTAACAACACAATCCTGGTATTTTTTTTTTTTTGTAAGAAAATGATTGATTTTAAATTAGTGATATAATTTATTGAGAAAAACTCCATTAGGGTGTCCTAATATTATTGAAATTTGCTGATATTTTGTGAATAAGCATCATATCTTGTCATTTACCTATGGTTTAAATTTCATATAAATCGAAGGGAAAACTTTTTTTTTCAACCTCTCTCTGAGCTGTGTGTACCTGTCACCTAGTTTCTTTCTTAGCTACCTGGTACCAGTCTCTGTTACCCCAATTTTTCCAGTCTTTCCAAGCCTGTCTCTTGGCTTTGATGGCTCTATCCATTGAGCTGTTCCACCACCAGGTCACCCTCTGTCTGGCTGGTACTCTACTCCAGCCACAAGTCTCATCATTAGTTAGCAAAAGGTTGTCCATAAGAATTTCCAGTTGTCCTCTACATCATAGGTATCTAGCTCATCACTTCTCTCATCAAATGCATTCCATAGGGCCTCTCTAAACTTATATTTAATCAGGAGATCCTTTAATTTCCAGACCCACCATCTCCATATTTCCTTGCGGGTCTTTTCCTGTCTCATGTTTATTTTGATATCACTAATAACTAACTTGTGCTGAGCAGTGCATTCTTCCCCGAGGAACACCTTAGTATTTATGTTTGTCTTGTTGTCTAACAAGGAAATAGTCAATTTGGCTTTTGTTTTCACCTATTTGATATGATATTAGGTGGTTGGCTGGTTTCCTGAAATTTGTGTTGCAGATGGTAAGTTTATTTGCATCACAGTATTCCAAGAGTCTCAATCCTGCTTCATTTCTTGAGCCATAACAATAGCACTGTGAACTCCACTGAATCCTTCCTGTTACTCTCCAACATGTCCATTGAAGTCGCTTGCCAGGATGTTGAAGTCACCTTTATCAGTACCTGAAGTTGTCTGTAAAAGTTCTTTATAGAACTTGTCCTTTTGTTCTTTACTCAGTCCCTCCTGTGGAACATAGGTAGATATGATTGTCACCTGTCTATTTCTTACAGTTAATCAAAGCCTGATGATTCTGTAACTTACTCTAACTTCCTCTATCACTTTATCTGTTCATTTTTCAGTTTTCAGCTAGCAAGATGCCTACACCTCCTACCTCATTGTCATTTCCTATCCAGTAAAGCTGGATGTCTATGCTATTTGCCTGTCAGTAGTCTTGCTGAGTCACCCCTCCATCTCACCTCTTGTACATAGAAAATGTCTATTTCTCTCCTCTTCAGCAGTTCTACAATTTCGCCCGATTTACTTTTCAGAGGGTGCCAACATTGAGGGTGGAAGTCCTGAGTTTTGTACCTTGCCAGTTGCTATTTCCTTGGGGAGAAGATTTATGTATCTGAAAAGGAAAAGGGTTGTGTGATTGCTTGATAATAGTCAAGGGGTTCTCACACATGGATACTCTAGCCACCCCACTCCATGTGCAATACTAACATGATTAGTGTTAGCCCCACATACACATTTTGTGGGAGTTATATTTGTCATACTGTTCATATTTTGGCAGGGTTTACATATATATATATATATACTTTATTATGGCTAAGTTGTGAAGTTTCATCTGTGACACACACACATGCGTGTGCACGATGGGTTTCTGCATTTTTAATCTACCAAATTCTACTTACAAGATATTGGTCAACTTGAGGTTATAGTAGTCACTTTCCCAGAGTGGGACTTAACTCAGAACCACATAGTTACTCTTTAACCACACAGCCATGTCTGACAACTTTTATTTGATAACACATTTAATACTCCATTTTCAAAATCTAACACACCAGTGAGTACTTCCATCTCCTCACACTAATGACCACCTCATTTAAGCACTCACACTATCATCTCTTAGCTATTCTCAGTTACTACATCCTTCCTCTAAAAATCCTGATACTTCTGCAACTACTCCCCTTACACTATTGAAGGTCACCCCTGCCCTCCTACTCATCACAGTGTCAGTCCCACCATAATTGCCATATATTCATAACATCACAGTTATCTTTCTTCTCACCATCCACTCTTCAGAGTAAAGAGGGCTCTCCAGTTGGGACAATAACTGACCCAATACACCCTGTAAAGTAATTAGTGATAGGAAGGGCACCCTACTGTAGAGACCATGCCAAAAAGTGTCAAGAGAACCCTTCAGTTGTGAGAACAGCATAACTTTTCTAGTGTCAGTGATCTAGATAATATACGCTGTAAGTTTGTTGTTGATAGGAAGGACATCCAGTCATAGAAACCTTGACAAATAAAGGGTTGGGAGGACCCTTCAGTTCTGTCAACAACACAACCTCTCTAGCGTTGGTGTTCTACACAAAACATGCTGTCAAATTGTTGGTGATAGGAAGGGCATCCAGCCATAGAAAGCTAGCCAAACAAAGGGTTGGGAGGACTCTTCAGTTGTATCAAAGACATGACATCCTCTCTAATGCTAGTGCCATGATAAAATACACTCAGTAGAGCATGAGATTGTATGCAAGTGAGATGCAAAACCTTGACCTGTCTGGGAGGTATATAGCCCTGCTTGAGTACTGACTCAGCCTATGAAAACCTGTGCAACTCTTGCTAGCAGGGAAAACAGATGTTAAATAATGGTGATAATAATGATAAACCTTTGCTTGATGATGACATCAAAGAGGGTGGTATAATGAGCCTAGTAGATACTTGTATAAGTCCAATAGTGAGGTATCACAACAAAGTATTCATCCAAGTACAGTCCTAGTCACAAGTGGTCCTTTATTTGCCTTATTCAACTTAAATTCCAAGTTCTGGGAGGCATGTTACATAGTCTTCATTATATGACTATGGTGTTAAGTTACAAGATATAGTAAGTAAAATATACAAAATATGCAATGCCAATATTCTTCTTCCTGTGAGTCTTTCTTCAGACATTCTAACCACATAGTATAACAATGATATCACCTCTCCTGCAAACAAACTATTGTTATTAAGGAATTTCGTTTAATATCATTTGTAATCTTTATTGCAGTATCAGCTTTCAAATCACTGATTTTATTAATTTCTTTTTAATTAAAAAAGATATATATAATTATATATTTGTATATATAAGTTGTGTCGAATGTGTAAAATTTATTGCAATACAAAATATCCAGTAGTAAAATAAAATTGTACAATATACATGGGAATAAGGAAACAAAAAAGAAGAAAGAAAATGAGAAAGAAAAAAGAAAGGGAATTAAGCAATGAAAGAAAAAATTTTCATTAAATAGTTTTTGGAATATTATTTAAAGCTTAAGGAACAGATCTTGCATTTTGTTCACTAGCAATATTTATGCTACTGTGTATTTGATCTACATGAGCTAATATGCTCTATTCACCCATATGAACCACTATTGCATAACAACTACATGAGATAAATCTGGCTTGGTGTGGTTCATTTATTCTACATTGATACCAAATTGGAGCTGCAGTTTCATAAGACATTCTTATTGGTAATTATATAATATGTGCCTGCTCGTGAAAGTCAATGAAATAAGATGTCTTCTTGGTTGAAGACCATCAAAACACAGCCCTAGCTACAAGAAGTCCTTTATTGCTAGCCACATTCAACTCAATGCGCATCTCCCTTACCATCTTCCGGGGGAAACACCTTCTCCATTCTGTCCACCAGGGCTGTGGGGCGGCCAGCATGTGGGACCCCCATTTGCTCACTATACAGAGATGGGGAGGGCGAGAGAGATGGGGGTGATGACGGTGGGAGTTTGGATCTTTCGTGTTTGGGCATATTGCACCTGTCATGTGGATGATGTGATAATTTAAACTATTAATTACTTTACAACCAGTGAGGACAGGTTGTTGGCGTTGGATAGAGCATTTCTGACAACTATCCTTATTTTTCTCTTAGCTGTCATCCCATTTTTATCAAAAGACATGTATCTTACACCTAATTAAACCGCCACCACACCACCACCAAACGTACAAACAAACTATTGTTATTAAGGAACAGCATCAAATATCATTTGCAATCTTTATTACAGTATCAGCTCTCAAATCACCATTTACATTAATTATTTTTTTAATTTAAAAAGATATATATGTATGAATATATAAAAAAAATTGTGTAGAATTTATTGCAATACATGCAACACCAATAATATTAGTAACCTTAAATTATAGTATAAGAATGATATCATATTTACATCAGTTAAAAAACCTTGGTGTTGTAGTTCGAGAAATGGAGGTTGATAAAGTAATGTATTTCTTAGGCTGAATCAGTGTGATACATCTGACAGATTGGACCTTTGAATTATAATTACAAGCTATCTAATAGGATTCCATATAGTTTCTGTCTACCCAATTTCACACATAAGCCAAACTCCCTACCTTCAATTCGTATTCGTGCCAACCCTTAACTATGGTCATGAATCTTGGGTAATGATAGAAAGAATACGATTGTGAATACAAACGGCTGAAAAGGGGTTCCTCCGAAGAGTCTTTGGATTAACATTACTTGATAGAGTAGCTCGGAGATCAGAGTGTCATTCCAGGTAAAGCCGCTACTTCTCTGAATTGAGAGATCACAGCTCTGATATTATGCCAATGGGAGTATAGATGTAAATAATTGTTTCTACGTTAGGCACAAGGCCAGCAATTACCCAGTGTATTACTGGTACTTTATTTTATCGACCCCGTAAGGATGAAAGGCAAAGTTAACCTCGGCGGGATTTGAACTCAAAATGGCAAGGGCCGTAACTCTTAATAATTATACAGAAACAGCACAAACAGAGAAGCAGATTAAGAGCCATTGAGGTCCTCTGCTGAAAATTTAATCGGGCCCTTGCGACAAACTGAATATATTATTTATGGTAGCAAAATAAAATAAAATAATAATTTGGGGCTCTTTAAATATTGTAGCACCCCGGTTACAGCTCAGTCAGAATACACCTCCCTATCACTTAACCTGCCACGGGTACAAACGTAAGAGTAAAGTCCCATGCCCAAAGGTAAAGAATGGGTTGTGGTAAGACAAGGAGGAGAGAATAAGAAAAGCATTCGTTTGTGCAGGTAGACTATGAAAGGTGAAGATGGTAAGCTTCTTGCGTTTCTAGTTGTGTCTTTACTAAAGGGTCCCTCTTTTTCTCTAACAAAAGTAAGTTCCTCAAAACCGTAGACTCGTGTCAACTAGTCCACCCGTCCCCTCTATTCTGGTGTGAGTGTAAGTCGAAGTGGTCTGATGGTCACTTAAACCGTTGATCTCCTATTTAGTCTCTGCATTGTCTTATCCCTTACATTAATAATTTCACTCACATTTCGAAGTAATGTTTTGCCTGAAACCGTACTTTACAGCACCCAAACTTATGTGAATTTCATTTAATTAATTTTTTTTACGCCTCGCTTGTGTTTAGATTGATCAAGCAGACATACAATTAAAAGTTTTCCAGCTGTGATGGTCCTCTTTTCCTTTACCGAAAGGTATCCGCTACTACATTTTTCAGTATGACCTGTTCTATTTGTGACAGGACGAGCGGCAACATAACAGTTTTCTTCGTCGCCGAATGACAGCGTCTTGTTTTCAACACCGGTTAACTTGCATATTGCCTTTTTGAAATTTGATATAATATATCTGGGACATTTTAATTAGTGATTTACTTAATAATATCTCGGAATTTAATCAAATCGTGCAGACATTATGTGCCTGAAAGCCTGTCTGTTGTATTCCACCGGCTGCTTTTCATTACTTCCACTGTCTTGTTTACCTCTGTTGGTGCTTTATGGTTTTGCATGCGGTGTGGATACTATTCTTCAAATGTCAATACTCTTGTCATTGGCCTGTGTCTTGGGGCATTATATTTCGATTAACTGGATTTTTCTTCAACCCTTTGGAGAGGTATGTATCTATTGTAAGCTCACCCTGAAATAAACTTTTACTATCAAATTTAGTAACTCTGGCCACGTTTATTATCAAGCACTAACAATAATTGACTTCCTATCAAATCTAATACTTTAAAGCAAAATTAGAACTTAGCTGGTTCATTATTTATTAATTCTTAATAATTAGTGTTACATATATATATGTAATGTTTAATGCTAAAAATAAAATGAACGAATGTTTATTTATGAAGGCTTAGAAGTCATGGAGTTTGATACAACTCAAAAATGTGTTAAATATTGTCGCGAGCAGTGCTAATAGAGTTACGGCCCTTGCTATTCTGAGTTCAAATCCCGCCAAGGTTAACTTTGCCTTTCATCCTTATGGGGTCGATAAAATAAAGTACCAGTAATGCACTAGGTATTTGCTGGCCTTGTGCCAAAAGTAGAAACAATTATTATTTTTAAAATAAAATATTTAGCATTATTAATAGCAATTAAAAAGTACCGGACAAGCGTGCGGAAGCATTCAATCATGAAATTAAAATAAATGATAGCCCCACAGAATAAACTTATAAATAGTAGTTTTATTGCAACACAACTTAGCTGCAATTTTTAAAAGAAGCGCCACAGTTCTATTCACGTTTTTTCTATAAAATAAAAAACAAAACAATTAAGGTATTATTGACGATATTGTTATAATAGTTGTAAGCAATAAAATGATTAACAGATCCCAATTTCGAAGGATATTGGAAGTGGGGAGGTATGTAATCGAAAAATGTATTCAAATATTCCGCCCAGTCATGGTTGTATGGTCTAAGAAGTTTTATCCCACTTCGCTACACTTTGGATAAGCTATACCATCGGGTTCACTAATAGCTTGTATGTTGAATTCGGTGGGCGGAAACTGCGAAAGTCTATCGTAAATATGTATATAGGTAATTGTTGTGTAAAATAATCTAATTTATTCACGCCTTTTACACAATTACAATACAATTTATATAATGTAAAAGAAGGGGTGAACAACGGAGCCAACATCAGAGCAAAATACAGCAACGTCGCGAGTACTGGGCAACCTCTCTAATGATTTTTGAGGCAAGCCAGCACACTCGCAGCGTTGCCTGGGGTGATGGCGAGGTTGATGCGCTGAAACAGCCAAGTACCCTCGCGAGATTCGCCAGTCACCTCTATTAGGCGAGCCGCCAGTGAGGAAAGGAACCTCGCAGTCAGCGACCCGACTCCCCCAAACGTCTCGAAAGCCACAGGCTGAAAAATGTAGCTGGCCGACAGATCAGAGTATTTGAGGGTCTTACTCCGCTCGGCTGCGGAAACTGTGGCTCTCGTCCTAACCGCAGCATCCAGGATGTGGGAAAGAGCAAAGGAGTCACTAACAGTGACGTCCCAGACAAGGCACCTGCCTCTCGACCAGGGGCACAGGGTAAGACCGTCAGGTCTTTTGCCGTCACTTCTGGTAATTGTTTATTTTTCGGATGTAAAATTACTTTTGACTTTCGCACTTAGCTCATATTGACAACGCTGGTGTATCATTAACTCTTTAATGAAAAACGTTTTATTCACTGTTGTATAGAAAGATATAATAATACAATGCTTACAGAACGAAAGCACAGTCAAATATAATATAAAGCAAAGGAGAAAGAGAAAAGAAAACACACACACACACATCTGGGACCACATACAACAAAAGGCAGGCGAAAGGGGTAGACAACCGAGCCGCTACCAGAGTAAAAGATAACAGTATTGCGAGGATTGGGAAACCTCTCTAATGATTTTTTATAGTGAGGCTGATGCGCTGGAACAACCTAGCGCCCTCACGAGCTTCACCAGTTACCTCTGTTAGACGAGTCGCCAGTGAAGATAGGAATCTCACAGTCAATAGCCCAACTCCCCCAAACGTCTTGAATGCCACAGGCTAGAAAATGTAGTTAGCTGATATCACAGTATTTTAGGATTTTGCTCCATTCGGCTGTGGAAGCTGTGGCTCTCGCCCTAACCGCAGCATCCAGGATGTGGGAAGAAGCAAAAGGGTCACTAACTGTGACGTCCAAGACAAGGCATCTACCTCTCGACCAGGAGCACTGGGTAAGGCCTCAGGTCTTTTCCCATCATTTCTGGACAACCCAGATGGTTCCAAGATCGAAGGGATGTTTGCCCGGGGACAAAGCTCTTTTGAGAATAAGGTTTAGCTGTGTGACATGAAGCAAGAAAGACTGTGGAGTCGAGGTGTTTGTCACAGCGACACCTCAAACCTGTACAGGCATCAGCTCCCACTCTGAGGGCAATGGCGACACGAAGTTCATCCAAACTGAGTAAGCTACCAACATTAACCCAGTTATCTGAGTATATGGCACTGGCAGATAGTAAGCGGCACCTTGAAAACTGATCCCGGCAGACTGCGTGCTTTCTGTATGCCACCATACTGGGTGGTTCCTGTCATGTCCTCAACTTGACCGCCTCACAGGGGGGACTGGGCTGTCATGTCACCAGCATGGCCACCCTGCAGGAGGTTTAGATGCTTTTGTCATGTTACCTAACAGAGAGGACTTTGTGTTCTTTTGTTATGACACCAACATGAGCACCTTGCATGGTCGACTAAGGGCTTTTGTTGTGTCACCAGCATGACCACCTTACAGGTGGACTGAGAGCTTTCAGCCACCCAACAGAATTGTGGGAGAGCGTGTTCAGATGTCCATACTTGTATACATGGGTTGGTCAAGATTGGTGAATCGGATGTGGAAAGTAGGGGTGGGGGTTGGAGAAGTAGGTCTCGAGTGGGGCACTTAGTTGGTGAAGGGTGGAGTGATTAGGATGTAGGAGGAGTATGGTGGTGCTTATTAGAGATCACTAGATGCTGCTACATCCCTTGTACAATGGAAGGTGGGTCTTCTGCAGTGTTGTATAACACCAGAGATCACAACCCTGTGTCATTGCCTGAGAGAGGCATATTTGTGTAAGGTCAGTTTTTATCGCCTCATCCCAAGCTTTGCTAAGTCTTCCTCTTCCATAGCTACCATCAGTTTTGGGTGCACTGCACCTTTTTATACAGCTGACATCCTTCATGTGCATTACATGTCCATACCATGGCAATCTCCTACCCTGCACATTGCATCTGATCCCTCTTATTCACAGTTTCTCTCTCAGTTCATTTACACTTTGCTGTTCATGTATATTATTATTACACATCCATCAGTGCATGCAAATTTAATTTCTTTCCAAATCTTATGAATATGAAATCCATTTTGCTCCATCATGTCTACATTTTGATTTACAAGGTATCCCACTTCATTTAGAGAAAAAGTATTGCATCATGTAAACATTGAATGCAATACTATATCAACATTTATGTATCTTGGTCTTCAAGTTTCATTTTGAAGTAATCCTTGTATCTTGCTTGTATGAATGTCGTGATGTTTATCTCACAGTCCTTGAATGCATATTCCCCACAGATGTAGCAAAAGTAAAGTCATGTAAATTGAAATGGAGAAATAAAAACAGTAATCCACAGTGAACAGAGCAATTACCATTTTGATACAAGTCACAATAATATCTGAAACACGCATTTAAATGAAAATGTTCTAAATATAGACATGACCTAATATGTGTTATATTTACTTTTACAAGGCGATCACAAAAAGAACAATCAAAAGTATCCTTAAAAAACAAATATATAAACATTTGACATACTGCATGCTACATTACATTTCTGTAAATTCAATATCTAGGAGGTATCTTGTAGATCAAAGTCTAGATGTGATGGAACAAAACTGACTTCATATTCAAAAAGAGCACATAATTAGCTAGAAATCACCCTATTAAAGAAACTTTTTTTTATTTGTCATGTTGTGTAATTAGCTATTTTAAAAACCTTCCAACATCATTTATGTAATAACCTTTCATGAATAATACTTTAAACACCAGATTAATAATGAGAACATTTGTTATATTATTTAATCTGTTAAAAATTCTTTAATTTCAAAATTATTTGAAAATCCTAGGTAATACGTTACGAAAAAAGAGTGCCATATGAAAATTTTAATCAATAATTTAAAAGAAACTTGTTGTTCCTCAATTTTCACAGCTGCAGGAAATCTATGTAGAGAAGGGAATTCCAGAGGGTCAATATTTGGGAAGGAAAGCTGATTATAATGTTTCTACAGGTGGTGGCTTATAGACAGTTGTTACTATGACACTGCTTGGCTCAATGGATAAGACTTTGATGTTTCTTCTATAGCTAAGCCTGTTTTTTACAAACACAGCACTGCCGTACTGCTGATGGGGGTCGCTCAATGGCTAAGACCATTCTAGGTATGGTGGGACGGTTGTTTTCACTCCCTCTGTGCATTTCTTGCAAGCAGAGAACATCACAGTGTTGCTTGCTGCATAGGTTAGCTAAGATGTTTTGTTTTGCAGAGGAGAGCCCTTCAATATTCGCAGATATGACTGTCAATGCCAGTCTTGAGGAAGTCCCTCCTTTCTGACATTAACCTCTGTGTCTATTTCCAGGCATGGTGTTTTCTCTTGGTGTTCCGTAGGTTTGTGGCTTGTAGCTTATAACTGTTGCTTATGGTGGTGGTGATAGGCTTAGCAGTATCTTATCAATACTCCCAGGGCTGCAGGGTGGACTCTCCTATTATGACCCCGGTGCATTCCTGAGAGCAGTTAAATCAAGTTTAATATTCTGGGCAAGGTTTTCATCAGAAATCTCATTGGCTGGTAAAGTAGGAGGTGAAGGTGGTGTTTAATAATCTGATCCAGTCCTATAACCCCATTGGATGGTAAAGTAGCAGATGATGTTTGATAGTCTGATCCAGTCCTATAACCCCATTGGATGGTAAAGTAGCAGATGATGTTTGATAGTCTGATCCAGTCCTATAACCTCATTGGATGGTAAAGTAGCAGATGATGTTTGATAGTCTGATCCTGTCCTATAACCTCATTGGATGGTAAAGTAGCAGATGATGTTTGATAGTCTGATCCTGTCCTATAATCTCATTGGATGGTAAAGTAGCAGATGATGTTTGATAGTCTGATCCTGTCCTATAATCTCATTGGATGGTAAAGTAGCAGATGATGTTTGATAGTTTGATCCTGTCCTATAACCCCATTGGATGGTAAAGTAGCAGATGATGTTTGATAGTCTGATCCTGTCCTATAACCTCATTGGATGGTAAAGTAGCAGATGATGTTTGATAGTCTGATCCTGTCCTATAACCCCATTGGATGGTAAAGTAGCAGATGATGTTTGATAGTCTGATCCTGTCCTATAACCTCATTGGATGGTAAAGTAGCAGATGATGTTTGATAGTCTGATCCTGTCCTATAACCTCATTGGATGGTAAAGTAGCAGATGATGTTTGATAGTCTGATCCTGTCCTATAATCTCATTGGATGGTAAAGTAGCAGATGATGTTTGATAGTTTGATCCTGTCCTATAATCTCATTGGATGGTAAAGTAGCAGATGATGTTTGATAGTTTGATCCTGTCCTATAATCTCATTGGATGGTAAAGTAGCAGATGATGTTTGATAGTCTGATCCTGTCCTATAACCTCATTGGATGGAAAATAGCAGATGATGTTTGATAGTCTGATCCTGTCCTATAATCTCATTGGATGGTAAAGTAGCAGATGATGTTTGATAGTCTGATCCTGTCCTATAACCTCATTGGATGGTAAAGTAGCAGATGATGTTTGATAGTCTGATCCTGTCCTATAATCTCATTGGATGGTAAAGTAGCAGATGATGTTTGATAGTCTGATCCTGTCCTATAATCTCATTGGATGGTAAAGTAGCAGATGATGTTTGATAGTCTGATCCTGTCCTATAACCCCATTGGATGGTAAAGTAGCAGATGATGTTTGATAGTCTGATCCTGTCCTATAACCCCATTGGATGGTAAAGTAGCAGATGATGTTTGATAGTTTGAGCCAGTCCTATAATCTCATTGGATGGTAAAGTAGCAGATGATGTTTGATAGTCTGATCCTGTCCTATAACCTCATTGGATGGTAAAGTAGCAGATGATGTTTGATAGTCTGATCCTGTCCTATAATCTCATTGGATGGTAAAGTAGCAGATGATGTTTGATAGTTTGATCCTGTCCTATAATCTCATTGGATGGTAAAGTAGCAGATGATGTTTGATAGTTTGATCCTGTCCTATAATCTCATTGGATGGTAAAGTAGCAGATGATGTTTGATAGTCTGATCCTGTCCTATAACCCCATTGGATGGTAAAGTAGCAGATGATGTTTGATAGTCTGATCCTGTCCTATAATCTCATTGGATGGTAAAGTAGCAGATGATGTTTGATAGTCTGATCCTGTCCTATAACCCCATTGGATGGTAAAGTAGCAGATGATGTTTGATAGTCTGATCCTGTCCTATAATCTCATTGGATGGTAAAGTAGCAGATGATGTTTGATAGTTTGATCCTGTCCTATAATCTCATTGGATGGTAAAGTAGCAGATGATGTTTGATAGTCTGATCCTGTCCTATAACCCCATTGGATGGTAAAGTAGCAGATGATGTTTGATAGTCTGATCCTGTCCTATAATCTCATTGGATGGTAAAGTAGCAGATGATGTTTGATAGTCTGATCCTGTCCTATAACCCCATTGGATGGTAAAGTAGCAGATGATGTTTGATAGTCTGATCCTGTCCTATAACCCCATTGGATGGTAAAGTAGCAGATGATGTTTGATAGTCTGATCCTGTCCTATAACCCCATTGGATGGTAAAGTAGCAGATGATGTTTGATAGTCTGATCCTGTCCTATAACCCCATTGGATGGTAAAGTAGCAGATGATGTTTGATAGTCTGATCCTGTCCTATAACCCCATTGGATGGTAAAGTAGCAGATGATGTTTGATAGTCTGATCCAGTCCTATAACCCCATTGGATGGTAAAGTAGCAGATGATGTTTGATAGTCTGATCCTGTCCTATAACCCCATTGGATGGTAAAGTAGCAGATGATGTTTGATAGTCTGATCCAGTCCTATAACCCCATTGGATGGTAAAGTAGCAGATGATGTTTGATAGTCTGATCCTGTCCTATAACCCCATTGGATGGTAAAGTAGCAGATGATGTTTGATAGTCTGATCCTGTCCTATAACCCCATTGGATGGTAAAGTAGCAGATGATGTTTGATAGTCTGATCCAGTCCTATAACCCCATTGGATGGTAAAGTAGCAGATGATGTTTGATAGTCTGATCCAGTCCTATAACCCCATTGGATGGTAAAGTAGCAGATGATGTTTGATAGTCTGATCCAGTCCTATAACCTCATTGGATGGTAAAGTAGCAGATGATGTTTGATAGTCTGATCCTGTCCTATAACCCCATTGGATGGTAAAGTAGCAGATGATGTTTGATAGTCTGATCCTGTCCTATAACCCCATTGGATGGTAAAGTAGCAGATGATGTTTGATAGTCTGATCCAGTCCTATAACCTCATTGGATGGTAAAGTAGCAGATGATGTTTGATAGTCTGATCCAGTCCTATAACCCCATTGGATGGTAAAGTAGCAGATGATGTTTGATAGTCTGATCCTGTCCTATAACCCCATTGGATGGTAAAGTAGCAGATGATGTTTGATAGTCTGATCCTGTCCTATAATCTCATTGGATGGTAAAGTAGCAGATGATGTTTGATAGTCTGATCCTGTCCTATAACCTCATTGGATGGTAAAGTAGCAGATGATGTTTGATAGTCTGATCCTGTCCTATAACCCCATTGGATGGTAAAGTAGCAGATGATGTTTGATAGTCTGATCCTGTCCTATAATCTCATTGGATGGTAAAGTAGCAGATGATGTTTGATAGTCTGATCCTGTCCTATAACCTCATTGGATGGTAAAGTAGCAGATGATGTTTGATAGTCTGATCCTGTCCTATAACCCCATTGGATGGTAAAGTAGCAGATGATGTTTGATAGTCTGATCCTGTCCTATAACCCCATTGGATGGTAAAGTAGCAGATGATGTTTGATAGTCTGATCCTGTCCTATAATCTCATTGGATGGTAAAGTAGCAGATGATGTTTGATAGTCTGATCCTGTCCTATAATCTCATTGGATGGTAAAGTAGCAGATGATGTTTGATAGTCTGATCCAGTCCTATAATCTCATTGGATGGTAAAGTAGCAGATGATGTTTGATAGTCTGATCCTGTCCTATAATCTCATTGGATGGTAAAGTAGCAGATGATGTTTGATAGTCTGATCCTGTCCTATAACCCCATTGGATGGTAAAGTAGCAGATGATGTTTGATAGTCTGATCCAGTCCTATAATCTCATTGGATGGTAAAGTAGCAGATGATGTTTGATAGTCTGATCCTGTCCTATAATCTCATTGGATGGTAAAGTAGCAGATGATGTTTGATAGTCTGATCCTGTCCTATAATCTCATTGGATGGTAAAGTAGCAGATGATGTTTGATAGTCTGATCCTGTCCTATAATCTCATTGGATGGTAAAGTAGCAGATGATGTTTGATAGTCTGATCCTGTCCTATAATCTCATTGGATGGTAAAGTAGCAGATGATGTTTGATAGTCTGATCCTGTCCTATAATCTCATTGGATGGTAAAGTAGCAGATGATGTTTGATAGTCTGATCCTGTCCTATAACCTCATTGGATGGTAAAGTAGCAGATGATGTTTGATAGTCTGATCCTGTCCTATAACCCCATTGGATGGTAAAGTAGCAGATGATGTTTGATAGTCTGATCCTGTCCTATAACCCCATTGGATGGTAAAGTAGCAGATGATGTTTGATAGTCTGATCCTGTCCTATAATCTCATTGGATGGTAAAGTAGCAGATGATGTTTGATAGTCTGATCCTGTCCTATAATCTCATTGGATGGTAAAGTAGCAGATGATGTTTGATAGTCTGATCCTGTCCTATAACCTCATTGGATGGTAAAGTAGCAGATGATGTTTGATAGTCTGATCCAGTCCTATAATCTCATTGGATGGTAAAGTAGCAGATGATGTTTGATAGTCTGATCCTGTCCTATAACCTCATTGGATGGTAAAGTAGCAGATGATGTTTGATAGTCTGATCCAGTCCTATAATCTCATTGGATGGTAAAGTAGCAGATGATGTTTGATAGTCTGATCCTGTCCTATAACCTCATTGGATGGTAAAGTAGCAGATGATGTTTGATAGTCTGATCCTGTCCTATAATCTCATTGGATGGTAAAGTAGCAGATGATGTTTGATAGTCTGATCCTGTCCTATAACCCCATTGGATGGTAAAGTAGCAGATGATGTTTGATAGTCTGATCCTGTCCTATAACCTCATTGGATGGTAAAGTAGCAGATGATGTTTGATAGTCTGATCCTGTCCTATAACCCCATTGGATGGTAAAGTAGCAGATGATGTTTGATAGTCTGATCCTGTCCTATAACCCCATTGGATGGTAAAGTAGCAGATGATGTTTGATAGTTTGATCCTGTCCTATAATCTCATTGGATGGTAAAGTAGCAGATGATGTTTGATAGTCTGATCCTGTCCTATAATCTCATTGGATGGTAAAGTAGCAGATGATGTTTGATAGTCTGATCCTGTCCTATAATCTCATTGGATGGTAAAGTAGCAGATGATGTTTGATAGTCTGATCCTGTCCTATAACCCCATTGGATGGTAAAGTAGCAGATGATGTTTGATAGTCTGATCCTGTCCTATAACCCCATTGGATGGTAAAGTAGCAGATGATGTTTGATAGTTTGAGCCAGTCCTATAATCTCATTGGATGGTAAAGTAGCAGATGATGTTTGATAGTCTGATCCTGTCCTATAACCTCATTGGATGGTAAAGTAGCAGATGATGTTTGATAGTCTGATCCTGTCCTATAATCTCATTGGATGGTAAAGTAGCAGATGATGTTTGATAGTTTGATCCTGTCCTATAATCTCATTGGATGGTAAAGTAGCAGATGATGTTTGATAGTTTGATCCTGTCCTATAATCTCATTGGATGGTAAAGTAGCAGATGATGTTTGATAGTCTGATCCTGTCCTATAACCCCATTGGATGGTAAAGTAGCAGATGATGTTTGATAGTCTGATCCTGTCCTATAATCTCATTGGATGGTAAAGTAGCAGATGATGTTTGATAGTCTGATCCTGTCCTATAACCCCATTGGATGGTAAAGTAGCAGATGATGTTTGATAGTCTGATCCTGTCCTATAATCTCATTGGATGGTAAAGTAGCAGATGATGTTTGATAGTCTGATCCTGTCCTATAACCCCATTGGATGGTAAAGTAGCAGATGATGTTTGATAGTCTGATCCTGTCCTATAACCCCATTGGATGGTAAAGTAGCAGATGATGTTTGATAGTCTGATCCTGTCCTATAACCCCATTGGATGGTAAAGTAGCAGATGATGTTTGATAGTCTGATCCAGTCCTATAACCCCATTGGATGGTAAAGTAGCAGATGATGTTTGATAGTCTGATCCTGTCCTATAACCCCATTGGATGGTAAAGTAGCAGATGATGTTTGATAGTCTGATCCAGTCCTATAACCCCATTGGATGGTAAAGTAGCAGATGATGTTTGATAGTCTGATCCTGTCCTATAACCCCATTGGATGGTAAAGTAGCAGATGATGTTTGATAGTCTGATCCTGTCCTATAACCCCATTGGATGGTAAAGTAGCAGATGATGTTTGATAGTCTGATCCTGTCCTATAACCCCATTGGATGGTAAAGTAGCAGATGATGTTTGATAGTCTGATCCAGTCCTATAACCCCATTGGATGGTAAAGTAGCAGATGATGTTTGATAGTCTGATCCAGTCCTATAACCCCATTGGATGGTAAAGTAGCAGATGATGTTTGATAGTCTGATCCAGTCCTATAACCTCATTGGATGGTAAAGTAGCAGATGATGTTTGATAGTCTGATCCAGTCCTATAACCCCATTGGATGGTAAAGTAGCAGATGATGTTTGATAGTCTGATCCTGTCCTATAACCCCATTGGATGGTAAAGTAGCAGATGATGTTTGATAGTCTGATCCTGTCCTATAATCTCATTGGATGGTAAAGTAGCAGATGATGTTTGATAGTCTGATCCTGTCCTATAACCTCATTGGATGGTAAAGTAGCAGATGATGTTTGATAGTCTGATCCTGTCCTATAACCCCATTGGATGGTAAAGTAGCAGATGATGTTTGATAGTCTGATCCTGTCCTATAACCCCATTGGATGGTAAAGTAGCAGATGATGTTTGATAGTCTGATCCTGTCCTATAATCTCATTGGATGGTAAAGTAGCAGATGATGTTTGATAGTCTGATCCTGTCCTATAACCTCATTGGATGGTAAAGTAGCAGATGATGTTTGATAGTCTGATCCTGTCCTATAACCCCATTGGATGGTAAAGTAGCAGATGATGTTTGATAGTCTGATCCTGTCCTATAATCTCATTGGATGGTAAAGTAGCAGATGATGTTTGATAGTCTGATCCTGTCCTATAATCTCATTGGATGGTAAAGTAGCAGATGATGTTTGATAGTCTGATCCTGTCCTATAATCTCATTGGATGGTAAAGTAGCAGATGATGTTTGATAGTCTGATCCTGTCCTATAATCTCATTGGATGGTAAAGTAGCAGATGATGTTTGATAGTCTGATCCTGTCCTATAATCTCATTGGATGGTAAAGTAGCAGATGATGTTTGATAGTCTGATCCTGTCCTATAATCTCATTGGATGGTAAAGTAGCAGATGATGTTTGATAGTCTGATCCTGTCCTATAATCTCATTGGATGGTAAAGTAGCAGATGATGTTTGATAGTCTGATCCTGTCCTATAATCTCATTGGATGGTAAAGTAGCAGATGATGTTTGATAGTCTGATCCTGTCCTATAACCCCATTGGATGATAAAGTAGCAGATGATGTTTGATAGTCTGATCCAGTCCTATAATCTCATTGGATGGTAAAGTAGCAGATGATGTTTGATAGTCTGATCCTGTCCTATAATCTCATTGGATGGTAAAGTAGCAGATGATGTTTGATAGTCTGATCCTGTCCTATAACCCCATTGGATGGTAAAGTAGCAGATGATGTTTGATAGTCTGATCCAGTCCTATAATCTCATTGGATGGTAAAGTAGCAGATGATGTTTGATAGTCTGATCCTGTCCTATAATCTCATTGGATGGTAAAGTAGCAGATGATGTTTGATAGTCTGATCCTGTCCTATAACCCCATTGGATGGTAAAGTAGCAGATGATGTTTGATAGTCTGATCCTGTCCTATAACCTCATTGGATGGTAAAGTAGCAGATGATGTTTGATAGTCTGATCCTGTCCTATAACCCCATTGGATGGTAAAGTAGCAGATGATGTTTGATAGTCTGATCCTGTCCTATAACCCCATTGGATGGTAAAGTAGCAGATGATGTTTGATAGTTTGATCCTGTCCTATAATCTCATTGGATGGTAAAGTAGCAGATGATGTTTGATAGTCTGATCCTGTCCTATAACCCCATTGGATGGTAAAGTAGCAGATGATGTTTGATAGTCTGATCCTGTCCTATAACCCCATTGGATGGTAAAGTAGCAGATGATGTTTGATAGTTTGATCCTGTCCTATAATCTCATTGGATGGTAAAGTAGCAGATGATGTTTGATAGTCTGATCCTGTCCTATAACCCCATTGGATGGTAAAGTAGCAGATGATGTTTGATAGTCTGATCCTGTCCTATAATCTCATTGGATGGTAAAGTAGCAGATGATGTTTGATAGTCTGATCCTGTCCTATAACCCCATTGGATGGTAAAGTAGCAGATGATGTTTGATAGTCTGATCCTGTCCTATAATCTCATTGGATGGTAAAGTAGCAGATGATGTTTGATAGTCTGATCCAGTCCTATAATCTCATTGGATGGTAAAGTAGCAGATGATGTTTGATAGTCTGATCCTGTCCTATAATCTCATTGGATGGTAAAGTAGCAGATGATGTTTGATAGTCTGATCCTGTCCTATAATCTCATTGGATGGTAAAGTAGCAGATGATGTTTGATAGTCTGATCCTGTCCTATAACCCCATTGGATGGTAAAGTAGCAGATGATGTTTGATAGTCTGATCCTGTCCTATAATCTCATTGGATGGTAAAGTAGCAGATGATGTTTGATAGTCTGATCCAGTCCTATAATCTCATTGGATGGTAAAGTAGCAGATGATGTTTGATAGTCTGATCCTGTCCTATAATCTCATTGGATGGTAAAGTAGCAGATGATGTTTGATAGTCTGATCCTGTCCTATAATCTCATTGGATGGTAAAGTAGCAGATGATGTTTGATAGTCTGATCCTGTCCTATAACCCCATTGGATGGTAAAGTAGCAGATGATGTTTGATAGTCTGATCCAGTCCTATAATCTCATTGGATGGTAAAGTAGCAGATGATGTTTGATAGTCTGATCCTGTCCTATAATCTCATTGGATGGTAAAGTAGCAGATGATGTTTGATAGTCTGATCCTGTCCTATAATCTCATTGGATGGTAAAGTAGCAGATGATGTTTGATAGTCTGATCCTGTCCTATAATCTCATTGGATGGTAAAGTAGCAGATGATGTTTGATAGTCTGATCCTGTCCTATAATCTCATTGGATGGTAAAGTAGCAGATGATGTTTGATAGTCTGATCCTGTCCTATAACCCCATTGGATGGTAAAGTAGCAGATGATGTTTGATAGTCTGATCCTGTCCTATAACCCCATTGGATGGTAAAGTAGCAGATGATGTTTGATAGTCTGATCCTGTCCTATAACCCCATTGGATGGTAAAGTAGCAGATGATGTTTGATAGTCTGATCCTGTCCTATAACCCCATTGGATGGTAAAGTAGCAGATGATGTTTGATAGTCTGATCCTGTCCTATAACCCCATTGGATGGTAAAGTAGCAGATGATGTTTGATAGTCTGATCCTGTCCTATAATCTCATTGGATGGTAAAGTAGCAGATGATGTTTGATAGTCTGATCCTGTCCTATAACCCCATTGGATGGTAAAGTAGCAGATGATGTTTGATAGTCTGATCCTGTCCTATAACCCCATTGGATGGTAAAGTAGCAGATGATGTTTGATAGTCTGATCCTGTCCTATAACCCCATTGGATGGTAAAGTAGCAGATGATGTTTGATAGTCTGATCCTGTCCTATAATCTCATTGGATGGTAAAGTAGCAGATGATGTTTGATAGTCTGATCCTGTCCTATAACCCCATTGGATGGTAAAGTAGCAGATGATGTTTGATAGTCTGATCCTGTCCTATAACCCCATTGGATGGTAAAGTAGCAGATGATGTTTGATAGTCTGATCCTGTCCTATAACCTCATTGGATGGTAAAGTAGCAGATGATGTTTGATAGTCTGATCCTGTCCTATAACCTCATTGGATGGTAAAGTAGCAGATGATGTTTGATAGTCTGATCCTGTCCTATAACCCCATTGGATGGTAAAGTAGCAGATGATGTTTGATAGTCTGATCCTGTCCTATAACCTCATTGGATGGTAAAGTAGCAGATGATGTTTGATAGTCTGATCCTGTCCTATAACCCCATTGGATGGTAAAGTAGCAGATGATGTTTGATAGTCTGATCCTGTCCTATAACCTCATTGGATGGTAAAGTAGCAGATGATGTTTGATAGTCTGATCCTGTCCTATAACCCCATTGGATGGTAAAGTAGCAGATGATGTTTGATAGTCTGATCCTGTCCTATAACCTCATTGGATGGTAAAGTAGCAGATGATGTTTGATAGTCTGATCCTGTCCTATAACCCCATTGGATGGTAAAGTAGCAGATGATGTTTGATAGTCTGATCCTGTCCTATAATCTCATTGGATGGTAAAGTAGCAGATGATGTTTGATAGTCTGATCCTGTCCTATAACCCCATTGGATGGTAAAGTAGCAGATGATGTTTGATAGTCTGATCCTGTCCTATAACCCCATTGGATGGTAAAGTAGCAGATGATGTTTGATAGTCTGATCCTGTCCTATAATCTCATTGGATGGTAAAGTAGCAGATGATGTTTGATAGTCTGATCCTGTCCTATAACCCCATTGGATGGTAAAGTAGCAGATGATGTTTGATAGTCTGATCCTGTCCTATAATCTCATTGGATGGTAAAGTAGCAGATGATGTTTGATAGTCTGATCCAGTCCTATAACCTCATTGGATGGTAAAGTAGCAGATGATGTTTGATAGTCTGATCCTGTCCTATAATCTCATTGGATGGTAAAGTAGCAGATGATGTTTGATAGTCTGATCCAGTCCTATAACCTCATTGGATGGTAAAGTAGCAGATGATGTTTGATAGTCTGATCCTGTCCTATAACCCCATTGGATGGTAAAGTAGCAGATGATGTTTGATAGTTTGAGCCAGTCCTATAACCCCATTGGATGGTAAAGTAGCAGATGATGTTTGATAGTCTGATCCTGTCCTATAATCTCATTGGATGGTAAAGTAGCAGATGATGTTTGATAGTCTGATCCTGTCCTATAACCCCATTGGATGGTAAAGTAGCAGATGATGTTTGATAGTCTGATCCTGTCCTATAATCTCATTGGATGGTAAAGTAGCAGATGATGTTTGATAGTCTGATCCTGTCCTATAACCCCATTGGATGGTAAAGTAGCAGATGATGTTTGATAGTCTGATCCTGTCCTATAACCCCATTGGATGGTAAAGTAGCAGATGATGTTTGATAGTCTGATCCTGTCCTATAACCCCATTGGATGGTAAAGTAGCAGATGATGTTTGATAGTCTGATCCTGTCCTATAACCCCATTGGATGGTAAAGTAGCAGATGATGTTTGATAGTCTGATCCTGTCCTATAATCTCATTGGATGGTAAAGTAGCAGATGATGTTTGATAGTCTGATCCTGTCCTATAACCTCATTGGATGGTAAAGTAGCAGATGATGTTTGATAGTCTGATCCTGTCCTATAACCCCATTGGATGGTAAAGTAGCAGATGATGTTTGATAGTCTGATCCTGTCCTATAATCTCATTGGATGGTAAAGTAGCAGATGATGTTTGATAGTCTGATCCTGTCCTATAACCCATTGGATGGTAAAGTAGCAGATGATGTTTGATAGTCTGATCCTGTCCTATAACCTCATTGGATGGTAAAGTAGCAGATGATGTTTGATAGTCTGATCCTGTCCTATAACCCCATTGGATGGTAAAGTAGCAGATGATGTTTGATAGTCTGATCCTGTCCTATAATCTCATTGGATGGTAAAGTAGCAGATGATGTTTGATAGTCTGATCCTGTCCTATAACCCCATTGGATGGTAAAGTAGCAGATGATGTTTGATAGTCTGATCCTGTCCTATAACCCCATTGGATGGTAAAGTAGCAGATGATGTTTGATAGTCTGATCCTGTCCTATAATCTCATTGGATGGTAAAGTAGCAGATGATGTTTGATAGTCTGATCCTGTCCTATAACCCATTGGATGGTAAAGTAGCAGATGATGTTTGATAGTCTGATCCTGTCCTATAACCCCATTGGATGTAAAGTAGCAGATGATGTTTGATAGTCTGATCCTGTCCTATAATCTCATTGGATGGTAAAGTAGCAGATGATGTTTGATAGTCTGATCCTGTCCTATAACCCCATTGGATGGTAAAGTAGCAGATGATGTTTGATAGTCTGATCCTGTCCTATAACCCCATTGGATGGTAAAGTAGCAGATGATGTTTGATAGTCTGATCCTGTCCTATAATCTCATTGGATGGTAAAGTAGCAGATGATGTTTGATAGTCTGATCCTGTCCTATAACCCCATTGGATGGTAAAGTAGCAGATGATGTTTGATAGTCTGATCCTGTCCTATAACCCCATTGGATGGTAAAGTAGCAGATGATGTTTGATAGTCTGATCCTGTCCTATAATCTCATTGGATGGTAAAGTAGCAGATGATGTTTGATAGTCTGATCCTGTCCTATAACCCCATTGGATGGTAAAGTAGCAGATGATGTTTGATAGTCTGATCCTGTCCTATAACCCCATTGGATGGTAAAGTAGCAGATGATGTTTGATAGTCTGATCCTGTCCTATAATCTCATTGGATGGTAAAGTAGCAGATGATGTTTGATAGTCTGATCCTGTCCTATAACCCCATTGGATGGTAAAGTAGCAGATGATGTTTGATAGTCTGATCCTGTCCTATAATCTCATTGGATGGTAAAGTAGCAGATGATGTTTGATAGTCTGATCCTGTCCTATAACCCCATTGGATGGTAAAGTAGCAGATGATGTTTGATAGTCTGATCCTGTCCTATAACCCCATTGGATGGTAAAGTAGCAGATGATGTTTGATAGTCTGATCCTGTCCTATAATCTCATTGGATGGTAAAGTAGCAGATGATGTTTGATAGTCTGATCCTGTCCTATAACCCCATTGGATGGTAAAGTAGCAGATGATGTTTGATAGTCTGATCCTGTCCTATAACCCCATTGGATGGTAAAGTAGCAGATGATGTTTGATAGTCTGATCCTGTCCTATAACCCATTGGATGGTAAAGTAGCAGATGATGTTTGATAGTCTGATCCTGTCCTATAATCTCATTGGATGGTAAAGTAGCAGATGATGTTTGATAGTCTGATCCTGTCCTATAACCCATTGGATGGTAAAGTAGCAGATGATGTTTGATAGTCTGATCCAGTCCTATAACCTCATTGGATGGTAAAGTAGCAGATGATGTTTGATAGTCTGATCCTGTCCTATAACCCCATTGGATGGTAAAGTAGCAGATGATGTTTGATAGTCTGATCCAGTCCTATAACCCCATTGGATGGTAAAGTAGCAGATGATGTTTGATAGTCTGATCCTGTCCTATAATCTCATTGGATGGTAAAGTAGCAGATGATGTTTGATAGTCTGATCCTGTCCTATAACCCCATTGGATGGTAAAGTAGCAGATGATGTTTGATAGTCTGATCCAGTCCTATAACCCCATTGGATGGTAAAGTAGCAGATGATGTTTGATAGTCTGATCCTGTCCTATAATCTCATTGGATGGTAAAGTAGCAGATGATGTTTGATAGTCTGATCCTGTCCTATAACCCCATTGGATGGTAAAGTAGCAGATGATGTTTGATAGTCTGATCCAGTCCTATAACCCCATTGGATGGTAAAGTAGCAGATGATGTTTGATAGTCTGATCCTGTCCTATAATCTCATTGGATGGTAAAGTAGCAGATGATGTTTGATAGTCTGATCCAGTCCTATAATCTCATTGGATGGTAAAGTAGCAGATGATGTTTGATAGTCTGATCCTGTCCTATAACCCCATTGGATGGTAAAGTAGCAGATGATGTTTGATAGTCTGATCCTGACCTATAACCCCATTGGATGGTAAAGTAGCAGATGATGTTTGATAGTCTGATCCTGTCCTATAACCTCATTGGATGGTAAAGTAGCAGATGATGTTTGATAGTCTGATCCTGTCCTATAACCCATTGGATGGTAAAGTAGCAGATGATGTTTGATAGTCTGATCCTGTCCTATAATCTCATTGGATGGTAAAGTAGCAGATGATGTTTGATAGTCTGATCCTGTCCTATAATCTCATTGGATGGTAAAGTAGCAGATGATGTTTGATAGTCTGATCCTGTCCTATAACCCATTGGATGGTAAAGTAGCAGATGATGTTTGATAGTCTGATCCTGTCCTATAACCCCATTGGATGGTAAAGTAGCAGATGATGTTTGATAGTCTGATCCAGTCCTATAACCCCATTGGATGGTAAAGTAGCAGATGATGTTTGATAGTCTGATCCTGTCCTATAATCTCATTGGATGGTAAAGTAGCAGATGATGTTTGATAGTCTGATCCTGTCCTATAACCTCATTGGATGGTAAAGTAGCAGATGATGTTTGATAGTCTGATCCTGTCCTATAACCCCATTGGATGGTAAAGTAGCAGATGATGTTTGATAGTCTGATCCTGTCCTATAATCTCATTGGATGGTAAAGTAGCAGATGATGTTTGATAGTCTGATCCTGTCCTATAACCCCATTGGATGGTAAAGTAGCAGATGATGTTTGATAGTTTGATCCTGTCCTATAACCCCATTGGATGGTAAAGTAGCAGATGATGTTTGATAGTCTGATCCTGTCCTATAACCCCATTGGATGGTAAAGTAGCAGATGATGTTTGATAGTCTGATCCTGTCCTATAACCCCATTGGATGGTAAAGTAGCAGATGATGTTTGATAGTCTGATCCTGTCCTATAACCCCATTGGATGGTAAAGTAGCAGATGATGTTTGATAGTCTGATCCTGTCCTATAATCTCATTGGATGGTAAAGTAGCAGATGATGTTTGATAGTCTGATCCTGTCCTATAATCTCATTGGATGGTAAAGTAGCAGATGATGTTTGATAGTCTGATCCTGTCCTATAATCTCATTGGATGGTAAAGTAGCAGATGATGTTTGATAGTCTGATCCTGTCCTATAACCCCATTGGATGGTAAAGTAGCAGATGATGTTTGATAGTTTGAGCCAGTCCTATAATCTCATTGGATGGTAAAGTAGCAGATGATGTTTGATAGTCTGATCCTGTCCTATAACCCCATTGGATGGTAAAGTAGCAGATGATGTTTGATAGTTTGAGCCAGTCCTATAATCTCATTGGATGGTAAAGTAGCAGATGATGTTTGATAGTCTGATCCTGTCCTATAACCCCATTGGATGGTAAAGTAGCAGATGATGTTTGATAGTCTGATCCTGTCCTATAACCCCATTGGATGGTAAAGTAGCAGATGATGTTTGATAGTTTGAGCCAGTCCTATAATCTCATTGGATGGTAAAGTAGCAGATGATGTTTGATAGTCTGATCCTGTCCTATAACCCCATTGGATGGTAAAGTAGCAGATGATGTTTGATAGTCTGATCCTGTCCTATAACCCATTGGATGGTAAAGTAGCAGATGATGTTTGATAGTTTGAGCCAGTCCTATAATCTCATTGGATGGTAAAGTAGCAGATGATGTTTGATAGTCTGATCCTGTCCTATAACCCCATTGGATGGTAAAGTAGCAGATGATGTTTGATAGTCTGATCCAGTCCTATAATCTCATTGGATGGTAAAGTAGCAGATGATGTTTGATAGTCTGATCCTGTCCTATAATCTCATTGGATGGTAAAGTAGCAGATGATGTTTGATAGTCTGATCCTGTCCTATAATCTCATTGGATGGTAAAGTAGCAGATGATGTTTGATAGTCTGATCCTGTCCTATAACCTCATTGGATGGTAAAGTAGCAGATGATGTTTGATAGTCTGATCCTGTCCTATAACCCCATTGGATGGTAAAGTAGCAGATGATGTTTGATAGTCTGATCCTGTCCTATAATCTCATTGGATGGTAAAGTAGCAGATGATGTTTGATAGTCTGATCCTGTCCTATAACCCCATTGGATGGTAAAGTAGCAGATGATGTTTGATAGTCTGATCCTGTCCTATAATCTCATTGGATGGTAAAGTAGCAGATGATGTTTGATAGTCTGATCCTGTCCTATAACCCCATTGGATGGTAAAGTAGCAGATGATGTTTGATAGTCTGATCCAGTCCTATAACCCCATTGGATGGTAAAGTAGCAGATGATGTTTGATAGTCTGATCCTGTCCTATAATCTCATTGGATGGTAAAGTAGCAGATGATGTTTGATAGTCTGATCCTGTCCTATAACCCCATTGGATGGTAAAGTAGCAGATGATGTTTGATAGTCTGATCCTGTCCTATAACCCCATTGGATGGTAAAGTAGCAGATGATGTTTGATAGTCTGATCCTGTCCTATAATCTCATTGGATGGTAAAGTAGCAGATGATGTTTGATAGTCTGATCCTGTCCTATAACCTCATTGGATGGTAAAGTAGCAGATGATGTTTGATAGTCTGATCCTGTCCTATAACCCCATTGGATGGTAAAGTAGCAGATGATGTTTGATAGTCTGATCTGTCCTATAACCCCATTGGATGGTAAAGTAGCAGATGATGTTTGATAGTCTGATCCTGTCCTATAATCTCATTGGATGGTAAAGTAGCAGATGATGTTTGATAGTCTGATCCTGTCCTATAACCCCATTGGATGGTAAAGTAGCAGATGATGTTTGATAGTCTGATCCAGTCCTATAATCTCATTGGATGGTAAAGTAGCAGATGATGTTTGATAGTCTGATCCTGTCCTATAATCTCATTGGATGGTAAAGTAGCAGATGATGTTTGATAGTCTGATCCTGTCCTATAATCTCATTGGATGGTAAAGTAGCAGATGATGTTTGATAGTCTGATCCTGTCCTATAACCTCATTGGATGGTAAAGTAGCAGATGATGTTTGATAGTCTGATCCTGTCCTATAACCCCATTGGATGGTAAAGTAGCAGATGATGTTTGATAGTCTGATCCTGTCCTATAATCTCATTGGATGGTAAAGTAGCAGATGATGTTTGATAGTCTGATCCTGTCCTATAATCTCATTGGATGGTAAAGTAGCAGATGATGTTTGATAGTCTGATCCTGTCCTATAACCCCATTGGATGGTAAAGTAGCAGATGTTGTTTGATAGTCTGATCCTGTCCTATAATCTCATTGGATGGTAAAGTAGCAGATGATGTTTGATAGTCTGATCCTGTCCTATAACCCCATTGGATGGTAAAGTAGCAGATGATGTTTGATAGTCTGATCCAGTCCTATAACCCCATTGGATGGTAAAGTAGCAGATGATGTTTGATAGTCTGATCCTGTCCTATAATCTCATTGGATGGTAAAGTAGCAGATGATGTTTGATAGTCTGATCCAGTCCTATAACCCATTGGATGGTAAAGTAGCAGATGATGTTTGATAGTCTGATCCTGTCCTATAACCCCATTGGATGGTAAAGTAGCAGATGATGTTTGATAGTCTGATCCTGTCCTATAACCCATTGGATGGTAAAGTAGCAGATGATGTTTGATAGTCTGATCCTGTCCTATAACCCATTGGATGGTAAAGTAGCAGATGATGTTTGATAGTCTGATCCTGTCCTATAACCTCATTGGATGGTAAAGTAGCAGATGATGTTTGATAGTCTGATCCTGTCCTAT
>OZ024741.1:202274954-202404954 GCA_964016885.1 Eledone cirrhosa
TTAATAATCTGATCCTGTCCTATAATCTCATTGGATGGTAAAGTAGCAGATGATGTTTGATAATCTGATCCTGTCCTATAATCTCATTGGATGGTAAAGTAGCAGATGATGTTTGATAATCTGATCCTGTCCTATAATCTCATTGGATGGTAAAGTAGCAGATGATGTTTGATAATCTGATCCTGTCCTATAATCTCATTGGATGGTAAAGTAGCAGATGATGTTTGATAGTCTGATCCTGTCCTATAATCTCATTGGATGGTAAAGTAGCAGATGATGTTTGATAGTCTGATCCTGTCCTATAACCCCATTGGATGGTAAAGTAGCAGATGATGTTTGATAGTCTGATCCTGTCCTATAACCCCATTGGATGGTAAAGTAGCAGATGATGTTTGATAGTCTGATCCTGTCCTATAACCCCATTGGATGGTAAAGTAGCAGATGATGTTTGATAGTCTGATCCTGTCCTATAATCTCATTGGATGGTAAAGTAGCAGATGATGTTTAATAGTCTGATCCTGTCCTATAATCTCATTGGATGGTAAAGTAGCAGATGATGTTTGATAGTCTGATCCTGTCCTATAACCCCATTGGATGGTAAAGTAGCAGATGATGTTTGATAGTCTGATCCTGTCCTATAATCTCATTGGATGGTAAAGTAGCAGATGATGTTTGATAATCTGATCCTGTCCTATAATCTCATTGGATGGTAAAGTAGCAGATGATGTTTGATAGTCTGATCCTGTCCTATAATCTCATTGGATGGTAAAGTAGCAGATGATGTTTGATAGTCTGATCCTGTCCTATAACCCCATTGGATGGTAAAGTAGCAGATGATGTTTGATAGTCTGATCCAGTCCTATAATCTCATTGGATGGTAAAGTAGCAGATGATGTTTGATAGTCTGATCCTGTCCTATAACCCCATTGGATGGTAAAGTAGCAGATGATGTTTGATAGTCTGATCCTGTCCTATAATCTCATTGGATGGTAAAGTAGCAGATGATGTTTGATAGTCTGATCCTGTCCTATAATCTCATTGGATGGTAAAGTAGCAGATGATGTTTGATAGTCTGATCCTGTCCTATAATCTCATTGGATGGTAAAGTAGCAGATGATGTTTAATAGTCTGATCCTGTCCTATAATCTCATTGGATGGTAAAGTAGCAGATGATGTTTGATAGTCTGATCCTGTCCTATAACCCCATTGGATGGTAAAGTAGCAGATGATGTTTGATAGTCTGATCCTGTCCTATAATCTCATTGGATGGTAAAGTAGCAGATGATGTTTGATAGTCTGATCCTGTCCTATAACCCCATTGGATGGTAAAGTAGCAGATGATGTTTAATAATCTGATCCTGTCCTATAATCTCATTGGATGGTAAAGTAGCAGATGATGTTTGATAGTCTGATCCTGTCCTATAACCCCATTGGATGGTAAAGTAGCAGATGATGTTTGATAGTCTGATCCTGTCCTATAATCTCATTGGATGGTAAAGTAGCAGATGATGTTTGATAGTCTGATCCTGTCCTATAATCTCATTGGATGGTAAAGTAGCAGATGATGTTTAATAGTCTGATCCTGTCCTATAATCTCATTGGATGGTAAAGTAGCAGATGATGTTTGATAGTCTGATCCTGTCCTATAACCCCATTGGATGGTAAAGTAGCAGATGATGTTTGATAGTCTGATCCTGTCCTATAACCCCATTGGATGGTAAAGTAGCAGATGATGTTTGATAGTCTGATCCTGTCCTATAACCCCCATTGGATGGTAAAGTAGCAGATGATGTTTAATAGTCTGATCCTGTCCTATAATCTCATTGGATGGTAAAGTAGCAGATGATGTTTGATAGTCTGATCCTGTCCTATAATCTCATTGGATGGTAAAGTAGCAGATGATGTTTGATAGTCTGATCCTGTCCTATAACCCCATTGGATGGTAAAGTAGCAGATGATGTTTGATAGTCTGATCCTGTCCTATAACCCCATTGGATGGTAAAGTAGCAGATGATGTTTAATAGTCTGATCCTGTCCTATAATCTCATTGGATGGTAAAGTAGCAGATGATGTTTGATAGTCTGATCCTGTCCTATAATCTCATTGGATGGTAAAGTAGCAGATGATGTTTGATAATCTGATCCTGTCCTATAATCTCATTGGATGGTAAAGTAGCAGATGATGTTTGATAATCTGATCCTGTCCTATAATCTCATTGGATGGTAAAGTAGCAGATGATGTTTGATAGTCTGATCCTGTCCTATAATCTCATTGGATGGTAAAGTAGCAGATGATGTTTGATAGTCTGATCCTGTCCTATAACCCCATTGGATGGTAAAGTAGCAGATGATGTTTGATAGTCTGATCCTGTCCTATAACCCCATTGGATGGTAAAGTAGCAGATGATGTTTAATAGTCTGATCCTGTCCTATAATCTCATTGGATGGTAAAGTAGCAGATGATGTTTGATAGTCTGATCCTGTCCTATAATCTCATTGGATGGTAAAGTAGCAGATGATGTTTGATAGTCTGATCCTGTCCTATAATCTCATTGGATGATAAAGTAGCAGATGATGTTTAATAATCTGATCCTGTCCTATAATCTCATTGGATGGTAAAGTAGCAGATGATGTTTGATAGTCTGATCCTGTCCTATAATCTCATTGGATGGTAAAGTAGCAGATGATGTTTGATAGTCTGATCCTGTCCTATAATCTCATTGGATGGTAAAGTAGCAGATGATGTTTGATAGTCTGATCCTGTCCTATAATCTCATTGGATGATAAAGTAGCAGATGATGTTTAATAATCTGATCCTGTCCTATAATCTCATTGGATGGTAAAGTAGCAGATGATGTTTGATAGTCTGATCCTGTCCTATAATCTCATTGGATGGTAAAGTAGCAGATGATGTTTGATAGTCTGATCCTGTCCTATAATCTCATTGGATGGTAAAGTAGCAGATGATGTTTGATAGTCTGATCCTGTCCTATAACCCCATTGGATGGTAAAGTAGCAGATGATGTTTGATAGTCTGATCCTGTCCTATAATCTCATTGGAAGCAGATGATGTTTGATAGTCTGATCCTGTCCATATAATCTCATTGGATGGTTCTAACAAAGTAGCAGATGATTGTTTGATAGGCTGTTCCTGTCCTATAATCTCATTGCGATGGTTGTTAAAGTAGCAGTATGATGTTTGATAGTCACTGTCCTATAACCATTGGTCGGGTAAAAGTAGCTGATGATGTTTGATAGTCTGATCCTGTCCTATAATCTCATTGGATGGTAAAGTAGCAGATGATGTTTGATAGTCTGATCCTGTCCTATAACCCCATTGGATGGTAAAGTAGCAGATGATGTTTGATAGTCTGATCCTGTCCTATAACTCATTGGATGGTAAAGTAGCAGATGATGTTTGATAGTCTGATCCTGTCCTATAATCCATTGGATGGTAAAGTAGCAGATGATGTTTGATAGTCTGATCCTGTCCTATAATCTCATTGGATGGTAAAGTAGCAGATGATGTTTGATAGTCTGATCCTGTCCTATAATCTCATTGGATGGTAAAGTAGCAGATGATGTTTGATAGTCTGATCCTGTCCTATAATCTCATTGGATGGTAAAGTAGCAGATGATGTTTGATAGTCTGATCCTGTCCTATAATCTCATTGGATGGTAAAGTAGCAGATGATGTTTGATAGTCTGATCCTGTCCTATAATCTCATTGGATGGTAAAGTAGCAGATGATGTTTGATAGTCTGATCCTGTCCTATAATCTCATTGGATGGTAAAGTAGCAGATGATGTTTGATAGTCTGATCCTGTCCTATAATCTCATTGGATGGTAAAGTAGCAGATGATGTTTGATAGTCTGATCCTGTCCTATAATCTCATTGGATGGTAAAGTAGCAGATGATGTTTGATAGTCTGATCCTGTCCTATAATCTCAATTGGATGGTAAAGTAGCAGATGATGTTTGATAGTCTGATCCTGTCCTATAATCTCATTGGATGGTAAAGTAGCAGATGATGTTTGATAGTCTGATCCTGTCCTATAATCTCATTGGATGGTAAAGTAGCAGATGATGTTTGATAGTCTGATCCTGTCCTATAATCTCATTGGATGGTAAAGTAGCAGATGATGTTTGATAGTCTGATCCTGTCCTATAATCTCATTGGATGATAAAGTAGCAGATGATGTTTAATAATCTGATCCTGTCCTATAATCTCATTGGATGGTAAAGTAGCAGATGATGTTTGATAGTCTGATCCTGTCCTATAATCTCATTGGATGGTAAAGTAGCAGATGATGTTTGATAGTCTGATCCTGTCCTATAATCTCATTGGATGGTAAAGTAGCAGATGATGTTTGATAGTCTGATCCTGTCCTATAATCTCATTGGATGGTAAAGTAGCAGATGATGTTTGATAGTCTGATCCTGTCCTATAATCTCATTGGATGGTAAAGTAGCAGATGATGTTTGATAGTCTGATCCTGTCCTATAATCTCATTGGATGGATAAAGTAGCAGATGATGTTTAATAATCTGATCCTGTCCTATAATCTCATTGGATGGTAAAGTAGCAGATGATGTTTGATAGTCTGATCCTGTCCTATAATCTCATTGGATGGTAAAGTAGCAGATGATGTTTGATAGTCTGATCCTGTCCTATAATCTCATTGGATGGTAAAGTAGCAGATGATGTTTGATAGTCTGATCCTGTCCTATAATCTCATTGGATGGTAAAGTAGCAGATGATGTTTAATAATCTGATCCTGTCCTATAATCTCATTGGATGGTAAAGTAGCAGATGATGTTTGATAGTCTGATCCAGTCCTATAATCTCATTGGATGGTAAAGTAGCAGATGATGTTTGATAGTCTGATCCTGTCCTATAATCTCATTGGATGGTAAAGTAGCAGATGATGTTTGATAGTCTGATCCTGTCCTATAACCCCATTGGATGGTAAAGTAGCAGATGATGTTTGATAATCTGATCCTGTCCTATAATCTCATTGGATGGTAAAGTAGCAGATGATGTTTGATAGTCTGATCCTGTCCTATAATCTCATTGGATGGTAAAGTAGCAGATGATGTTTGATAGTCTGATCCTGTCCTATAACCTCATTGGATGGTAAAGTAGCAGATGATGTTTGATAGTCTGATCCTGTCCTATAATCTCATTGGATGGTAAAGTAGCAGATGATGTTTGATAGTCTGATCCTGTCCTATAACCCCATTGGATGGTAAAGTAGCAGATGATGTTTTAATAATCTGATCCTGTCCTATAATCTCATTGGATGGTAAAGTAGCAGATGATGTTTGATAGTCTGATCCTGTCCTATAACCTCATTGGATGGTAAAGTAGCAGATGATGTTTGATAGTCTGATCCTGTCCTATAATCTCATTGGATGGTAAAGTAGCAGATGATGTTTGATAGTCTGATCCTGTCCTATAACCCCATTGGATGGTAAAGTAGCAGATGATGTTTAATAATCTGATCCTGTCCTATAATCTCATTGGATGGTAAAGTAGCAGATGATGTTTGATAGTCTGATCCTGTCCTATAATCTCATTGGATGGTAAAGTAGCAGATGATGTTTGATAGTCTGATCCTGTCCTATAATCTCATTGGATGGTAAAGTAGCAGATGATGTTTGATAGTCTGATCCTGTCCTATAACCCCATTGGATGGTAAAGTAGCAGATGATGTTTGATAGTCTGATCCTGTCCTATAATCTCATTGGATGGTAAAGTAGCAGATGATGTTTGATAGTCTGATCCTGTCCTATAATCTCATTGGATGGTAAAGTAGCAGATGATGTTTGATAGTCTGATCCTGTCCTATAACCCCATTGGATGGTAAAGTAGCAGATGATGTTTAATAGTCTGATCCTGTCCTATAATCTCATTGGATGGTAAAGTAGCAGATGATGTTTGATAGTCTGATCCTGTCCTATAATCTCATTGGATGGTAAAGTAGCAGATGATGTTTGATAGTCTGATCCTGTCCTATAATCTCATTGGATGGTAAAGTAGCAGATGATGTTTGATAGTCTGATCCTGTCCTATAATCTCATTGGATGGTAAAGTAGCAGATGATGTTTGATAGTCTGATCCTGTCCTATAATCTCATTGGATGGTAAAGTAGCAGATGATGTTTGATAGTCTGATCCTGTCCTATAATCTCATTGGATGGTAAAGTAGCAGATGATGTTTAATAATCTGATCCTGTCCTATAATCTCATTGGATGGTAAAGTAGCAGATGATGTTTGATAGTCTGATCCCTGTCCTATAATCTCATTGGATGGTAAAGTAGCAGATGATGTTTGATAGTCTGATCCTGTCCTATAATCTCATTGGATGGTAAAGTAGCAGATGATGTTTAATAATCTGATCCTGTCCTATAATCTCATTGGATGGTAAAGTAGCAGATGATGTTTGATAGTCTGATCCAGTCCTATAATCTCATTGGATGGTAAAGTAGCAGATGATGTTTGATAGTCTGATCCTGTCCTATAATCTCATTGGATGGTAAAGTAGCAGATGATGTTTGATAGTCTGATCCTGTCCTATAATCTCATTGGATGGTAAAGTAGCAGATGATGTTTAATAATCTGATCCTGTCCTATAATCTCATTGGATGGTAAAGTAGCAGATGATGTTTGATAGTCTGATCCAGTCCTATAATCTCATTGGATGGTAAAGTAGCAGATGATGTTTGATAGTCTGATCCTGTCCTATAATCTCATTGGATGGTAAAGTAGCAGATGATGTTTGATAGTCTGATCCTGTCCTATAATCTCATTGGATGGTAAAGTAGCAGATGATGTTTAATAATCTGATCCTGTCCTATAATCTCATTGGATGGTAAAGTAGCAGATGATGTTTGATAGTCTGATCCAGTCCTATAATCTCATTGGATGGTAAAGTAGCAGATGATGTTTGATAGTCTGATCCTGTCCTATAATCTCATTGGATGGTAAAGTAGCAGATGATGTTTGATAGTCTGATCCTGTCCTATAATCTCATTGGATGGTAAAGTAGCAGATGATGTTTAATAATCTGATCCTGTCCTATAATCTCATTGGATGGTAAAGTAGCAGATGATGTTTGATAGTCTGATCCAGTCCTATAATCTCATTGGATGGTAAAGTAGCAGATGATGTTTGATAGTCTGATCCTGTCCTATAATCTCATTGGATGGTAAAGTAGCAGATGATGTTTGATAGTCTGATCCTGTCCTATAATCTCATTGGATGGTAAAGTAGCAGATGATGTTTGATAGTCTGATCCTGTCCTATAATCTCATTGGATGGTAAAGTAGCAGATGATGTTTGATAGTTTGATCCAGTCCTATAATCTCATTGGATGGTAAAGTAGCAGATGATGTTTGATAGTCTGATCCTGTCCTATGAACCCATTGGGATGGTAAAGTAGCAGATGATGTTTGATAGTCTGATCCTGTCCTATAATCTCATTGGATGGTAAAGTAGCAGATGATGTTTGATAGTCTGATCCTGTCCTATAATCTCATTGGATGGTAAAGTAGCAGATGATGTTTGATAGTCTGATCCTGTCCTATAATCTCATTGGATGGTAAAGTAGCAGATGATGTTTGATAGTTTGATCCAGTCCTATAATCTCATTGGATGGTAAAGTAGCAGATGATGTTTGATAGTTTGAGCCAGTCCTATAATCTCATTGGATGGTAAAGTAGCAGATGATGTTTGATAGTCTGATCCTGTCCTATAATCTCATTGGATGGTAAAGTAGCAGATGATGTTTAATAATCTGATCCTGTCCTATAATCTCATTGGATGGTAAAGTAGCAGATGATGTTTGATAGTCTGATCCTGTCCTATAATCTCATTGGATGGTAAAGTAGCAGATGATGTTTGATAGTCTGATCCTGTCCTATAATCTCATTGGATGGTAAAGTAGCAGATGATGTTTAATAATCTGATCCTGTCCTATAATCTCATTGGATGGTAAAGTAGCAGATGATGTTTGATAGTCTGATCCTGTCCTATAATCTCATTGGATGGTAAAGTAGCAGATGATGTTTGATAGTCTGATCCTGTCCTATAATCTCATTGGATGGTAAAGTAGCAGATGATGTTTGATAGTCTGATCCTGTCCTATAATCTCATTGGATGGTAAAGTAGCAGATGATGTTTGATAGTCTGATCCTGTCCTATAATCTCATTGGATGGTAAAGTAGCAGATGATGTTTGATAGTTTGATCCAGTCCTATAATCTCATTGGATGGTAAAGTAGCAGATGATGTTTGATAGTCTGATCCTGTCCTATAATCTCATTGGATGGTAAAGTAGCAGATGATGTTTGATAGTCTGATCCTGTCCTATAATCTCATTGGATGGTAAAGTAGCAGATGATGTTTGATAGTCTGATCCTGTCCTATAATCTCATTGGATGGTAAAGTAGCAGATGATGTTTGATAGTCTGATCCTGTCCTATAATCTCATTGGATGGTAAAGTAGCAGATGATGTTTGATAGTCTGATCCTGTCCTATAATCTCATTGGATGGTAAAGTAGCAGATGATGTTTGATAGTCTGATCCTGTCCTATAATCTCATTGGATGGTAAAGTAGCAGATGATGTTTGATAGTCTGATCCTGTCCTATAATCTCATTGGATGGTAAAGTAGCAGATGATGTTTAATAATCTGATCCTGTCCTATAATCTCATTGGATGGTAAAGTAGCAGATGATGTTTGATAGTCTGATCCAGTCCTATAATCTCATTGGATGGTAAAGTAGCAGATGATGTTTGATAGTCTGATCCTGTCCTATAATCTCATTGGATGGTAAAGTAGCAGATGATGTTTGATAGTCTGATCCTGTCCTATAACCCCATTGGATGGTAAAGTAGCAGATGATGTTTAATAGTCTGATCCTGTCCTATAATCTCATTGGATGGTAAAGTAGCAGATGATGTTTGATAGTCTGATCCTGTCCTATAATCTCATTGGATGGTAAAGTAGCAGATGATGTTTGATAGTCTGATCCTGTCCTATAACCCCATTGGATGGTAAAGTAGCAGATGATGTTTGATAGTCTGATCCTGTCCTATAATCTCATTGGATGGTAAAGTAGCAGATGATGTTTGATAGTTTGAGCCAGTCCTATAACCCCATTGGATGGTAAAGTAGCAGATGATGTTTGATAGTCTGATCCTGTCCTATAATCTCATTGGATGGTAAAGTAGCAGATGATGTTTGATAGTCTGATCCTGTCCTATAATCTCATTGGATGGTAAAGTAGCAGATGATGTTTGATAGTCTGATCCTGTCCTATAACCCCATTGGATGGTAAAGTAGCAGATGATGTTTGATAGTCTGATCCTGTCCTATAATCTCATTGGATGGTAAAGTAGCAGATGATGTTTGATAGTTTGAGCCAGTCCTATAACCCCATTGGATGGTAAAGTAGCAGATGATGTTTGATAGTCTGATCCTGTCCTATAATCTCATTGGATGGTAAAGTAGCAGATGATGTTTGATAGTCTGATCCTGTCCTATAATCTCATTGGATGGTAAAGTAGCAGATGATGTTTGATAGTCTGATCCTGTCCTATAACCCCATTGGATGGTAAAGTAGCAGATGATGTTTGATAGTCTGATCCTGTCCTATAATCTCATTGGATGGTAAAGTAGCAGATGATGTTTGATAGTTTGAGCCAGTCCTATAACCCCATTGGATGGTAAAGTAGCAGATGATGTTTGATAGTCTGATCCTGTCCTATAATCTCATTGGATGGTAAAGTAGCAGATGATGTTTGATAGTTTGAGCCAGTCCTATAACCCCATTGGATGGTAAAGTAGCAGATGATGTTTAATAATCTGATCCTGTCCTATAATCTCATTGGATGGTAAAGTAGCAGATGATGTTTGATAGTCTGATCCAGTCCTATAATCTCATTGGATGGTAAAGTAGCAGATGATGTTTGATATTCTGATCCTGTCCTATAATCTCATTGGATGGTAAAGTAGCAGATGATGTTTCATAGTCTGATCCTGTCCTATAACCCCATTGGATGGTAAAGTAGCAGATGATGTTTGATAGTCTGATCCTGTCCTATAATCTCATTGGATGGTAAAGTAGCAGATGATGTTTGATAGTCTGATCCTGTCCTATAATCTCATTGGATGGTAAAGTAGCAGATGATGTTTAATAATCTGATCCTGTCCTATAATCTCATTGGATGGTAAAGTAGCAGATGATGTTTGATAGTTTGAGCCAGTCCTATAATCTCATTGGATGGTAAAGTAGCAGATGATGTTTGATAGTCTGATCCTGTCCTATAATCTCATTGGATGGTAAAGTAGCAGATGATGTTTGATAGTCTGATCCTGTCCTATAACCTCATTGGATGGTAAAGTAGCAGATGATGTTTGATAGTCTGATCCTGTCCTATAATCTCATTGGATGGTAAAGTAGCAGATGATGTTTGATAGTCTGATCCTGTCCTATAATCTCATTGGATGGTAAAGTAGCAGATGATGTTTGATAGTCTGATCCTGTCCTATAATCTCATTGGATGGTAAAGTAGCAGATGATGTTTGATAGTCTGATCCTGTCCTATAATCTCATTGGATGGTAAAGTAGCAGATGATGTTTGATAGTCTGATCCTGTCCTATAATCTCATTGGATGGTAAAGTAGCAGATGATGTTTGATAGTCTGATCCAGTCCTATAATCTCATTGGATGGTAAAGTAGCAGATGATGTTTGATAGTTTGATCCAGTCCTATAATCTCATTGGATGGTAAAGTAGCAGATGATGTTTGATAGTCTGATCCTGTCCTATAATCTCATTGGATGGTAAAGTAGCAGATGATGTTTGATAGTCTGATCCTGTCCTATAATCTCATTGGATGGTAAAGTAGCAGATGATGTTTGATAGTCTGATCCAGTCCTATAATCTCATTGGATGGTAAAGTAGCAGATGATGTTTAATAATCTGATCCTGTCCTATAACCTCATTGGATGGTAAAGTAGCAGATGATGTTTAATAATCTGATCCTGTCCTATAACCTCATTGGATGGTAAAGTAGCAGATGATGTTTAATAATCTGATCCTGTCCTATAACCTCATTGGATGGTAAAGTAGCAGATGATGTTTAATAATCTGATCCTGTCCTATAACCTCATTGGATGGTAAAGTAGCAGATGATGTTTAATAATCTGATCCTGTCCTATAACCTCATTGGATGGTAAAGTAGCAGATGATGTTTGATAGTCTGATCCTGTCCTATAACCTCATTGGATGGTAAAGTAGCAGATGATGTTTGATAGTTTGAGCCAGTCCTATAACCCCATTGGATGGTAAAGTAGCAGATGATGTTTGATAGTCTGATCCTGTCCTATAACCTCATTGGATGGTAAAGTAGCAGATGATGTTTGATAGTTTGAGCCAGTCCTATAACCCCATTGGATGGTAAAGTAGCAGATGATGTTTGATAGTCTGATCCTGTCCTATAACCTCATTGGATGGTAAAGTAGCAGATGATGTTTGATAGTTTGAGCCAGTCCTATAACCTCATTGGATGGTAAAGTAGCAGATGATGTTTGATAGTCTGATCCAGTCCTATAACCCCATTGGATGGTAAAGTAGCAGATGATGTTTGATAGTCTGATCCAGTCCTATAACCCCATTGGATGGTAAAGTAGCAGATGATGTTTGATAGTTTGAGCCAGTCCTATAACCTCATTGGATGGTAAAGTAGCAGATGATGTTTGATAGTTTGAGCCAGTCCTATAACCCCATTGGATGGTAAAGTAGCAGATGATGTTTGATAGTCTGATCCTGTCCTATAACCTCATTGGATGGTAAAGTAGCAGATGATGTTTGATAGTTTGAGCCAGTCCTATAACCCCATTGGATGGTAAAATAGCAGATGATGTTTGATAGTCTGATCCTGTCCTATAACCTCATTGGATGGTAAAGTAGCAGATGATGTTTGATAGTTTGAGCCAGTCCTATAACCTCATTGGATGGTAAAGTAGCAGATGATGTTTGATAGTCTGATCCAGTCCTATAACCCCATTGGATGGTAAAGTAGCAGATGATGTTTGATAGTCTGATCCAGTCCTATAACCCCATTGGATGGTAAAGTAGCAGATGATGTTTGATAGTTTGAGCCAGTCCTATAACCTCATTGGATGGTAAAGTAGCAGATGATGTTTGATAGTTTGAGCCAGTCCTATAACCCCATTGGATGGTAAAGTAGCAGATGATGTTTGATAGTCTGATCCTGTCCTATAACCTCATTGGATGGTAAAGTAGCAGATGATGTTTGATAGTTTGAGCCAGTCCTATAACCCCATTGGATGGTAAAGTAGCAGATGATGTTTGATAGTCTGATCCTGTCCTATAACCTCATTGGATGGTAAAGTAGCAGATGATGTTTGATAGTTTGAGCCAGTCCTATAACCTCATTGGATGGTAAAGTAGCAGATGATGTTTGATAGTCTGATCCAGTCCTATAACCCCATTGGATGGTAAAGTAGCAGATGATGTTTGATAGTCTGATCCAGTCCTATAACCCCATTGGATGGTAAAGTAGCAGATGATGTTTGATAGTTTGAGCCAGTCCTATAACCTCATTGGATGGTAAAGTAGCAGATGATGTTTGATAGTTTGAGCCAGTCCTATAACCCCATTGGATGGTAAAGTAGCAGATGATGTTTGATAGTCTGATCCTGTCCTATAACCTCATTGGATGGTAAAGTAGCAGATGATGTTTGATAGTTTGAGCCAGTCCTATAACCCCATTGGATGGTAAAGTAGCAGATGATGTTTGATAGTCTGATCCTGTCCTATAACCTCATTGGATGGTAAAGTAGCAGATGATGTTTGATAGTTTGAGCCAGTCCTATAACCTCATTGGATGGTAAAGTAGCAGATGATGTTTGATAGTCTGATCCAGTCCTATAACCCCATTGGATGGTAAAGTAGCAGATGATGTTTGATAGTCTGATCCAGTCCTATAACCCCATTGGATGGTAAAGTAGCAGATGATGTTTGATAGTTTGAGCCAGTCCTATAACCTCATTGGATGGTAAAGTAGCAGATGATGTTTGATAGTTTGAGCCAGTCCTATAACCTCATTGGATGGTAAAGTAGCAGATGATGTTTGATAGTTTGAGCCAGTCCTATAACCTCATTGGATGGTAAAGTAGCAGATGATGTTTGATAGTTTGAGCCAGTCCTATAACCTCATTGGATGGTAAAGTAGCAGATGATGTTTGATAGTTTGATCCTGTCCTATAACCTCATTGGATGGTAAAGTAGCAGATGATGTTTGATAGTTTGAGCCAGTCCTATAACCTCATTGGATGTACAGATAACTATAGGTTGTTTTAAATCTGAATTAGATAGTGCTTGCTATATTCATCAAACTGACATCCGATACTATTTCTCCCTATCTCTTCTACATTATATTCCTGCTTTCTCTTTTACTTTATATGCCTGCTTTGTTTTGATACTAAAGCGTTAATGAAAATTTATACAAAGTGAAACTTATCTTAATAGGGTTAATATTTGGGGAGTGTATATCAGTCAATATACATTAAATAGATAATTTTCAGAAAATATATCAATAGAATATATACTAAAACACAATACATAATTTTCAGAAAATATGCCAAATTATAATAAATAGCTGTCAGTAATTATACTAACAGGATATGCACCAAAATGCAACCTCATTTGAGGCTTCCTAAACCTGTACAGCAGTGAGATGTGACAACATTACAACATACACAAAAATACTATAGATAGCTTTCAGAAAATAAACCAATAAAATATTATTTAAGCTTAAACTTTTGTTACCATATTTCTAATGAAATACACTGCCTATGTGTTTCAGGGCATTTTAAAAATAATCAAGAATTTGGAGTTATTTGGTAAAATAATTAACTTTTTCATTACTAAGATGGTGTTAGGTAGATAAATCAACAAAAGTATCTTTCATAAAATTTGGAACAGTTTAAAATAAGCAATTTTGTATCATAGAAGCAGGGGTGGGTTAATATCAAAATGATTAAGCAGAATGAACACATTTAAACTTATTCTATTTTTAAAATGCTCATTATAGTCCAAACAGTGTTCTAAAGTACTTCTCAGATAGTTATGCGAATAATTGTTACTCGATTAAAATTGAAAGTATTACAATTTTCAAAACCAGAATTAACTATACCCAAGTATTTACTTTGTAATGGTAGTAAAATGTAACTGGATACTTATTTTGGATTACTAAACTGTCTTATCATTTTAACTCTTTAGCATTTAAACCGACCATATCCGGCCAGAATTCTCTCACCTCTTTCTGTTCAAACCAGCCATAACTGGCTGCTTATGCCAACGTTTAGGTATTGTTCTCAAAATAAATAATATCAAAATCTCATAGATTCGATATTATGTGAGATAATTATGTGAGGTAAAGCCTTTACCATGAAAATACAATAGTAAACATGCAAATGCTTAAGGGTTAATAAATAAAAGGTAAATATATAGTGCTGAGGTATGTTAAGCAAAATATAGTTACTGTAAGATAGTTTTTTTTCAGTTATTTATTATAATTTTTTTTTGTTATTTCTTTTTTAGGTTGGCTTATTTATTCTACTGTGGGGTCTGCCTGTGAATCTTGTTCCTTATTCAGTGATACATGTCTATGGCTACCTGCTCCAGTTATTTGAACCAATCATGTTGTTCCAAGAAGTTCTGTTTATTCTTCTTCTAGGTACACAACTTTTCAATTACTTAAATGAATTGACTGAAGGTGATGATGATGATAGATCATATATATCCCAAACTGTATTTTCTATTCTTAATTATGGTTTTTCATGTTATATTGTCTCAATGTGTTTCAACAATACATGGCTCCTTTATATTATATTATTTGTTACACTGTTCAACCACATTCTTATGTGGTCATTAGAAAGTGGGCAGTTATGGGAAACTGCTTTGACATTTATGCTTACCATTCTTATACTTTTTCTCATGGACAAAGAGAAAGACTTATATCAAAATAGTGAGTTACCTACTCTATCATATTTTGATTCTAAAAACTCTTCAATAGAATTTGTGAACAGTATTTGGCAACTCAGCTTTGAGAAATTATCTTCCTTTCAGAAGTTGATTGGAAGCTTTCTAAGTCCTATTTTTGTTGGCACACTTTTCCTCCGAGTATTTTCTGTCAATTGGTTCAATTACAGGCAAATTATTTCAATGTTTTTTGAAAATGAAGACAATGAAGATGTTTTAATTGAAGAAAGTGGTTCATCTGATTTAAGCTTCTCAAGATTACAAACATCTCTTGTTTGTAAATTGGCCACCATTTTTGTTGTCACACAACTTATAACGAGACAGTTTTATCTTTTTATTGGAAATGGTTTAATTACTCAGCAAAAATGGATGAAATATTGGTTGCCTGAAAATATATTACTTGGAAGACTAGCACAGATGTTTTTGGTGAATATTTTATTTCAGCATTCTATATACAGACAATGGTCAAATACTGCTTAAACAATCATTATATTAATGACTATTTCAATTTTTATGTGATAACATACACTTTTTACATCATGACTATACTTTATAATCAAATCCAAAATCTATATATCCAGTTATTCTTATTGTTTTCTGATGAGATCTTGCTATAAGTCTTAGGAGTAACATGACTCAATAGAGTGTGTAGCTCGAAGACCAGAGAGTCACTCCAGATAGAGCTGCTACTTCTCCGAATTGAAAGATCACAGCTCCACTATGGGCATGTGGTTAGAATATCTCAGGAAAGAATCACTGGACAGATTTTACAGGCAAAACCATCTGACAGGAGACCCAGGGCTAGACTCCAAGCAAGATGGTTGGATAATATCTATGAGCTTGGCTGATCTTGCTTGGGGATCCAGCTGGATTAATTGGAGACAGTTGCTTCTGACAGGATCTGCTGGAAGGAGTGTTTGAGGACTCTGCCCCTACAACCCTCTCAGGAATAAGTGGCTGAAGAACAAGAAAGATCATCATTATCATCATCTGTGCTGATGGTAATAATATTTAATTTTATAAATTTGTAGGTTGCAACTTATATTAAATTGCAGTTTTTTTGTCTTAAGGTTTGATCCATCTTTTCATATATAGGTTTTAGAGACTTAGGTAGCATGCAGTTTTACATTTCGCATCCCTCATTTAAAGGATATACATTACTAAGACCCTCAATTGCCTTAACTTGAATGTAAACAAATCTTGATCAATCCAATGCTATCCATGAACTCAAGCAATTGCAATCTATTATACTTACAGTCAACCCATTCACCAAAACCAGACTGCACAAGAAAAAGTAAAATTAAACATGAGGATGACAGATATCATCAGATTACAGCTGTCATATTACATAGTTTCTATATTACTCTGCAGCAATTATTTAATGCTCTGGAAAAGAACTTAAATGAAGAACCTCTATATTTAGATTTCAGATAGAACATATGATCATACATAAGCAAGATGCAGATCTCTTGGCATATCGGGTAGGTCAGTAACCTTCCTTGATTACTGACCTGGTTTTTATAGATCTGTCCAAACCTTGCTAGAAAACGGACATTAAACAATGATGATGATGATGATAGGCATTCAAGCAGAAAGGCTTATCCTATAACTTAAAACATTAACCAATATTGGTATCCAAGGAAATTTTTAAATTTAATAAAGTGCTTTGTTGCCAGTAAAATTTAGCTTGTAACCATCATGAAAGGGCTGGGCTCAAATTCTATAAAAGTCTTGGCATATTTCATAGAACTGTGTTGGATCATTTTTCTTGTTTCATCATCACCATTGTCGTTTTAACATCTGCTTTCCCTGTTTACAAGGGTTGGGCAGGTCTATATACACCAAGTCCGAACTGAAGCAGAGCCACTGATCTCCCAAGCAAGCCAGGGATCTGTGTCCCTCTAATGTAGTTTCATGTTCCATGAAGTGTTCAGGAGAGGTTGTCATGCCTTTGACACAATTGAGGGTCTTTCCAACCCTTTGTTTGGCAAGATTTCTACATCTGGATGCTCTTCCTATCACCAACCACTTTACAGTGAGTACTGGGTGCATTTATTGTGTAAATCGCCAACACTATGGAGGTTGTCATGCACTTGACATGAATGGAGGATCCTCCCAACTCTTTTTCTGGCAAGTTTTCTATAGCTAGATGTCCTTCCTATTACCAACCACTTTACAGCATTTACTGGGTACATTTATCATGACATGACTGAAGGGTCCTCCCAACCCTTTGATCTGTAAAGCATAGTACATCATATCAAACATCTCTAAACAACAAAATAAAGAAAGGCAAAACTAAATAGATAAATAAAAGCACCAAAGATCATACCATCTTCCAATTATATTTTTGCAGTGTTTATATATTATGTAAATGAATGAGAATATATTCTAACTACTCTAATTAGGTAAAGAAAATCAAACAACTATACATTTCTCCATCAGATACATGGATTACACAGCAGATTAGATAATCTTAGAGATTTGGCAATTGTTCAATAAGAAATTTGATTGGAAAAAATAAATATTAATACTAGTGAGATTAAACAATGTATTTTCGATAGAGTATTTTGATAAAGAGATGGATGTATTATATTCTGATACTCTATATATGTTCAAACTTATCTGAAGTACTGTATTCTTATGTTATCAATCTTCATGAAGGAAGACAATAAAATTCTATTTGAAATATTTTTGCTGTTTTTAACCATTGTAGAGTTGTTCATTGGGTTATTTCAGTGAAATTCAACAGCGGTCTGTCCCAGATGTCTTACAGAATATTTTTCACATTGTAAAAACTATAGTGTTTATATTTCTTTTAGAAGGAATATCATCATTATCATTATCATCATTGTTTTTACATTGACTTTTCTATGCATAGGATGGACTGGACCTTTTGAGGCAATGTTTTACAACCAGATGCCCTTCTTGACACCAACCCTTTCAGTTACTTCTTACGACATGCAGGGATAGTGTGTACCTATTATAAACTGGAACATTTAATAATGGGGTCATTCCAGTGATATTCAACAAGGGTCTAACCATTTATTGGTATCTATGCAAGAAGTAATTCCTGATAATTTCAGCTCCATGGCACTTACTTACCAATCAGATTCTATGGTCATTTGAAAATTTGAACAATTTACAAAATTTTGAAAACATTGAATTTATTTGAATTTTAGAGACCTTTTACTCTGAGTGGCTTTTATCCCATGCCTTTAGAACTTGATTTCCTTAATCTCCACTATCTCAAGTCCCTTTAAGCTGGCCATTTAAAAAAAATTCATGTCTTGGGGGCTATATTTGAAAATCTCAAGACAGCTGTTACTGAATAGCAACAACTATTGAGCACCCTATCTTCTCTAATCATGCAGTAAGGCTTGGAAACTTGACATATCACTTGAATTCAATTACCCAAATGCCTGATTTTCAGTGTATCAAGGGGAATAAAAGTGTAAAAAGTGTAAAAAGGCACAGTTTTTATTTTTATTTTCGTACCATAATAACTGCTTCTCATGAAGTTGAAACCATAGAAAACTATGCATATTCTGAAAGTGCACCTGGAGTTGAGTCTAGAAAAATAGATATAAAATATTTTAGACAGATGTAAGAATCATCAATTTGCTTCCCCTGAAAGTGGCTTGAAATGGAAATGTTTTTAAGTAGTTCAGAGCACCAAAAATCAATGTATAACAATTTGAAAATCTTTTAAACCTAAACATTCTTTGATATTGTCCTTATGACTATAAAAAGTAATTAATGCAATTGGTAAATGAGGTTTCATACTTCTGCAATAAGTTACACATTCAGGGGAGTTGAAAAGCAGAAAAAATGTTTCAAGGGGCATATTGATGAGTAGTTGGATCAATCAAGACAGTTTTCTCAAAGTACACTTTCCTTCCAAAGCTCAAGACAGTGAAATGCACGAGAAATGAGTAAAAAAATGATAGGAAACAATAAAAAACAAAAGGTACCATAAACATCATGTTTTGTAAAACTTTGTACTTCTTTTATTTCATCACAAGAAAAACAATAGGATTGACCTGACCTTTCAGAGGAAGGTTGATCAACTTTCTTCATGATGTTCTCAATTGGAATCCAACAGATGTCATTATTACTTGGTCAGAAAAATTGGGCTGAAGGAATTTAACATTAATGTCAGAGTTTTCTCCTGAAATATAATTTGCCATTCCAAAGTACCACTCATCATTGTACTTACAAGCATAGTAAGACCTGGGTTAGATATCTTCAATTGACATAGCACTAGCATTATTTTGCAACAGCAAAGAAGAGCAATTCCCAGAAACAAGGCTCATGGTTATATTGTTACCACAAGGGATGAATTTGTGATTTCTACGTGTGCCTTTGAATGTGGCTGAGTTTGAATATCGAAGCTCTAGAAACTGACTTCTGGTTGATAGACTCCAAAAAGAAAATGGTGATTCCATCAATCCCTTTCCTTCGGTTTCTCTGAGAACTATACATTTGTGGTCCAAGATGTTGCTCAAGGGTTTCATTGAAACAGTTCTTAAGCCAAAATAAATTCATTTATACTGTACTATTTTGATCCTGAGTTGAATTCAGAAAACCACAAAGCATATCAGACACCACATGACTCATGACATTGTTGTTGTGCATACCTTCTTAAAGAATTTGATTGATGAGTTACTGAAACCCAACTTTTCTGAAATAAAGAAAATACTTATTTCAGTTATGGGTCCTCAGCTCAATATAAGAACCACAAAAATTATCCAGAGATGGATTGGTCACACCCTCTGAAAGCCTGCATTTAGTACCACAAAGCAAGCTCTGACCTGGAACTCACAGTAGGAAAGGAAAAGAAGAAGACCTAGGAATACCTGGCGATGTGATATGGAGGCACAAACAAAAAGGTTGGGATATTCGTGGGAACTGAATGACTAGTCCTGGACAGTAATAGTTGGAGAAAACCTGTTGGTGACAAATGCTCTAAGGGGAGCCCAGGTCGAAACTAATATGAACAACATTTTTGCACCTGCCTGGAACTCAGTTTCACAAATTTCAATACAGTAAAACTAACAAGTGAAAGCGCACTGGTTAGAGAGTTGGATTCACAATTGTGAGGTTGTGAGTTCAATTCATGGGCAAGTGATGCATTGTGTCCTTGAGCAAGACATTTTATTTCATGTTGCTCCTTCTGATAGTTGCAACTGGTAGATAGCATCAACAATGGAAACACTGTTCCCTTGTTCTGATCTAAAGAGTTCCACTCCACTTAGTAAGCAGATGAGGTCTGGGATCTTGTTGATTTGATATATATGAAACTAATAAACTGTCACTATCTTCAAAAGAAAATATAGCTTTGTTTTAACTATACAAATGTTATGTAAAAAACAATTATTCCACCAAACTGTCGCCGTGATTAAACTAGCAAGTTGTATGATCAAGTTGTAAGAGTCATGAGTGAATAATTTCAAAGTTGTGTGTTTATTTGCCTGTATGTGTGCAGTGTATACTATATGTGTCTGTGTTTCATCATCATCATCATCATCATCACTGTTTAATGTCCATTTTTCCACACTAGCATGGGTTAGATGAGTTGTCCCATTGTGAGACAAGCCATATCAGATGACTGTCTTACTCATACAAAACTGATTTGGGCTTGGTTTCTACATGTGGATGCCCTTCCTAACTCCAACCACATTACAGTGTGTACTGGGTGCTTTTTGTCATGACACCTACACAACCATTTTATAGTATGGACTGGGTGCTTCTTTGTCACTTTACAGTGTGGGGTGGGGAAGCTGCATGGAGATTGGAGAGGTAGATCTAGGAATGGAGATTTATCAAATGAGGGGTGGGGAAGGTAGGGAAAAGTGGTGCATACTGAATGTATGCTTCTGTGTGTATATTATGTGTTTGTGTGTGTTAGTACATGTATGTATCTGTGATTTTTATAATATTTGTATGTATATATGTGTGTCTGTTAATTTTACAACCTATGTATGTGTATTTTTTTATTTTTTGATGATCGACAAGATCCCAAACCTCATTCACTTAGCGAATGGAGTGGAATTCATCAAATTGGACCAAGGAAACAATGTTTCCATTGGTCTTGTATGTATCTCAGTTTTACAACCCTCAGAGCTATAAAAGATTCAAATAATCAATACAAATTAGTAATCATGCCAAGGCTATGCAGAGTGGTTATATGATATTAAAACATTTACTTCAACAAAAATACCTTCCCTACTAATGTTATATATAAAATTTCTCAGATGACAACAAAAATAACATAAACATTGCATCTGTTGTAAATATCATACCTTGTTTAATCTGCTAAAAGCAACCCAGTTAAACTCCCTCAAATCACACCCTGTCATCTTATATAAAGTTAGGACACATAAGATTAGTGTTTCCTAAAGTGGATTGCATGAAAAAATGTTTGCCGTTCTGTGAGATAAGATGTTTTTTAATGAAAATTTAATGAAAAAAATCCTTTGAGAGAAATCAATAATTCTTAGGATAAAGAATGTCTCAAGAACAGCTTTCACTGACTTGTAATTCCATTGAAAAACGATACTTGTCAATTTAGAATGACAACAAGAATTTCACAAACTATTAAAGGAATTTGCTATAAAAACCAAGGCATCTGGAATTTATGTGTTTCAATGAAGCAAGTATTTATTTTTTTAATTACAATTTATGCATTTTTACTTTTTAATATACTATCGCAGTGTCTGCTCCATGTAAATGCATTGCTGATTCTACTATAGAATAAGCTTTTAAATGATTTTACTAAAGAAGTGAAATGAGCATACTCTGATGGATGTGTAAAGTTAGTGTATGAATAAGTGAGCTGAAAGAAAAACTTGGCATAAGAGGAATTGGATGTAGTGTGCAAGAGAGAAGACTGGGTTGGGATGGACATATGATGCATATGGAAGGTGACAGGAGTATAAAGAAGTGCAGAGAAATCTCTCTCTGGGGGGAGAAGAGACAGAAGTAGGAAGACATGGGATAAGACAGCGAAAGCTAGCCTTGATAAGCTGAACCTCATAAGAGAAGTGACAAGGGACTAAAAGGACTGGCAACATGCTGGTTAAAACCTATCTACCAATCTAGACCCATCCACATTTGACCCCCTTCTCTTTACCATCCTCTGGCAGCTATTACATCTTGCAGACCCACCCACATATCCCCACCTCTTCCTCTGAAGTAGCTATTCTTAGCATCACAGAAACCTGCACTCTGTCTATGGTCACCTTCACCCCTCATAAATCCTAACACACAGAGTCACCACCCACCCATCCTACCTCTATACTCTAGATATCCCTTCCCAAACCTTAATATTCCAGTCATAGCCCCCTAGTAACTGTTATCACTACAGTGCCTCCCATTCACTGCTTCTCCCCTGTCAAATCCCTCCACACTTGGCAACACCCCATTCCCCATCTAGGGTTAAGAAGGCTATTCAGTTGAGTCAATGACAACAGCCTGTCTAGTGTCAATGCCATGATAAAAGCACTTAGTACACTCAGTAAGGTAGGTGGTGATAAGAAGGGTGTCTTGTTGTAGAGACCATGCCAAAAGGGTTGAGAAGATACTTAGTGTCATGAAAACCTCTCTAGTATTGGTGAACTACATGAGAAATGCACCCAGTCCACTCTGTAAAGTAGATAGAAGGCCACCCAACCATAGATAACCATCCTAAGAGCCAGGAAGACTCTTCAGTTATGCCAAAGACATGACAATTTCCCTAGTGTTGTTGCCACAATAAAATGAACTCAGTAGGGTACCAGACCATATGTAGGGACCCCGGCCCATTTGAGAGGTTAGTAGCTCCACATGAGTACTGTCTGATCTATAACGACATGTCCAAGCCTTGTTAACAAGAAAAAGGACAATAAACAATGATGTGGATGATGATATAATGCATTAAACATTAAGGAAGCAAATTTTTTCTACTACTCTCCTCCACACCAAATAAGTATAGCTGTGTTTTTATTTGTTAAATAGACATAAATAAACTATAGCTAATTTTAGTTTTCTGACTTTGTTTTCTCACAACTTTCTGATAATGCAGGATTTTTAATGACATTTTACAGAGATACATTATCAAAGGTGTAGATTTTGATTATGTTGACAAAATCAATTTTTGTTTACAAGTTTATCTTGCAAGAAAGGAAACGGAAAATAAAAAAAAATTAACCATGTTTTGCAATGTGAGGGATTCAGGATTGCAAGACAGTGTATCAGGGAAATTTGCAATGTTGGTGGGAAGAAGTGTGTCCCAAATGATTATGGAGAACTTGCCCTCACTGACACTGAAAAGAAGGTAGCTTGGAAGTGCCACTATGAAAGATTACTGAATGAGGAGAATGCATGGGAAGAAAATAGTTTGCCCCAAGTTGACCCAACAGAAGGATTGGCTGTACAAGTCAACAGTAGTATAGTAAGTAAGGCAATCAAGTATATGAAGACAGGCAGCAGGACCCTCAGGGATAGTTGCCGAGATCCTGAAAGCATCAAGAATGATGGGACACACCATAATTACTTGTATCGTAACCCAGGTAATACAATGACTTTTGTGAACCTGGAGAAAACTTTTGACAAAGTCCCCTGTTCTATTATCTGGTCGGTTCATAGAAAACTAGGAGTTGATGAGTGGCTTGTGAGGGCAATACAAGCCATACATAGAGGAACAGTCAGCAAGGTCAGGATTAACAATGACTATAGCAAAGAATTTAGTCTGCAGGTTGGCGTCTATCAGAGTTCAGTTCTTAGCCCTTTCCTGTTTATTATTATCCTGCAGGCTATAATGCAGGAGCTTGAGACAGGCTCCCCATGAGACTCCTGTATGCAGATGACCTAACCCTTATAGATAAATCTATGGCCGAATTAGAGAAGAAATTCCAAACCTGGAAGCATGGCTTAGAATCAAAAAGTCTTAAAGTAAACATAACAAAGACGGTAGAAAGGAAACACTGGGCCCAGATCTCCTCAGGGAAATAACCTTGCTCAGTGTGTAGGAAAGATGTAGGTAGAAATTTCATCCTATGTCCCAAATGCAAATTATGGGTACACAAGAGATGTAGTGGGATCTCAGGCAGGCTAACTAAGATCTTAGGTTTAACATGTGGTCTGTGCACAGGAGCAGTAAGTAGCAAGAGCTTGCAGGATACAATCTCCTTCAAATGCCCAGAAGGCTCTGTAGAAGTAGTAGATAGTTTCTTTTACCTGGGTGATCAAATTAGCAGTGGAGGAGTTCCGAAAGCACAGTAGCCAGAATGTGAACAGGCTGAAGAAAATCCAGGGAGTTACTACTGCTGTTAGCTACAAAAGATTTCCCTCAAAATAAAAGACAGACTGTATGATGTATGTATATGAAGAACAATGTTGCACAGTAGCGAGACTGGGGCAGTGTGTGCAGAGGACCTGCAAAGATTGGAAAGAAATGAAGTTTAAACATGTCTTGGAGGGAACACCCAACAAATAAGGATCTCTATGGCAATATACCACCTATCAGCAGGTCAATACGTGGACAGAGACTCAGATTTGCTGGTCACTGTTGGCACAGCAAGGAAGAAATAGCAGGTGATGTGTTGTTATGGAGTCCATCTCATGGAGCAAGAAACGCTGGTGTCCCAAGAAGACATACGTCAAGCAACTTGAGGACGATACTGGATGCACTGTGGAAGAACTGGCAAATGCTATGAGAGACAGAGATGGATGGAGGAAACGTGTCGTAGAAAGCCGAGCAAGCTCGACCTGATGATGATGATTTGATGGATGTGCAATAGTAAATACATGAATGGCAAAGCATAAATGAACTGCGAGAGAAATTAGGCACAAGAGGGATCAGATACAGTGTGCAGGAGAGGAGATTGCATTGGTATGGACAAATATTGCGTCTGAAGGATGACTGCTGTATAAAAAGGTGCAGAGTGCTCAACGTTGATGGAAGCTATGAGTGGGCAGGCCTAGGAAGACTTGGGATGAGGTTATAAAAGCTGACCTTGCATAATTGCACATCTCAAAGGCAATGAAACAACATTGTGATCTCTGGCACTATGCAGTAATACAAAACACCCATCTTCCCATATGCAGGAGCTGAGGCATACATCTAGTATGCACTACCTTCCTCCCCATCACTCCTCCCAATTCCCCAATCCACACCATACAGTAGTCATCCTGGAGCCATGCCCAGTCCACACAGTAAAGTGTAGGTGCCACAACAAAAAGCACCCAGCCCACATTGTAAAGTGGTCACGTAAGAGTCATGATAAAAAGTGCCTAGTCCACACTGTAATGTGGTCATGTAGGTATTATGACAAAAAGCACCCAGTACACGCTGTAAATGTGGTTGGCAAGGGCATCCAGCCGTAGAAACCAAGCAAAAATTAGTTCTATGTAAGCATAACACAGTCCTCCAGCCAGGCTGTCTCACAATGCTAGCATGGAAAATAGACGTTAAATAATGATGATAATGAATTTCTAGTTGTTGAAATGATATTATTGTAGTGGTGGTTAAAAAAGATTGATTGTTGTGACCAGATGTAGTTAGTATTTATTAGTAATTTCGTTGGTCAGTTCATTGTTGTGTGGCAGAATTTGTAGCAGTAACTGTTGACTTGATGGGTATTCTATGAGTTGCTTTCTCCTATATAAAGTGACTTATGGTAAATAAATTATGTGTATGGTTACTATAGCTAGTAGTTGAAACTGCCATTAGCAATATTCAATGAATAATAACAAATATCACTACTTTATGATTCTTTTGTTAAGCCTCATAGGAGAGTCAACATATTCAAAATATCTTAATCAACTGTTGAAAATCATTTATAGAAATTTGCTTCTGTTGCAGTTGAATGTAAAACAGTGGGTTAAAAATTGAGTTGGCATGTTCATGAGCAGCTGCTTATTTTTTTAAATTCTACTGATAAAGACAAAAAATCAAGTCAATCTTTATACAGTAGCCAGTTATTGAGTTATATTATAGTTTGAATAAATTGTAGTTGATGCTTAAATTCTATTAAATATTGTACTCTAAATATACATTTGCTAAATTTAGTTAAAAAATGAGCATAAGTCTCGACTGATATATATGCATGTGTGTATCAACTTTTATATTTACTTTTGATTCTGGCATGGATTGGATGGGTTGCTAGGGATTGAGTCATTTCATATTCAAAGTTGTTGGGCTGGTGGTTCACATCTTGCTTGTATGTAAATTCCATTTTTGGAATTATTTTAATGGCTGGGCGCTCTTTACTCAATTTTATTTTTTTGTAAAAAAATAAAACAATCAAAACGAAGAGGAGCCACAGAAGAGCAAGAATAGTCATTGAAAAGGTCACAAAATGTGTGACAATTTGACAATTAAATAACCATCCTGTGACTAAATTAATCAAGGAATGGAGCAGTTACCTAAGTAAGAGAGAAAGTCAACTGGTGGATGTATTTTTATTGGTATACGACCCTCTCAAAGTTTAACAATATTGGTTTCAACACATGATTTCACCTCAAATATCTTGCAAAACTAATACAAAGACAAAGTATGTGTGTGTATTGTGGGAATTGAAAGGTTGAATGCTTTATGGTGACCAATGGTTTTTATCCCAGGCAGGAATCTTTGAACTAGTGAAGATATGAGAAATGATTAAGTTCCAGATCACCTTCAATCAAGCAGATCTATAATCAAAGGCATTCCGGTCTTGATTATTCCATCTTTTCTTATGTACAGGAAACCCAGGATTACACCATCCAATATGCCCTATTTAATAAGGTATGGTGTGATTTCAAGGAGTTGTGGATGCTATTTCTAACAGCTTGATGTAACCACTTTGAGGATCTTTCCTTAGCTCCAAATTGATGTATTTATAGGTGGTTGATTTACTTCCAAGTGTATGGATTGTGTGAGATATGGTGTGGGTCAGCTTTCTTTTATTTTTTAAGAGAGGGAAGAGTATAGGAGTGATCTGGAGAGTTGGATAGGTAGTGATGATAATAAGGGGATTGATGAAAATAGTGGCTGATGGTCAAAAGATGGGATACAAACAGATTAAATGACTTCCCTTGTTAGTCAGTGAATAGTAGAGAGGGTGATAGATGAAAGTGTAGTGAAAAGGGCAGCAGATGGAAACTTATCTGGCATATTCACTGCCCTCATATATATATATATATATGTACGTCAATACTCATTTTTTTCCATCTATGAGGGTTCTAAACCCCATTATCAGGCTAAAATTTCTTTAGTTAAAAATACAGTGAAAGCTGTTCTATTTTCTAATTTCAAACCTGCTCACTGTTTCAAAACATACTTACTTGATATATATATATATATATATATATATATAAAGGGCGAAGGGTCTATGTATGTACTGCATGCCTTGCTTTTTTGCAGGATAAATAATAATTTTTGTGTCATATACAATTAATTATTGATAATTTTCACTATCCTCATTGTACTCGTGATATTCTTTTTTTTTTTTGTATTTCTTGTTCCTTCAAATCTTAGGATAATTTGTAAACAAGTGATATTATTTAAAAAGTGTAAGCAGTTGGACAGATTTAGAGCCATTGCTGATTCTGGATTATTTTGTACAGATATTCATTATTGTAGAGTATATGCAGAATGTTTAGTGACCTTAATGTCACATCAAAACTTCTTTTTTACTGTTTTAAGACTCAAATTCAGTCATGTGACCACTACCCAGAATTTTCTTCTTGACCAGTTTACACTTGGAGTGAAAAGGAATAGCTGGCCATATATATTTCAAATATTTTTTTTTTTTAATTACGTAAAAAAGTAAACTCGCATCTTTTTTCTTTTTGTTAGAATAAAGTTTTGAATCATTAAAAAAAATTATATCCCTGTAACTTTTTTCACATTTTAATTCACCCACATAATGTCAACAGAGTCAAATACCTCAGTTTCCTCTCTACTTTGCTGATCTTTTGCAACAAGAAGCTTTGAAAAGAAGAAGAAGATTACCATTCTCAGAGAGAGAAACTGAAAACCTAAACCAAAGTAGCCAGCAAGGAATGTTATTGTTATTTTGATTCAAAGTATTACGAACAGTATGAGTGAATGACAGGGTGTCCCATTCTGAACAAATTATCTTTTGTTGCCCTTTTGAGAATCCTGTTGATGGCCAAAGCAAAGAGAATCGGGGAAAGTGGGCATCATTGACGGAGTCCAGTGATGACCTCAAACCACCCACTAGCCATCCACCCTCAAGCCATCCACAGTTCTTACGCAGCATTTTGAACCAATATATAAATCCTTGATGGCTTAGACAACCTTGGATGGTATGCCATAAACTTGTATGATGTTACAAAAAGATGGCCTGTGTAGGGTATCAAATGCTTTAGTAAAGTCAATTAATGTGATGGCAATTGGTACTTAGAATTCATTGCATTTCTCAATGATGTCATATAGTAAATATTTCATTGGCACAGGAGCGTTTGGCTTGAAATCTTGCTTGTTGATCATGTCTCTTTCATTCGAATCAGGATAACCTGGCAGAACACCTTTCCTGGTATGGATAGAAGTGTTACTCATCTCCAGTTGTCACATTTTGTAGGGATGCAGGCAACTGCTCTGGTCTTCCAATCCTCCAGTACCTCATCCATATTCCAGATCTGGTTGTACAACAGAGAGTCAGGCTCAGTTCAGTTTAGTACTTCCTTGAAGTGCTTCACCCATCTCGCAAGTTTATCTTTGCCTTTGGACAGCAGGGTTCCATCCTTAGTTTTGATCAGGTCTGACTTGCTTTTTGAGGTACCAGTAATCTTCTTGGCAATCTGATATACAATATGCATGTTATTTTGTTTAGCACTGACCTTTACTTCTTTAGCTTGGCTCTCCAACCACAGTTGTTTGTCTTTTTGAGCACTGCATTTTACTTCCTTGTCTTTTTCAGCATTTCTGTAATACATTGTGGCCCTTATCATTGTTCTGCTTTCTTTGATGTAGAGCTTTTCTTTCCTTAACCCTTTAGCATTTACATTACTCTATATATACTATTGTATTTTTGTGGTAAAGGCATTATCTTACATAATTATCTCACATAATATCGAATTTATGAGATTTTGATGTTATTTATTTTGAGAAAAATACCTTAACATCAGTATGAGTGGCCAGTTACAGCCAGTTTGAACAGAAAGAGGTGAGAGAGTTTTGGTTGGATATGGCCAGTTTAAATGCTAAAGGGTTAAATAGTTACCAGTTGTGGTCGCTAATCCATGTTTTCCTGATGGGCTTCTTGTACCTCAGTATTTCTTCACCAACTGTTGTCATTGCTTCCTTTAGGCTTTCCCACCATTCTGATGTTCCTGGTGGAGTGCCTTCTAAGGCAGATAACCTTTTTTCTTTAGTTATCCTAGAGTCTTTTAGTTTGGTCAAACCTCCTGGGTAATGATGTCTTGTTCTTTTGTCTCCTCGCGTTGATCTTAATTTTGACGATGACTAGGTAGTGGTTGCTGCTGATATCAGTGACTCAATATACTCTAACATCTTGCAAATAGAGTACTTTCCATTCAGGTCCAATCGCTAAGTGGTCCATCTGAGTCCTTGTCTTATGGTCGTTGGAAGTCCATGTGATCTTATGAATGGACATATGTTCAAAGTGGGATGATCTGAATTTCATGTTATATATATATATATATATATATATATATATTAGAATTGGTGCTATGAAATAGCGATGTATATATGAATGTGACAGTCTCACTTACTTTAAATTTTCAGCTGAAAATTTACAGTAAGTGAGACTGTCACTACTCTAAAACAATAGCGTAAGGTCGTCGAAATGCTTTTAATTAAGCATACAGTGTATTTCAAAATACATTATATATACATTCATATATATCGCTATTTCAGAGCACGAATTCTAATTTTCAATTTCTGCTTGACCGGCAACCGCTCTGTATAATCAGTTCCTGATTATTACTAGAATTCTATAAGAATCAAACATTCATGATTTTCAGCAAACAGGTGGAGTACTTAGCTTTGATAAGTACCAAAAAGTACGAAACAGAGCTCTGTCAGCTTTATCTTCCCTGTTTGCTGAAAATTTAAAGTAAGTGAGACTGCCACTACTCTAAAACAATAGCGTAAGGTCTTCGAAATGCTTTTAATCAAGCATACAGTGTATTGCAAAATACACTATATATACATTCATATATATATATATATATATATATATATATATATATATATATATATATATATATATATATATATATATATATATACTTCTGGAGGGTCATGCTGCCAACAAAAACACAGTACAGGTTAATGTATATATATATGTAGTGGATAGGCTTTCTGTTTTGGGGCAGGAGTATTTTTGTTTTTATCTTTTAATGCAGGTGGTGTTTACATGTGGGTGGGTGTATGTTTGTTTGGACAACTGAGATTTTTGTTGTTTCTATTCTTTTTTATTATTTAGGGCGGTGGATTGGCAGTGTCGGTGGAGGGTCGGACGCCATGCTTTCCAGCATAGTTACGTCCCTTTATGGACTGAGTTCAAATCCCACCAACGTTAACTTTGCCTTTCATCCTTACGGGGTCGATAAAATAAAGTACCAGTATTACCCTGGGATAATTGCTGGCCTTGTGCCAAAAGTAGAAACAATTATTTATAAAAAAGATAGGTCCACATAATTTCAGTTTATCAGCCAGATTTTATGGTGGGTACTCAAGAAAAGGGATAAGGGGAGATAAAGGGAAATATCTCGGGTAGAAAAAAGTGTTGCTTGTAAACGTACACACATACACACATGGACACAGGTGATGAATAATTGAATTTAATAATTGATAGCTATGCATCTACATGCATTCGCACATGTATAACATTGGACACGACTGTATGAGTAGCCATACTTGCCAACATGCATATATAGGCACAACTCATGCATACACTCACACATACACGCGTATATATGCATACACACACACACATATATACACACATACTCACACACACATATATATATATATCATCGTCATCATCATCATCATCATCATCGATTAACGTCTATCTTCCACACTAGCATGGGTTAGACGGGTTTGTCCCATTTAGAGGCAAGTTGGGTCGGGTGACCGTGTCTCACGCATATAGGACTGTTTCTGGCTGGTTTTCTACAGCTGGATGCCTTTCCTAACACCAACCACATTTTTTGCCAATCTGTGTATGTAGGCAGTGCACTTGTTGGGGGGTACTAGAGGTAAGTGGTGTCATGGAGGGGTTCAGTAGGTCTGATGAGATGGTGTCGTGCAGCATGGGCTTTCAATTAGATAAAAATTGGGTCTTTCAATGTAAGCATGCCCTGAACATTTCTGTCTTTGAGTTAAGGTACACATTTGGTGAGTATAAACCCTGTAAGATTCTGAATTTCTGACTTAGGTAGAGTGAACATTTTTTGCTTCCATTTTTATATGATATTGAGTTATCAAGTGCTTTCCATGTCATGTCATAAAGTATTCTCTTTTCTTTTAGCTGACAGGCTCTTTTTGCCAGTGATATGGTGGTTTTCATGCTAGGGTGTCTAAATGAGGAAAGGTGCAGGTAGATACTAAACCTGGACCATACCTACATATTTTTCGCAAGTATTTAGCTTGTTGACTTTTGTGTGCTTGATCTCTGCTTCGTAAATTATGGATTTAACATTACAGTTTTGCTGTAATGGACAGTTATCTTTTTTCCTGCAAAAATATCCTGGATGTTCCTTTAGTTTGCTCTTTGCAGTTATTTTCGTTTTCATCGATGGGGCACAAGAATAGGAAATTGTCACTGAACGTTGATTGAAGATCTTGCTATATCCTACATACGTTTAAGCAGAAATTCCTGCTTGGTGCCGCAGTCGGGATTCTACATATCTCTATACCCACTCTACATCTCCCCATGTATCGAGTACTCACATAATTAGTGGCTCACAAGAGGACAGAAATATGAACCTAACCCATAATTTCTTTGTAGATGATCTGAAGTTCTATGCCAAGAACATAAATGGGATGAAGAAATATTTCGACCTGGTTACAACGTCCTCAAAGGATATAGAAATGGAGTTTGGCCAGAATAAATGTTCGTATGTGATTGTAAAATGGAGAAAAACTACAAGCCAATCTAACAACATTTTTATTAATGGCCTAACTGTTTCACCAACATCTGATGAGGACTGATACAGATACCTAGGGATAGATGAGAATATGTCCTATGATGGTATCTGTAACAAGGAACGTGTAACCAGAGAAATTTATACCAGATTAAGACAAATATGGTCATCGGAACTCTCTGCACACAATAAAACAGTGGCTCACAATGCTGTGCCTGTCCTAACACCAACATTTGGAATACTTGATTGGATGATAGAAGAAATCCGAGCAATTGCTGTTAAAACTTGAAAAATCCAAAACAGCACTGGAAGCTTCCACATCATCAGTGACATAGACCGCATCTACTTGAAATATAAGCAGGGAGGCAGAGGCCTAACATCGGTCCAGATAGCATTTGAGTGTTGCATCATATCCCTCCGACAACATTTACAAAACTCCAAGCATAGGAGCCCATTTATTGAGCAAATCTGTCTGCATGAGGTAGATAAGATCATGAGAGTTGGGAAGGAACTCCTTGAAGGATATTCCCTGCATGATAATCAACAACCCACACCCAGGGAAATTGCCCAGCAGTACTGCAGTGAATCCATGGATGAAACACTGCATGCTTATCAGCAAAAAATTATGCATGCATGTGTTGCCAGGAGGCTCCAGAGTAAGAGTAATATAGATAAGCAAAGTAGTCTATCTTGGATACTTCACCCTGACTATATCTTCAGATTTATACCTGTGATTATTGGGACACTGGGATATGTTAGTAACTGCCTCAGTACAAATATTGAGAAGCTAGGCTTCACAGGAACAGAAAGAACACAACTAGTTAGGAAATTACAAGTACAATCTAATAATGGAACAGTAAAAATATGTAAAACATTCCAAAAATGTTGCATGTAATAACTATGTACACATGTACAGATACAAAACATATGCACATGTACACATATAATTCAAAACATACCCATCTACACATACAATAACATCCATACCTGCACACACATGCATGCAGACATGCAGACATATTTACCTAGCTGATGTTGTTTCACTGTTGGTAAAACTCTCTCTCTATTGGTAAAAATTTCATCTATATATATAAAACTGAGGATGTCTGTCTGTGTGTGTGTGAGTTTGAATCCCTAAAACTCGAGAACCACCCAACCGACTCTTTTCAAACCTTACACATGTAATACTTATGTTTCAAGGAATGTTCTGAGCAAAAACAATTTCAAATATTCAATGCCCTAGGGACCGCATTAGGTGATTTGGCGATCTCTCTCTATAATTCTTAGTCTTTCTCTTTTAAGATAGATACATACATATAACGTCGCGCCCTTATAATATCTGTCTGTATGTCTGGCTGTCTGCATTACGTCACTTCCCTGAGGATGTCTGTGTGTGTGTCTGAGACTTTGAATCCCTAAAACTCGAGAAGTACCCAACCGATTCTTTTCAAACTTTACATGTGTATTACTTATGTTTCAGGGAGTGTTATGCACATAAAAAATTCAACTTTTTGATCTCCTACGTGAAAAACTGCGTTTTTTAAGCTTTTTAGGGGTTTATTGAGGTGTTACGTCAGACCGATTTCCTTGAAATTGTAACTATGTATTAGCCAGTCTCTTCTTCATAGTGTGAGAAAATCCAACTTTTTTATGGCCTAGGGCCTGCATTAGGTGAAAAACTTCATTTTTTCAGCTTTTTAGGGCTTTTTGGAGGCGTTACGTCTAGCTGATTTTCCTGAAATTTCAAGGTATATTATCCACATAAAAAAAATTTATTTTATGATCCCCTAGGTGAAAACCTGCATTTTTCCTGCTTCATCGAGGAAAATCTTAAAGATTATCCAGCCATCAGAGTATTTGGTTTATTTTCTTTACATATTGTCCAGGAATGCAGTTTTTACACGCTACCTTATACCTTATCCCGTGCAACGCCGGGTACCACTGCTAGTAAAATTATAAAACCAGAAGAACATAGATATTATGAAAAACGATGAAGTTTCATTTATATGTAGTTAGATGTTTTATTGCGTATCGTACTGTTACAAGCGCTCGTAACAGTCGATACACAATCAAAATCTACCTACATATAAATGAAACCTAATCATTTTTCTTAATATATACACTCTACCTGTGCATTGAGTGCTCATTATGGTACCATTATCAGTAACTGACCAAATCACATACACTATATATATATATATATATATATATATATATATATATATATATATATATATATATAGTATATATAGTAAGTACGGCAATTAAAGATATAAAGACTGGGAAGGCAACCGGTCCATCAGGTATAGCTGCCGAGATGCTGAAAGCATCTGGGTCAGTAGGTCAGACCAGAACCACACGTATTGTTAACCAGGTACTACTAGAGGGTGTCATACCAAAGGATTGGTGCAGCAACATCATTGTCAACTGCTACAAGGGTAAAGGTGATGTACTAGATAGAGGAAACTATAGAGGTACAAAGCTGATGGACCAGGTCATGAAAGTAACAAAGAGTTATAGCACAGTTGATTATGGACTGGGTAAAACTAGATGAGAAGTAGTTTGGATTTGTGCGAGGAAAAGGCACCACTGATGCCCTCTTCCCTGTGAGGCAGTTACAGGAAAAGTACCTACCTAGCATTTGTCGATCTGGAAAAAGCCTTCAACAGACTGCCTCGTGCTACAATCTGGTGGGTTCTTAGAAAACTAGGAGTAGATGAGTAACTAGTGAAAGCTGTACAAGCCATGTATAGGGGAGCAGTCAGCAAAGTTAGGATTAGCAATGACTATAGTGAGGAATTTAGCATACAGGTCAGTGTCCACCAGGGCTCTGTTCTTAGCCCTCTCCTGTTCATTATACTATTGCAGGCAACAACAGAGGAGTTTAAGACTGGATGCCCATGGGAATTCCTGTACGCAGATGATCTCACACTTATTACTGAATCTATAGTGGAACTAGAGAAGAAATTCCAAACATGGAAGCAGGAACTAGAAAGAAAGAGTCTCAAAGTCAACCTGACTAAGGTCCTCGTAAGTAGATGAGAAAACAGAACTCAGATCCCCTCAGGGAAATGGCCTTGTTCAGTATGTAGGGAAGGTGTAGGTAGGAGCTCCATCCTCTGCCCCAAATGTAAATAATGGGTACACAAGAGATGTAGTGGGCTCTCATGAAGCTTAGCTAAGAATGTAGACTTTAGATGTAGCAGCTGCACCAGGACAGCAAGCAGCAAACGGCCACAGGAAACAAGCACCACCAAACTCTGGGAGGGCTCTGTAGAACCAGTAGACAGCTTCTGCTACCTAGGTGACCGAATTAGCAGTGGAAGTGGGTGTTCGGAAAGTACAGTAACCAGGGTAAGAACGGGATGGAAGAAGTTCAGGGAGCAACTGCCACTGCTAGCTGTAAAAGGCTTTTCCCTCAAAATGAAAGGAAGACTGTATGATGCATGCATGTGAACAGCAATATTACATGGTAGTGAGACCTGGGTGTGTGTGTAGAAGACTTGCGTAGATTAGAAAGAAACGAAGCTTGCATGCTCTGATGGATGTGTAATAGTAATATACGTGAACGGCAAAGCATAAACGAATTGAGAGAGTGACTGAGCATAAGAGGAATCAAATGCTGTGTGCAGGAGAGGAGGTTGCGTTGGTATGGACATGTGATGCGTTTGAAGGATGACAGCTGCATAAAAAGGTGCAGAGCACTAGAATTCGATGGAAGCCGTGGAATGGGGAGACCCAAGATGACCAGGATGAGGTGATAAAAACTGACCTTACCCAACTGCACCTCTCAAAGGAACGTGACCGCTGGCGTCATGCAGTAATATAGAAGACCCGACTTCCCACGGGAACAAGCCTAAGCTGAAGCATATAGAGAATATGCTCCCACCCCCTCCCACTGCAAAGTGGTCGTGGAGGTGCCACGGCAAAAAACACCCAGCTCACACTGTAAAGTGGTCACGTAGGCACCACGGAAAAAAAGCACTCAGCACTCACTGTAAATGAGGTTAGTGTTAGGAAGGGCATCCAGCTGTAGAAATCAAGCCAAAATCAGTTCCCATATGAGCAAGACAAGGTCAGTCGACCGGGCACTACTCACAATAGGACTACCCATCTAACCCATGCTAGCGAGGAACAATGGATGTAAAACGGTGATGATGATGATGATATATATATATATATATATATGTGTGTGAAGGTAGATAAGGTTTTGTTTATATATATCTGGAATGAATGTTTAAACAAGAAAGCTGCTTACTAGAAAGTTTGACTCGTATAGCATAAATATCCAAGCAGGCGAATATGGTATATAGGTCCAGAAGAGATCACAAAGTGTATTAATATAAGCAAGTATCGCACCAAGAAAAATAAAACATCTGCACAAAGAGATTATGAATTTATTTGCTTTGAAATATGTTTCTCTGTCTGTTATAAATTGTCTACATATGCTGACTACAATATATATTGTTCAATCATATGCAATACTTAATTATTCATTCCACTTCATCAGAAAGCCTATAGTAGGGGAATTCAATTAATCACTACGTGGTGAAATTTAGTAAAAAATGTAAATAAGTTAAAAATAGCATGAAATACAGTAAGTTAGTATGATAATAGAGAGGAGAAGGAGTGGGGGTAGAAAGTTTCACAGATGTGGAACAATTATTCTTTGACAGTTGTTATAGGTGAAGGTTTTGATGTTTACCATATATGGAGGTAGAGAAAGTATTAAGAGAGGGACAGAGAAAGATAAAGTAGAGATTAATGGTAAGCTAGATTGGATAGGGAGGAAAGGAATGAAGAAAATGGGATTGTTTTGAATATTACTGAATCCATTGGGTATGAAAAGTATCAAATAGGATAAAGTATCAAATAGGATATAGCTAGGGATCAAATCTTGTTCTAGTCCAGTCTGTACTTAGTGAAGCAATGTTACATGGCAGTGAGACCTGGGCATTGTGTGCAGAAGATATACATAGACTGAAGAGGAACGAAGCATGCATGCTCCGCTGGATGTGTAATAGTAATATACGTGAACGGCAAAGCATAAACGAACTAAGGGAGAAATTAGGAATAAGGGGGATCAGATGCTGTTTACTCGAGAGAAGACTACGTTGGTATGGTCACATGATGCGCATGAAAGACGACAGCTGTATAGAAAAGTGCAGGGCGATAAAAATAGAGGGTAGCCACGGAGTAGGCAGACCCAGAAAAACCTGGGATGACTTGCTAAATTCCGACCTCACACACTTACACCTCTCCAAGACAATGTCACTGGACCGAGATCTTTGGCGCTACGCAGTAATACAGAAGACCCGCCTTGCCTAAGTACAAAGCGAAACCTACAGTCAGTAGGCACCTCTAACAAAAATACACCCCTGTCCCACTACCCCCACCCCATCCACACCACCCCTTCCAATGTAAAGTTATGTTGGTACCTCAACATCCAGTCCGAAACAAATGAGGGCGTGTAGGTGTCACGACAAAAAAACACACAGTCCACGCTGTAATGTGGCCGTGTAGGTAACACGGTAAAAACCTCCCAGTCCACACTGTAAACGTGGTTGGTGTTAGGAAGGGCATCCAGCCGTAAAAAACCCGCCAGACAGTCCTATACGAGCAAGACAACCACTCTTGCCTCAAGTGGGAAAATTCTCATCCAAACCCATGCTAGCATGGAAGATGGACGTTAAACGATGATGATGATGATGAAGGTTTTTAGAACCTTGTGATTGCAATTAAATATCCTATCATGCTGGGAATTTAGAAGGTCCTTTCCGGTTGCTATTTCAATTACATCCGCCAAACATAGTTCACATGGGCGTCTTTATTCCGGTATGGACGGGCGAATTTTAGCATGGACCATTGTAGTGTGTATTCAATATTAATGTGTTTCAGATCCCAGATTTTTTTCGCTAGGGCCATAGATCTAACTAAACTGGGTTTTTAAATATGTGGGTATGCACATACCATCTTTTCTTGAAAATATTTGAAGTGAAACTCATGCATTTATATGTTCCCAGCTTAGATTTTACCACACATTGATAAATATTTTTGTATAAGCCTTTACCTGATAGAGGATAATTGCTGCGATTTCTGCAGTTCTAGTTTGTCCATGTATAGTGTGTGGTTTCCTCCCTGGTTCCAGTGTTGGGGGTGTTATTCCGGGTATTTTGTTGTTGCTCCGGATATGCACGTAAAGTGGAAGAGATGTTGGTATTTGCGGGTGCTGGTCTGCTCAGTGTTGAAGGCGGCAGATGTTAAGGGTTCAGATTATGTCCGGGTTTCCATTGGCTGTTGGTATTGCCATACCTGCGGAGGCGTTTGTTATTAAATTTCATGATGAAATTGTCGAGGTTAGTTGTGGTGGAATAGAATAGTCGGATTGTGTCCATCTTTAGTATTTTATGCAATTGGTGTGTTGGAGTAAAGTGTTTGTCAATAAGTTTGAAGAAGAGATAGGATAGCTTAGTAGTTATCAGATCGTTGTGTGGGGGATTATACCATAGGTATGATTTTGTACGGGACCTCCTTGGTGTTTTCTTATTTGCAGTATTATTATTTGTCTTGCTACTGCAGGGTTTTGAGTTGTTGGTATTTAAATTTGCAAATTTTGTGTGGTATCCTTTTGATGTTTTCCTATTGGGGTGGTTGGATTTTCCCCTGCATGGTGTATCTGGAAGAAATTTTAGTTGTCATCATAACCGGCTCTAAGTAGAACAGCATTGTAGTAGGCCGCTTGTGTGTTGAAAGAGGATTCAGAAGCAGACACTCTGGAGATCCCAAGGGATAGATTTTTAACAATGGAGCTAGTGATAGTCCTAGGATGGTTAGACCAACAATTAACATAGTATTTCATTAACTTTATGATAACAGCTGCATAAAAAGGTGCAGAGCGCTAAAAGTCGATGGAAGCCTTGGAGTGGGAAGACCCAAGAAGACTTGGATGAGGTGATAAAAGCCGACCTCACCCAACTGCACCTCTCAAAGGCGATGACACAGGACCATGACCTCTGGCGTCATGCAGTAATACAGAAGACCCAACTCCCCATGGGTACAAGCCAAATCTTGGACTCCTGAGGTAGAGGTGATGGTTTGGTCACCGAAAGAGAGGTAGGAGGGCTCCCGATAAGCCTGCCAAGCAAAGTGGTAGAGTTGTGGGACCTTCTCTCTTACTGAGCCGAGGATGATGTTGCGGCTGACGGAGTTAAAAGCGTTCCTGAGGTCAAGTTTGAGGATGACCTTGGGGGACGAGGAGGGCAAGTTGGTACAGGCTCTGGTAGAGTGGACAGCAGCCTCACATCCCAACTTGGTACACAACCCAGCTGGATGGGGGAAAATTCCTCCGCCAATGAGTCGGAGAATAACAGCAAACACACATTTACAGTGAGGCGGCGAAGGGTGCAGCCAACCGCAATGGGGCGCAGGTCTCTGTTGGGCTTGATGAGACCAAATAGCTTCGCATCGAAGAACAGTGGGCGAGGGAGGACAGAGAAGAGAGGAGATGGACAGCCCCTTTAATGTCAAATTCGCTGAATTTGGCATTGACCGCTTGCTTGAGGTCTATCGGTTGTCTCTTGGTGGACACCGGGCTCAATGTTGAACTGAGGCGAGATGTGGTTGGGGTGGACTCAAACAGCTGGAACTGCCGCTTGAGAGAGGACGTGAGGGAAACCGAATTTGCATTGTGCACGTGAAGAAAGATGAGAGGATACAAAACAATTTCTGCCAGTCAGACCTATTGTTGGACGAGCAAACCTGGAGGGCTGTGACAAAGTCCTCAGTAGAGAGTTGGTCATCGAAGCATGGGGCATCCCCACAGAATACGTTGGAGCTGAAGTGGCACCTATTACAGGTCCAGTAATGAAGCCTTTCAGCTTGAGCTTTGGTGATGCCGACACAGTTTCTGTGGTAGCTTGCGTGGCCTAGGTGACATTTAATTGTCTTTAAATACCGGCTAGTGTAGGCACAGAGAGTGCAATCAGGTGGTGGGCTGGCAGCAGCCGGCAGTAGAGGGCCAGTATTGGAATTGGGTGGAAGGGGTGAGTCAGAAACGAGGCAGCAGTGGTTCTAATAGTGGGACTAGAGCGGAGGTTGGGTGGTGGGATTGGCCGGGTTGAATTCGCTCGGAATCTGAGGTGAAGAAGAGGAGTGGGTAGGTGGGGTCAAGTTAGCTCCTCTCGTGTGTGCCGAAGTTGGTGGAGAATGAGAGGTCGAAGGCTGACCGGTTGTCACATAGTCGTTCCACCAAGCAGGTCTCTGGGTCGTTCAACGCATGCCTCCGCCACCTAGAGTGGATTAGGTTAAAGTGGTGGCAACTTTATCAATCGGCAATCGCCGGTTGATAGTTTGATCGAAACATCAGGCCACTGATGGGTTGAACGAAGACATAGGTGGGCTGTGCGCGAGGACGAAGTAAGGAGTGAGTAGAGGGAGGGATAGGAAGTGGAGAAGGGGGGAGAAGATTATGAGTGCATGGAGGTGAGTGTGGTCATATGAGAGGCAGGTAAATCCAGTGGAAGAGAAAGAGCAATGAACATGCAAAGAGAAGGAAAATAAAAACGCTAGTAGTACAAAATCTAAGGCTGTGAGTTTGTGTAATATTTCGCATGGGTAAATCTGCAGTAAAATCAGAAATTGTGAGTTTGTGTAAAAATCCGCATGGGCAAGGCTGCAGTAAAGTCAAAACCTGAATGATAGTGATACAAGATGTTTGCAATTACAGAGTCATTACATTACTGGTCCTGAATTCTATCAAGTGGTCAAAGCTTCTAATTCTGTGAAATAGAATGGAAGAATAGCTTGACCTTTCAGACACACCTGTCTATAAATAGATTCAGGTTATTTCAAGAGGGAGTTGGGATGGTGCCATGCGTAATCTCTTCTTGTAAAGCTAGTGGCGGTTTCTCGCCATTTATAATTTTTTTTTGGGGGGGGGGGGGGAGTGTATGAAAAATTGTAAGTGTATGTTCAGGAGGAATGTATAATTGTGTGATACAATTGCTCCAGGTTGAGGGTACCACAACTCTATCACTTTGCTTGGCAGGCTTATTGGGAGCCCTCCTACCTCTCTTTCGGTATCCAAATCATCACCTCTGCCTCAGGAGTCCAACAGGGTGACCCACTCGGGCCCGCTCTGTTAGCAATGAGCATTGATGAGGTCACCAAGATGGGGGTTGAGTTGGACCTCAATGTCTGGTACCTCGACGATGCCTGTTTGGGGGGAACAGCCGCCAGGGTCTCCAGGTCAATAGCTCCAAATGTGAGCTCTGGATCCTCAACCACCCGGCTTCTCAACACCAACAGCTAATCGACCTGTTTGCAGAGTCCTTCCCTTCCATCGCGGTCCCTCTCCTGTTGGCTTGGTGCTCCTTAGGAGCCCCAATCACAGACCTTGCCTTCGAGTCAATCTTCCAATCGAAGATGGTTGGCCTTGAGCAGCTGCTGAAGAATATTGAGATTATCGAACCCCATCAAGGTTTCTTCATACTCAGGAACTACCTATTTATTCCTAAGCTTCTGCATCTGCTCAGGGTCAGCCCCTCTCACAGATTTCCGTCCTGCCTCCAACGCTTTGACGACCTAATCTTTGAGAGACTAGAGTGCTTGGTCAATGTTAGACTCTCTCCAGAGTCCCGCGATCAGGCTGCGTTGCCCAAGTGATTTGGGGGTCTTGGTCTTCGTAAATGTTCGTTCCTCTCTCTCCCTGCTTCCTTTCCTTCACCCTCACTTGCTCCACCCTGGTGAGCAGCATCCTCTCCTTTCCAATATGGACTAGTTCCAACAGGGAGTTGGGTGAAGCTCTCCAGCAATGGAGTGAGTTGGGCTTGTCTCTTCCTGAGAAGGTGGAGGACAGTCGAAGTCAGAGAACTTGGGACAGCATAAGTTCGAAGGCCACCTTCGACTCCCTCTTCGTCCAGTCAGATCAGTTTTCAAGGTGCCGCTTACTATCTGCCAGCACCAAATACTTAGGCGACTCGGTTGATACCCTACCCGTGGCCAACGTCGGTGGCCTACTCAGCCTGGACGAACTTCGTGTCTCCATCACTCTCAGACTGGGAGCTGACGTCTGCATGGGTTTGAGGTGCCAATGCGGAAAACTCCTCGACTTCACAGACCTCCACGGTCTTTCTTGCCGCTTGAATGCCGGCTGCTTCGCGCGTCACATGGAGCTAAACCTCATTCTGAAGAGAGCTTTGGCCCGGGCGAACATCCCCTCAGTCTTGGAACCATCTGTCGGCCAGCTACCTTTTTCAGCCTGTGGCTTTCGAGACGTTTAGGGGAGTTGGGCCACTGACTGCAAGGTTCCTCTCTTCACTGGCGGCTCACCTAATAGAGGTAACTGGCGAATCTCGCGAGGGTGATTGGCTGTTTCAGCGCATTAGCCTCGCCATCACCGAGGCAACGCTGCGAGTATGCTGGCTGGCCTCAAAAGTCATTAGAGAGGTCGTCCAATACCCCTCACTTCTGTTTTTTGCTCTGGTGTTGGCTCAGTTGTTCACCCCTTCCTTTACATTTTCTTTACTGTTTTAAACTAGGATTTGTTTGTTTGTTTTTTTAGTACTGTTTGGTATTCCTTCTTAAGTTTCCACACAGTTTTTTTCCCTCTCTTCTTTTATTTAAACATTGCCTTTCTCCCTTCCCTTGCCCTAAACCTTTTCCTTACTTTCGTTATTTAATTTTTTTCCCTCTTTCTTTTTCTATTTGTTATTGCAAACATTATATAACTGAATTGAAATTTGTCTTTCAGGTGTTCCATCACCTACATGATAAAAGGACAAATTTCAATTCGGTTATATAATGTTTGCAATAACAAAAAGAAAAAGAAAGAGGGAAAAAAATTATATATAAAAAGATTAAAAACAATAACACCTGCAATGAAATAGAGAATAATATATTTTGTCTAAATTGCAGATCATTTATTTCATAAATATACTCAGGCGACTGGGTTGATGCCCTACCCGTGGCCAACGTTGGTGGCCTACGACGAAATTCGTGTCTCCATCGCCCTCAGAGTGGGAGCTGACGTCTTCATGGTTTGAGGTGCTGATGCGGCAAACTCCTTGACTTCACAGACCTCCAAGGTCTTTCTTGCTGCCTGAATGCCGGCCGCTTCACGCGTCACACGGAGCTAAACCTCATTCTGAAGAGAGCTTTGGCTCGGGCGAATATCTCATCTGGGTTGTCCAGAAGTGACGGCAAAAGACCTGACGGCCTTACCTTGTGCCCCTGGTCGAGAGGCATGTGCCTTGTCTGGGACGTCACTGCTCTGGTGTTGGCTGGGTTGTTCACCCCTTCCTTTACATTTTCTTTAATATTGTAACATATATCTTTCTGAATGAATCGCGAGCTATTTATAATGTTATCGAAGCATTTGTAATGTTATCTCTATATATATAAAACGGAAGATGTCTGTCTGTGTGTGTGTATGATTTTTATGCATTTCCACATTTCTCTACCGATTTTGATGATTTTTTTTCCAATGTGCTCCAAATTTACCAACGATGGTCAACATGTAATAAACTTTGCCAAAAATTTCCTGCTTCTATGATAAAAATCGATAAAACTAAATAGATGCTGTAACCCTCTCTCTTACACGTTTAATCCCTCTCTCTACTACCCTCAATTGCAACTCTCTCTCTATATATATATCACACACACATATACATATACATCTAAAGAGAGAAAGGGAGATGTAGAGAGAGAGTGAGATAGGTCGTTATACAGAGAGAGGTACAAGATAATCAGATAGAGAGAGAGAGAGAGAGAGAGAGAGAGAGAGAGAGAGAGAGAGAGAGAGAGAATGGCGACGAACGCTGGTTTACACACACATACACAAACACATATATATATAGAGAGAGAGAGAGAGAGAGAGAGAGAGAGAGAGAGAGAGAGAGAGAGAGAGAGAGAGAGAGAGAGTGAGAGAGAGAGATCTGTGCGTTCTTTATTGTTCTCCATTCTGTAGAGGAAGAGAGAGAGGAGGTATGAGTGAGAGAGAGAAAAAGAGAGAGAGAGAGAGGGTATGAGAAAAAAGGGAGAGGGTATGAGAAAAAAGGGAGAGGGATTGAGAAAGAAAGAGAGTGAGGAATTTTAACTTTTATTTATTTATTTATTTATTCTTTACACACTGTTCAACTCTCGCCTTTCCTGAACCTTACGTCTCTTTCTCTCTTTCACACAAGACGTACTATGACTGTGTGTGTTATATATATTTATGTCCGCACACACACACACACACACACACACACACACACACACACACACACACACACACAAAGACGCATCTCTCTCTCTCTCTCTCTCTCTCTCTCTCTCTCTCTCTCTATATATATATATATATATATATATATATATATATATATATATATATATATATTTGTTATAAGAATAGATTAAAGTTTAAGCAAAGAATCGTTGCTTTCAACATTAACGGGATCTTCTGAAACTAAAATTTCAATCTGTGACCGCAGAAGTAAATATTTTGAGAAACATTGCACCCGAAGGAAAACAGAAAGACGATATTTTGGTTCGTGAAGATGTTCCCTGGTAATGAACGGAAAAAAAGCGAGGATAATACGTCGTTATGTGGAGCGTAAAGAACAATTTCATGCAAAGACAAGACCAAGCTTATGGTATAAGTGGAGTCGTTAGACTAATATTCTATTTAAAATAACCGAATGATTTCCAGCCCCGGAGTTTAAGAATGATGTAAATAAAATTGTAAACGAAAATGACAGAGGTTATTAAAATAGTTGTTTCTACTTTTGGCACAAGGCCAGCAAATACTCAGTACATTACTGGTACTTTTTTTTATCGACCCCATAAGGATGAAAGGCAAAGTTAACCTCGACGGGATTTTAACTTTGCCTTAAAATAGTAAAAGTAAATAGTGAAGGTTTAGGCCAGTACATACGTATGCACCGACGGACATACACATACATACGCACACACAAACACATACACACGCACATAAACACACACACACGCGTGCGAGCGTGTGTAAACCTTATGCATTTCTACAGTATTTTCACCAAACTTAAGACATAGGTTACTTATGTACCCCGGATGGTCATGGGCACTTTCATTTTTCCAGATATTGATTATAGGGCCTCCCGGCAGATAACCCCCTTTAACCACTTCCTTGGAGTCGACTGAAGCACTGCAGTGCAATGCAACAAAACGTCATAACTTCTGGAGTTCGCAACCGATTTTCACAAAACCTGACACATGGGCTACGTTTGTTCTACAGATGAATGTGAACTCTCAGAATTGGCACATATTGAGTAGGGGACCCCTGGGGACAGGAACCCCCTTTTGGAAAAAGCCGATGATTTTGTAAAAGTATTGTTTTCGAAGCAGCACTGAAGTATCGACATAAATGGTATACATAACTGCTATTTAATACCCGAGCAGCACCGGGTACCTCTGATAGTTTATGTATATATTTAAAACATATTTGTTATGTTATTCTACTGTAAATGCTCTGTTTATATTTTCATTCTGAAAGATGTAATATTATTTATACAACTATGAATAAAATTAACCTGCTCTGGTTCTTTCGTAAAACTAAAAGTTTACGAAAGTGGAAATAAGATTTTTTTTTTTTGTCTAAACGTACATTTTCAAATGTTTACATTCTTACCGGATATAACAATGTTTCTTCTTCTTTAGGCACAAAGCCAGCAATAACCCAGTGCATTACTAGTACTTTATTTCATCGACCCCGTAAGGATGAAAGGAAAGTCAACATCGGCGGGATTTGAACTCAGATCGTAAAGGGACGTAACTATGCTGGTGTCCGACCTTCTACCGATACTGCCAAACCACCGCCCTTGTGACGTTAAAGTAATTGAAGTTAGTCATATGTGCCAGTGTTTTCAGCAGCTCTTTACAGTTACGAAGAAATACTACAATTAATAATTTTCAATTATTTCATGTAAAAGTATAAAATTTACTTGTTTTAAATAAGAAATTAACTAAAGATGATCTTTCTCCTTGTTTACATCGAATTACTTAAATTTGGTCTGGCTGAAACTAAATGTTCATTTCCGTGTCCTACATATCACTCTGTAAGTACTTAAGATTTCTAATATACTATTACTGTAATTACATAAAAAAAAAGAAAATGTATTGATTGAATTTTCAGATATACAAAAAGTAAATGTATAACACATATTTAAAGGAGGAATTATGATTCAGTGTTAAAATTTTCTGACTTTCGTCTCATGTATACCCACTTCGCGCACAAATATAGACTGATTAAGACATAATTAAAAGATCCCACAATCCTAAAAAAGGGCATTAAGTCAGTATATATATATAATCTACAGGCGTATTTGATTATTTTGAAACTTGGTAAGACAGAAATAAGTTCAACTGTTTATAAACAGTTAAACTGTCTACTAGCAGTTTCAAAACAAATCACATCTAAATAATCAAATACACCTGTTGATATAGACATGTTTTCATATGGAAACCGCTGGTGGTACGAAGTTAATTTAAATTGTTAATATAAATACTCAGTTTCTACATTGTATTTGTTGCTATTTTCTTTCGTTTGTCCCTACACATATATATATGTGTGTAGTGTTTGTTGATATTGATTCTAAATATTCTCCGAAGCAGTTCTAACGAATTGAGGTATATGATTTTTAAAGCGATGAAATACCAATGAAGGTTGGAAGATCACTGATGAAGGACTAATTTTATTCATATGTAACCCATGTGCAACCACGCAGCACTCTATTTTTCTTATATATATATGTGTGGCTGAGAGAAGTAGAATTTTAATATTCATTGTAGATTGGCAGTATCGGTAGAGGGTCGGACGCCATGCTTTCCAGCATAGGTACCTACTTTACGATCTGAGTTCAAATCCCGCCGAGGTTGACTTTGCCTTTCATCCTTACTGGGTCGATAAAATAAAGTACCAGTAATGCACTGGATAATTGCTGGCCTTGTGCCTAAAGTAGAAACAATTATTAAAGCTAGTATCGGTAGAGGGTCGGAAGCCATGCTTTGCAGCATAGTTACGTCCCTTTACGGACTGAGTTCAAAACCCGCCGAGGTTAACTTTGCCTTTCATCCTTAAGGGGTCGATAAAATAAAGTACCAGTAATGTACTGGGTAATTGCTGGCCTTGTGCCAAAAAGTAGAAACAATTATTAAAGCTAAAAAAAAAAAGCGAGTCTTGTTACGCCTGTTTATCATAGATGTTTTTACAAAGATGTAAATAAAACTTTACCTATAATAAATTTTAATGTATTAGATGAAAACTAACGTTTCAATGGCAGACTCAGTATAAATAAGGAAGATTGGGATGTGGGAAAGAGGATTTAATTGTGAAGGATGGACCATGTTGTGGTGGCAGTGGGGAGAGTCGTGAGTGTAGCCATCAAAAATAAGAATTTGGTCAGTGGAAGGCAGATGGTGAGTGTATAGGGGGGGGGGGAGTAGTAGTAGTAGTGAAAAATGTTGGTGGGATTGGTGGAAAGAATATACATATGTATACAAATCTTAGCCTACATGAAAACATATCTTCACATACATACATCTAAAACCAGATATACAGGTGCTATATGTAAACATATATATACACAAACACAAATATAGTGAACAATTGAATGGGAGTTCAAAACCCCCCTCCCCACTATTTTTGAAGAGGAGAAAGAAGACAAGTCAGTAATGTGTGTTTGAGTAAGTTTCCACATGGGTGAAATCTCAGTAAATAAAAAAAAACTGTAAAGGCAGTGCAAAAATAGAGTGGTGATATTGAAATTTTGGGGAGAGGAATTTGAAACTGAGGGGAAAAAAAAAAGGATTATGAGATGCACCAAATACGAGGACATATGTGTGAGATGTTGAGATAGATGTTGTGTGTGAGTAAATATTTAAAATAGTAAATTCTATAGAGTTGCCGGAATAGAAGAGAGGTAGATGGAATTAGAGAAAGAATTTTGAAATGTACTAAAAATAGTGGAGTAACTTTTTTTTTTCAAACAAAAACGATGAGAAAACAAAATGTATTAATTAATTAAATGACTGTGTAGTTAATAGGTCGTTGACAAAATTATGTTCAATTTTTTATAGTGTAAGTGAGCTTTTTTTTTCCTTTGTTACTATGCAGTTTTGAAGTTATTGCATTGTCTGGTTACCAGCAGACAAAACCAGAGAAGGTTGCATTCAGAAAATTTTGTGTGCTCGATCACGTCGTGGTCAGCATTTTAGCAGGGATTTTGGTTGGGTGTCGCGTTGGTTGTTGTGTACAAGCTGTTGGTCGATGCATTGAACAAATGGTGTTGTTGGAAAATGGTGAGGACTACAATTGTGATGCTTCTGTGGTTCCATATTTAAACATCGGCCAAATGATCTATTTCATGAACAACTAACTTGTAGAGAAATGTAATTTATATTTATTACTTCAATTCATGGTTGATGCTATAGAATGATCATACAAAATACATGTGGTTGAACTTCACAAAGTTGGTTTAAAAACCATTGATAATTACATAAATATGAAAAGGATAAAAACAAAATTAAGAAATAAGAAAAGGGGGAAGGGGTAAAGAAGGGCAGATCTGGCTGTATGGAAAAGTAGAGGAAAGGATTATAAATACCATAAATGAGAGGAAAGGGAGGGAAAAAGCAAGGACTCTCGAGTCAAAGAAGAAAAAGAGGATGATAGGCTCTAGGCCAGGCATGGGCAACCTTTTTCAAGAAGCGGGCCACATGAGATATGGCACATCATCAGGCAGGCCACAAGTGCTAATTTACATTCGTGCCCACATTTTAAAAAAATGGGTGGTAACTCAGGTTGTTTTGATTTGTTTCTTCAGAATTCTTACACATTGTTTTCCTTGATCATAAAAATGATAGAAAGATAAATTACAACTGAAAAGTTGGGGTAAAGAATCAGAAAGATTTCACTTAGGTGACTTAGGCGAGCCATTCAGAAAGCTTCGCAGGCCACCCATGACTGCTCTAGGCCAAGGGTGGGATCGTGTTTGGGCTGCACGCCATGGACAAAACTGTAAAGGCATTTCTGAGGACAATGGCCAGTGACACTTGCTGCAACAGCGACTCCACTTTGCGGGGCTCCTTCCTCAGACTGGCTGCTGATGTTCCGATTTTGCAGAGGAGCTCAGCAGTACGGGGTCTGAGGACACCTGAGGTCTTGACGGCAACTGGTGCGAAGAGAAAGCAGCTGAACAAGTCCCTGAATTTGTTTGTCTTCCTGTCCTCTGAATGGGAAATGGGTAATTCCATCAGAGCGTTACCATCTCTGTGGGCGAGGCTTGCTGGCTCCAGTTGTGATGGGAAGCTAGCTGCATCTAGGCTCCTTCTCAATATATCATTGAAAGTGGCATGTCGGGGAAACTCTGGTGGCATGACAGTGGGTGCAGGCCAAACTCATGAACGACAACCCCACAACGGCATTTGTGTGGATCACACACACAAAGATCGAAGTGCTGAGTTGATCCAATGTGAGTGCACTCATCATCAAGAAGGGTATCGATTGAGAAAAAGGGCACCAAATTGAGCCACGCACCACTGTTTGACTGTGAAACAGATCAGAGGCAGGCGAGGCGGTATTAGTCCAAGCCAGACTCGATCCGCCTGGAGGAAGACCTGCACATATTTGTATACTGGGAGGAGAGGCCGTCACCTGTCCAGTTGGCCAGAGACTGCTCAAATTCTGGTGCCACGTTAGGTTAGGCCATCTTGCTGACGAGGATGCAGCTGGATGATATTGAGGAGAGGTAGGGACTGAGGACCTTGCTGACGAGGATGTGGCTGGATGAGATTGAGGAAAGGCTGGCTAGTAGTGCCAGATTTGAAGCGGATCAGAGTCCTCAGCCTCCGAACTTCGCTTGTTGCTACCAGTGCTGCTGAAACTGATATTGCAGATGAGTTCCGCACAACAATGGTGGCGATGAGTTCACCAAGGTGATCTGCATAAGGGTGACAAGAAGGAGGTTGAAGCAGTTCCTCAAGAAGAAGAGGGCCAGGAGAGTGTCAATGAGCTGTGGTCTCTCTGCCATTTGTGACAGATGGGATGGATGTTGAGTACAGCGGAAATAAGAGTGGGCTGAGTGGATCTCCTTGCTGGACATCTACAGCGGAAGTAATCTTGTTTTCAGAGGCTATGAGTATACTGGGTCTTTCGTACAAGAGGTGAGCAAAATGGTAAGTAGAGGGGGCTCATCTGAGACACTTCTTTAAGACGTGGTCACACTTAACGCTGTTGAAGGCGTTTCTCATGTCCAGCTTTACAAGGAAGTAGGGTGACAAAGGAGGTGCCTGATATAAAGTGTCTGGCCGCATGAGCTGCAGCCTCACATCTGCAATCGATTCCCACTCCGAGCTGGACAGGTCTTAGCACCTCACTCAAGTTGTCTTTGACTGACTTGCAAGCTATCTTGGCTTCAAGTCATCGGAAGACATTGCCCATTGTGATGGAGTGGACACCTCCTCAGGAAGGTCAGACTGGCTGAGAAGAAAAGATCACTGGCATAGCAGGGCAAGTTGACATGGAGATGACAGTTGATGAGGACTGTTATCGACTGGGGCAATCGGGCTCCTGCCTCAGCAGTGTGAGATGAGGTTTCTGAGGTGACCAGGGCGCAGGCTGTCCACTCCGCCACTCTGCTGCCTGGGAAGGATCTCAGAGCAACTACTACGTCCTCACTAGAATGGTATGGGTGTGTGTGCGTGTATACACTCACACTAGGCACATATAGCGTATGAGAGATAATAGTGGAAGGAAATATTAGAAGAAAATAATAGAATTTTTTTAAAATAAAAAAATTTAAATTTAAAAGAACACACTCACCTCCACTCTTACCACTTGCCTTCCACTGACCAGTTAAATTTCTATGGCTACACCCATGACTACTCTTTATTGCCTTCTTCCCCCGCACTGCCACCACCACCCGACCCATCCTATCATAATTACCCCTTCTCAATTAAATTCTCCTTCCCCCACCCTTAATCTTCCTTATTTATAATATGTCTGCCATTGACATGTTAGTTGTTGTCTATGACTCTGAAACAGTCGAAATTCCAGAGTAACAAGACACACTTTTTAGTATATGAGTGGGATTGACTGATCATGGTAGATCAAAATATTGACAAGCAGGATGGATTAAGGATTTTGAGACAAGAAACTATTAGTTACATATCAACTACCTGCTACTCATGATCTGAAATGATTGTAAAAAATGAACTAATTAAGAACCTATCTTTGACTTTTGTTTTATTTTCTTTGTTCAATACACACACACATATATATAAATGACTGGGATCTCTGGCGATATGCAGTAATACAGAAGACCCGACTTCCCACGAGCACAAGCTGAAGCATATGTACAGTATGCCTCACCCACAGTCCACACTGGATGTGTAAAAGACACGGCAAAAAGCATCCAGTCCACACTGTAAAGTGGATGTGTAAAAGACACAGCAAAAAGCACCCAGTACACACTGTCAATGTGGTTGGCGTTGGGAAGGGCATCCAGCCATAGAAAACCAGCCAGAAGCACCCCTATATTACAGACAGTCAGATCATTTGCATCACAGAATTCCAAGATCCTGAAGCCTTCCTCATTTCTAGTACCAAACCCATAATCTCCATGGACTCCGTCATAGCCATCACAATGTTTTCCAACATGACCATTAAGGTCGCCAACAATAATTAGGTAGTCACTGTTGGTTATTTGGGAGGTAGTGAGCATTAGCGACTCATAGAACCTGTCTTTAGTAACGTCTGGTAGTTCGGATTGGGGTTCATAAGCGGATATTATCGACACAGTTGTTCTATTTAGAACTAGGCTTATTTTAATTATCCTGTTATTGACTCTATTTACGGCAATTACTTTATCTACATGTATGTATAGTGTTTGTTGATATTGATACTAAATAATATTCTTGTAATCAATTCTAATGAATAGCAGTCTTCACACTATTTACACAGTTCGTGATATCATTATTAAGCTAATGTAAGGGTGGTGGATTGGCAGTATCAGTAGAGCATTGGTCAACATGCTTCAAGGCATATAGTTACCTCCCATGCTGAGTTCAAGTCCTGCTTTGACTTTCATCTGTATGGGGTGGATAAAATAAAGTACCAGTAATGCACTTAGGTCAATTAAATCGACCTCCTCCCATCCACAAAAATTATTGGCCATGTACCTAAATGAGAAACCATTATGAAGCTAATACCAGGTGGGGTGGATTGGCAGTATTGGTTGAGTGTTGGACAAAATGCTTTGCAGTATTTAGTTACGGATTTTTACATTCTGAATTCAAATCTCGCTGAGATCAACTTTTCCTTTCATCCTTCTGAGGTCGATAACATAAACTACCAGTTAAATTGACATAATCGATTTTCCCCTTCCCCAAATTGCTGGTCTTGTGCCTATGCTAGAATGCTTGCTCATCTTTAGAACTATTTAAGGTAACTACTGGTTGACGTAGAAGATTGACTATCCCTTCCACTGTATCACCCACTGCCAGTAATCACTCTTAACATCTAATGTGTTCTTTTATAGATATATATCCATTAGTAAAAAAAACAAAACGGTAAATTTATAGAAAGACACATCCACTAATTTCAGTGGGAAATAATTTCATTGAGGTTTTGACTGGAATATTCACATTATGTATGTTTATATCCTTTACATCTCTGTAACTTTTTAGATGTTTATGCTCTGGATTATCATTTCTATGGATTGCATTGTAAACTGTTTTGGCCATTACATTACGCCTCAGGTAGATAGTATCTTGATGCAAAATTCTTCTTTGAAACGTTGAACTCCTTAGCAATAGCACTAATTAATTTTCTGGGGTTCTTATAATTTTCTGCACTTTTCATTCAAATTTGAGAATTCTGATGGTATTAGGTAGGACCCTTAACAGGCATTTTACATTTGGCTACTGCTGTAGAATCCCAGTCCAGTGGCTTCCAGTTCTTTGTGAACTTTGACAATAAATGGCCGTGCAACTTTCAGGAAGCAAACAATGTTTTAAACACTATGCATTACCTTTAAGGCAATGACTACAGCATGTCTTTTCATTTGGTGAGTTGGCTTGATGTGTGTCAACATTTATCTGAAAAGAAATGATAACACTGCATGATATTAATTTTTTTAGCAAACACTACGTTAGGTGATATTAGTGAATTTTATGATGCTCTTTGTGAATATGAAATCCATTTTGCTCCATCACATCTACATTTTGATCTACAAAATATCCCACATATATTACATTTACAGAAAAAGTGTCTAATCATGTAAACATTGCATGTAATATATTTATGTACAAAACTACAATTGTCATCATCACCACCATGGTGCCGTAACCCTTTTCGGGGTCGTTTGGACACTGCAGTGTTGAATGCTGTACCAACTACCTCCTTCTCTGGCAGTCATGGGCACGTGCTTGGGTTGTGGCAAAGTTCTTTCCTGTATACTCAGCTATGTTGTCTGCCCTGCCCCCAACTGCCCCTCCCATTCCATATTCGGAAAATAAGTCAACAGCAAGCTGGATGAAAGTCTGATTGGTTGAAAACATGGAAAATTCTAATTATTATCAATTTTATTTAGTGTTATTAGTGGTCACAGTCTTACCTTTGAGAGGTGCAATTATGCAAGGTCAGCTTTTATCATCTCATCCCAAGTCTTCCTGGGTCTTCCTACTCCATAGTTTCCATCAACTTTGAGTGCTCTGCATCCTTTTATACAACTGTCATCCTTCGTACATCACATGGCCATACCAACTCAATCTCAACTCCTGCATACTGCATCTGATCCCTCTTATGCCCAATTTCTCGCTCAGTTCATTTATGCTTTGCGATTCATGTATATTACTATCCCACATCCATCGAAACATGGAATCTACATTCCTTTCCAATCTTCGCAGGTCCTTTGAACACAGTGTCTAGGTCTCACTACCATGCAACATTGTTCTTTGTATACATGCATTATACAGTATGTTTTTCATTTTGAGAAAAAAAAAACTTTTATAGTTATCAGCGGTAGTAACTCCCTGAACTTTCTCCAACCTGGTCTCACCCTAGTTACTATGCCTTCAGAACACCCTCCTCCACAGCTAATTTGGTCAGCCAAGTAATAGAAACTCTCAACTACTTCTACAGAGCCTTCAGAGCATTTGAAGAAGCTTGTATCCTATGGACTCATGCTACTTACTGCACCTGTGCATCACCCACATGTAAAATCTACATTCTTTGGTAGCCTGCCTGAGATCCCTCTACATCTACTGTGTACCCATAGTTTTCATTTGCGATATAGGATAGACTTTCTACCTCTTCCTTTTCTGCATACTGAGGAAGCCATTTCCATGAGGGAATCTGGGTCTTGTTTTCCTTTCTATATACTAGAACTTTGACAAGTTAACTTTTGATTCTAGTCTGTGCTTCCAGGTTTGGAATTTCTTCTCTAATTCTGTCATAGATTTGGCTATAAAGCTTAGGTCATCTGCCTACAAGAGTTCTCATGGGCAGCCAGCCTTAAACTCCTCCGTTATATCCTGCAGGGCAATGATAAACAGGAGGGGGCTTAGAGCTGAGCCCTGATGGCTCCCAACCTGCATGCTAAATTCTTCGCTATATATTCAATAATGATAGCATTGATATAATAGTACTCACTCAGTTTCTTACACCCTGGCAGCTACATAGGTGATAAGGCCTTTATATTCTCTCTCTCCAAAGCACAACTATTCAGAGGATATTTTTTGAAAGCTTTTTTAAAAAAATCCATACCTGTCGCTTTCCTGTCAATTGTTTTGTAATCTTCTCCTTTTTGCTTATGGTACTCTAGCTGTCTCAGTTGCTGTCATTCACCTGATTAAGATCAGAGATCAGTGATTAGTTTCCAGGATCTGCTGTGAGGAGGTCAACAACTTGGACCTATTTTAGCACCTAATGCTGTTTTGCAATTTTTACATATGAAGTATGCCAATATGTGTGTATTGTCAGAAACTGAAACAATCTCAAGGATATACTAATGGTGTTATTTGGAGCTATGAAATTTCAGAGACCTGCTATGTCACTGAATGGTATTGGTACTGAAGCAGCAATTCCAGTGATATGAAAATTGTGAAATTTGTTTCCCCCAAAATGTTATGAGATCAAGTGTAATTTGGTGATCCCAGTAATGAAGCCCAAAATCAATGTTTAATGTTCAAACACAAATATCATGTTGGCATTTGTGGTTCAACAATTTTGGATCATTGTATTTATGAAAACACTGATAGAAAAGGATTGATTTCTTTAACACAAACCCAATCACTCTGTAGTAACTTTGGAAACAATGATTATTGATAATGTCTCACATGGATCAGCCATCTTTACCAATGAGTGGCTAAGCTGTAATAATTTGGCTAACCTCCATTATATCCATGGAACAGTTTCTGTCATTTTGTGGATCCTGTTAGTGGTATATGTACCAATAATGTTGAAGCTTTCTAGACATGCATAAAGGGATGTATCAAACATAAATCAGGATCAACTGGTGACATGAAATGGTCACATATTTATTAGACATTGTATAGAGAAGCTCACAATTTTATCATTTTCGTTCAGTGTCAATTCTTCCATGCTTGCATGAGTTAGATGAGTCGTCCATGCCAGGAAGCAAGTCTGGCCATGTTGCACTTTGTTCCGGCGTGGACTATAAATTTGGCTAAGTATTTTACAGCTGGATGCTCTTCCTAACACCAACCACATTTATAGTGTGGGACTGGATGGCCCTATTATGAGGAGGGACAGGCCAGTTGGCTGCGTCAAACCCATCTCACAACGTAACCAGAGTTTTGGAGCCTGACCTATCTCACTGCATAGCTTTCGTTTTTTGGGCCCGGTACTGGATGAGGAGGGAGAGATGCAGGGCCACAGTTTGGGAGTGTGGCGTCGGATGGCACCACTATGCAAAGAAGCCTATACACACACACACACACACACACATATATATATATATATATATATATATATAGATAGATATATTTCTTTATTAGCCACAGGGGCACAAAATAAGGGGACAAATACAAAGGGGGAAGTTTACATACAATAAAAACGTGTAAAATGTTATCACAAATGGAATTTAAAAAGTTAGTCGATTTTCCCCAATAGAGGGAGACAGTTTATATGGGTAACACATACCCCCGAAAAAAATGTGCAACCCTCATCTCCAGGAGTATGAAGAGTTTGTACTCCTTTCCTCTCCTCCTTTTCCTCAACCTACAGGCTGATATAGAGAGAAGGCCCATTCACTCGGGCCATTCTCGCCACTTTCACCCACCTTCCATAAAACTTGCTGGGGTACAGCACCTCTCTCTCCATCCTGATTCTTCTTCCAAAGTGGTATTTGAAAAAAAGAATCAGTTGTTGGCCGGAGAGAAAGGTGTCTGACCTCAGCCCTTTCAACCTTGTCCACCATACAACCTCTTTTGCCATAGCTATCACACAAAGGAAAACCGCCTCTCCTTCGTTTTTGAAGGAGGGTGGCGGTTTTTTGGTACTGAAGCAGCAATTCCAATGATATGAAAATTGTGAAATTTGTTTCCCCCAAAATGTTATGAGATCAAGTGTAATTTGGTGATCCCAGTAATGAAGCCCAAAATCAATGTTTAATGTTCAAACACAAATATCATGTTGGCATTTGTGGTTCAACAATTTTGGATCATTGTATTTATGAAAACACTGATAGAAAAGGATTGATTTCTTTAACACAAACCCAATCACTCTGTAGTAACTTTGGAAACAATGATTATTGATAATGTCTCACATGGATCAGCCATCTTTACCAATGAGTGGCTAAGCTGTAATAATTTGGCTAACCTCCATTATATCCATGGAACAGTTTCTGTCATTTTGTGGATCCTGCTAGTGGTATATGTACCAATAATGTTGAAGCTTTCTAGACATGCATAAAGGGATGTATCAAACATAAATCAGGATCAACTGGTGACATGAAATGGTCACATATTTATTAGACATTGTATAGAGAAGCTCACAATTTTATCATTTTCGTTCAGTGTCAATTCTTCCATGCTTGCATGAGTTAGATGAGTCGTCCATGCCAGGAAGCAAGTCTGGCCATGTTGCACTTTGTTCCGGCGTGGACTATAAATTTGGCTAAGTATTTTACAGCTGGATGCTCTTCCTAACACCAACCACATTTATAGTGTGGGACTGGATGGCCCTATTATGAGGAGGGACAGGCCAGTTGGCTGCGTCAAACCCATCTCACAACGTAACCAGAGTTTTGGAGCCTGACCTATCTCACTGCATAGCTTTCGTTTTTTGGGCCCGGTACTGGATGAGGAGGGAGAGATGCAGGGCCACAGTTTGGGAGTGTGGCGTCGGATGGCACCACTATGCAAAGAAGCCTATACACACACACACACACACACATATATATATATATATATATATATATATAGATAGATATATTTCTTTATTAGCCACAGGGGCACAAAATAAGGGGACAAATACAAAGGGGGAAGTTTACATACAATAAAAACGTGTAAAATGTTATCACAAATGGAATTTAAAAAGTTAGTCGATTTTCCCCAATAGAGGGAGACAGTTTATATGGGTAACACATACCCCCGAAAAAAATGTGCAACCCTCATCTCCAGGAGTATGAAGAGTTTGTACTCCTTTCCTCTCCTCCTTTTCCTCAACCTACAGGCTGATATAGAGAGAAGGCCCATTCACTCGGGCCATTCTCGCCACTTTCACCCACCTTCCATAAAACTTGCTGGGGTACAGCACCTCTCTCTCCATCCTGATTCTTCTTCCAAAGTGGTATTTGAAAAAAAGAATCAGTTGTTGGCCGGAGAGAAAGGTGTCTGACCTCAGCCCTTTCAACCTTGTCCACCATACAACCTCTTTTGCCATAGCTATCACACAAAGGAAAACCGCCTCTCCTTCGTTTTTGAAGGAGGGTGGCGGTTTGATCATGACAATGGACTCGGTGGTCAACCGGATTGGTCCCACCCGCGACAATAGTCGTTCTACATAGCCCCACAGGTCAGTAACGCCCGGGCAGTGTATGAATGCGTGCGCGACGGTTTCTTCGTCTCGCACGCACTTCGGACAGATCTTTTTTGCAGGGTCCCTGCCCGGGTGCCCATGTCTGTAGAGCTTGTCTCGAACTGGTAGAGCTCCTCGGTAGCACTGCCAGGCCAGGGACTTTTGGAAGTTGTCCATCGGTCCCGGGTGGAAGGTCCTACCGAACAGACTGGCCAGTTCATCTTCCTCTACGCCTAGAGTTTCACCGAGCGCGTCGTCGCACTTGCTGCGGACCAACCCTCTATAGAATGACGAAGTGGAGTCTCCACTGATCGCCGGGTCCGCCTGCCAGAGGGCTGTGAGCGCCTGAGCACATTCGATGTGCCAGTCGCCCATTTTCCTCGGTCTTTGCTTGACCCAGGACTGCAGCTCGGTCAGCGAGATGAGTCGTGGGAAGGCTCGCCTCACAAACGGGGCCCACACCGGTTGTCCAGTGAAGAATACGTAGAGATGCCGCAGCCTGAGCGCGTGTTTGCGCATCGTCAACCACGGCATCCCCAGCCCTCCGTTAGAAGGGTGTTGGCAGCAGATGGATCTTCTCACCAAAGGAGCCCGCCTCTTCCAAAGGAATCGGAAGAGCGCGCGCTCCATTTTGGCGAGCGTTTTGGCTGGACAAGGCACAACGGTCAAGCGGTAGTAGATGGCGGACACTATAAAAGTGTTCGCCACCTCCGCTCGACCTTTCAAGGATAGTTTGCACTCGGCCCACTTCTGGGTGAGTGCAAAGACCTTGGCCGTCACTTCGTTCCAGTTCTTCTCCACCTGGAGGTCCGGACCAAACCAGACCTCGAGTTTCTTTAGAAATACGAAATTTCTATACATATCTATATATATCTATCTATCTATCTATATATATATAGATAGATAGATATATATCTATCTATATATATATAGATAGATAGATATAGATAGATAGATATAGATATGTATAGAAATTTCGTATTTCTAAAGAAACACGGGATGTTTACAGATAAACATTTAGGAAGCCATAGCTATGCAAAAAACACTGGGGCTGATGCCCTCTGGTGGTGTCCAGCAGAAGTAAGGGGGACAATCGTCGATGCATTTCAGACTTAACTGGTCTTCATCAGGACAATCCCTCCCACGCTTGCGACTGCTGGACTTGAAAACAGTCGAGAATATATAGTTTTCTCATCTGTATATATAGTTTTCTCATCTGTATATATAGTTTTCTCGTCTGTATATATAGTTTTCTCGTCTTGAATATGAAATTAATCTCATTGGCATACAAAATTTCTATATATATCTGTATACAGCTATGCCTGAAGCTAAATCCTATTTCTATTCTATTATAAGTTGAGCCAACTTATGCAGCTTCATATACAAATGAGATTAATCACCTCATTTACACAGACGAGAAAACTATATATTTGCTGGCCTATATTTTACATTATGTTTTGACGTTTATAGTCATTTTTATGGAACACTCTTCGCGGGTGCTCTAGGAACATAGCCCCGGCAAATCCCAGGGGACAACTATATATATATATAGAGAGAGAGAGAGAGGAGAAAGTATGGCCCCGACGGCAGAGCTCAAGCCGTTTCGATGACTATTTCTGGACTAATTTCTGACTTTAGTCCAGAAATAGCCGCGAAACGGCTTGAGCTCTGCCGTCGGGGTGATACTTTCTCCTATTACCCACTCTACTACCCTAAGTATTGAGTACTCTGGTGCATTATGGTCCACCTGGTTCCTTACCACAACTCCTCCATTATATATATATATATATATATAAATATATATATACACGCTTTCATTTTTTATAATGAAAGAGATCTGAACGGTGAAAGTTTGGAACATGCCCGTTATAAAGTGCAAAAGTATTTTTCAAAAAAATATTTTTTAACTTATTATAATTCAGGATATTAGACAATAACTACAAATCATTGAGGATAGGTACCAGCAATTTGGTTCAAAAATATGTTATAATTAACAAAAGGTTTATTAAATATCATATTATATATACATATATATATATATGTATATATAGTATGATATTTATATATATATATATGTATATATAATATGATATTTATATATATATATATAAATATCATATTATACATACATATATATATAAATATCATATTATATATACATATATATATATACATATATATATATATGTATATATAATATGATATTTAATAAACCTTTTGTTAATTATAACATATTTTTGAACCAAATTGCTGGTACCTATCCTCACTGATTTGTAGTTATTGTCTAATATCCTGAATTATAATAAGTTAAAAAATATTTTTTTGAAAAATACTTTTGCACTTTATAACTTTCACCGTTCAGATCTCTTTCATTATAAAAAATGAAAGAGTGTTATACTAATGCTTTTATTATTAAATTTACATTAGGGCGGTGGATTGGCAGAATCGGTAGAGAGTTGAACGCCATGCTTTGCAGCATAGAGTAAAAAGAAATGCTGACTTTGATTTACAGCACCTTCTTCAATATTGTTATATACTTTCTAGTGATATAAGCAAGCCACATTACCAAGCATGATATTTTTACAAATTATAGGTATCATTTTGATGAACTTCCTAAAAACTAGTCTCTACAGACCTTTAACCTTTTCCTAAAAGCTAGTCTCTACAGACCTTTAACCTTTTCCTAAAAGCTACTCTCTACAGACCTTTAACCTTTTCCTAAAAAGCTAGTCTCTACAGACCTTTAACCTTTTCCTAAAAAGTTAGTCTCTACAGACCTTTAACCTTTTCCTAAAAGCTACTCTCTACAGACCTTTAACCTTTTCCTAAAAAGCTAGTCTCTACAGACCTTTAACCTTTTCCTAAAAGCTACTCTCTACAGACCTTTAACCTTTTCCTAAAAAGCTACTCTCTACAGACCTTTAACCTTTTCCTAAAAAGCTAGTCTCTACAGACCTTTAACCTTTTCCTAAAAGCTAGTCTCTACAGACCTTTAACCTTTTCCTAAAAAGCTACTCTCTACAGACCTTTAACCTTTTCCTAAAAAGCTAGTCTCTACAGACCTTTAACCTTTTCCTAAAAGCTAGTCTCTACAGACCTTTAACCTTTTCCTAAAAAGCTAGTCTCTACAGACCTTTAACCTTTTCCTAAAAAGCTAGTCTCTACAGACCTTTAACCTTTTCCTAAAAAGTTAGTCTCTACAGACCTTTTACCTTTTTCTAAAAGTTAGTCTCTACAGACCTTTAACATTGCATTGTTAATCATCCATGAACCAGTAAATTGCCAACCATAGTGACCTCCCAGTCAGCTGATCAGATGTTGATTTTGAAGAATGAAAGTTAAATAATAGAACAACAAGTCTGATATTTTGTTAGCTTGAAATATAATTGTTTCTACTTTTTTTTATGTTTCACCTGCCATGGCTCATTTAGCCCCTTAATGTTCAAACCGGCCCAAACCAGCCAGAATTCTCTACCTCTTTCTGTTGAAACTGGCTGTAACTGTTCCCTCAAACTGATGTTAAGGTATTGTTCTCAAAATAAATACTTTCAAAATCTCATAGATCGATATTATTTGAGATATTATGTGAGGTAAAACCTTTACCATGAAAATATAATAGTATATATAAAATAATGTGAATGCTAAAGGGTTAAAGTTTAAATTTTAAACTATCTGATAGCTTGAACAAGTTATAACCTGTTAAACTTCCCTGTCATCATCATGATCATCATTTTACGTCCACATTTCCCTGCTTGCAAGGGTGGAACGGGAACTGATTCTGGCTTGATTTCTACAGCTGGATGCCCTTCCTAACACCAACCTCATTTACAGTGAGTGCTGGGTGCTTTTTTTCTGTGGCGCCTACACGTCCACTTTACAGTGTGGACTGGGTGCCTTTTTGCTGTGGCACCTCCACGACCACTTTGCAGTGGAATGATAGGGACCCCAGTCCACCCCAGTCCTTATCATCTCATTTCTACAGCTGAGTAAACTGGAGCAATGTGTCACTGTTAATAAAATGACTATATAACACACGAACACACATTTGAAAACAAGGTTTTTAAAAAATTATAAAATATACTTGCGAAAAACATTATTTTGTCATCTCCTTCTCCTCCCTCCCTCCCCACCTCCTCCTCCTCAATCTTGACTATCTATATATCTTTCAAATGATCTTATTACAGCTTGAACAAGTTATAACCTATTAAACTTCCCTGTCATTTAATAAAATGACTATAAAACACACAACACACATTTGAAAACACTTAAATATATCATCATCATCATCGATTAACGTCTTTCTTCCACGCTAGCATGGGTTAGACAGGTTCCATTTAGAAGCAAGTTGGTTCGGGTGACCGTGTCTTGCTCATATAGGAGTGTTTCTGGCTGCTTTTCTATGACTGGATGCCCTTCCTAATGCCAACCACATTGACAGTGTGTGGTGGGTGCTTTTTGGTGTGTTTTTTACATCCACTTTACAGTGTGGGTTGGGTACTTTTTGTCATGACATCTACACGATCACTTTACAGTGTGGGCTGGATGTTATATATACACATGGTCTAAATATACATATTTGTGTATATACACACACATATCATCATCCCCTCCATCTTTACGTTCATTTTCCAAGCTAGCATGGAGGGGGGGTGGCATACTGTATATATGCTTCAGTCTGTGCTCGTGGGAAGTCGGGTCTTCTGTATTACTGCATATCGCCAGAGATTCCGGTCATGTGTCATCTCATCTGAGAGGTACAATTGGGCAAGGTTAGCTTTTATCACCTCATCCCAGGTCTTCCTGGGTCTCCCCACTCCAAGGCTTACAACAACTTTGAGTGCTCTGCACTCGTTATGCAGCTATCATCCTTCATATGCAACACATGTCCATGTCAATGCAATCTTCCCTCCAGCACACAGCGTTTGATTCCTCTTATGCCTAGTTTCTCTCTCAGTTCATTTATGCTTCGCCGTTCTCGTATATTCCTATTACACATCCATCGCAACAAGCAGGCTTCATTTCTTGCCAATCTACACTGCACACAGTGCCCAAGTCTCACTACCATGCAACTTAGCTGTTTGTACGCATGCATCATACAGTCTGCCTTTCATCACGGTACAATCCACCGCCAAATGCAGGAAACATACCGTGATGATGGGCTCCTTACCCTTAAAGGGTACAATCCCAGTAGTACAGATCGAGTCCGTAAACAATTAATCAGCTTCTTCCGCGACTGGGAATTTAAAATAACCCTACAAACGTCCCTGACCCGAGTAAACTTCCTGGACGTTACCCTTGACCTCGATAATGATCTGTACTACCCATACAGGAAACCTAACGACAACCTGCACTACATTCACCACCGGTCAAACCATCCTAGGAACATCACCAATAACCTGGTTAAAAACATCTCCCTCCGCATATCCCGTTTGTCAGCTAATGAGCAGATATTCGAGGAACATGCGCCTTATTACAACCAGGCCCTCAAACGGAGTGGTTTCCGGGAGGAAATATCCTACTGTCCAGCTTCCAGTAGCGGAACCAGCAGGCGACACCGCCGCTCACGCAATCTAACATGGTTCAATCCTCCCCACAACGCCGAGGTGACAACTCCTATCGGGAAAATCTTCTTTAGGCTCATTGAAAAACACTTCCCACTACAACACCGCTACCACAACATAATTAACAAAAATACCATCAAACTCTCTTACAGCACCACACCAAACTTTTCACAAAACATCGTCTCCTCTAACAACAAAAAACTCAACCCCTATGGAAGAAATAACCTAAATAGCAGTGGAGAGCCGACCAGGAGGTGCAACTGTCCTGATGGATCCATTTGCCCCCTCGACAACAGATGCAGAGATCGTAATGTGATCTACCAGTGCAACGTGAGGACGGACACCTCCAACAAAGCTTATATAGGATTAACCGCATGTGACTTCAAGACTCGGCTATACCAACACAGACATACCTTCCGAAACCCGGCCTGGCGTCACGCCACTACACTTTCGGGCCACATATGGGACCTCAAGGATAACAACATTACCTATGATCTCACTTGGAGCTTACTGTCCAGAGCCAACTCTTACACGGGAGGACGCCGTCCGTGCAATTTATGCTCGGAGGAAACTTTACAAATGCTGTTTTCGACGGACCAACTCCTAAACAAGAAAGATGAACTGGTTACTGCATGTAAACACAGATTGCGTAGGACTTACCTCGCCCTCAAACCCCATAATGACCCGGGGACGGTAGACGTAAGATCTTCTTTTATATCTTTTTATCGCTTCCTCTATATTTCCTTCTTCCCCCCATCCCTCCCTAGTCCTTCCGCCCCAGTCCTCTTTCTTTGTCGGTCCTTTGTAGCCTCAGTACCCCCACCCCCTTCCCCTATTCTATGATAGATTTGGCCGACTCCGCTTTTTATAGCAGATGTGTTAGACCCCGGATACTTGCCTTCTTATCCGATCGCTGCCCCTTTTCCGTGCTTTCTATATTTCTTAGTGGTATCTTTGCTTTAATTTCTCGTATATCAGTATTTATTTTTTGGGGGTGGGTGGGGGGGGGGGATTCTGAATTAATTTTCCATATCAAATTTTACATATACTTCGTACGAGCATTTATGTAGTTTGCACTAGAATTTTTGTATCGTGGCGGCACCCTTAGAGATAGTATTAGTATTCTTTTTCGGGATTCTGAATTATTATTTCGTATTAGTTTATTTTTTTGCACTGGGTGGTTGCTGGCCTTGTGCCCGGGGTAGAAACCTTTATTTATTATTTTGTGGTAGTTTCTTTAGTATTTTGGCCCCTCACTTGTTGACCCGTCACCGTAAGATATACTCGGTTTATTACTTATACCTCTTAAAAGGGTCTCATTATAATTCCGTCCCACCTAGTAAACCTTTCTTTAGCCTAGCAGTACCAGTGAGAGACTTGATAGCTGTCCTTAGGTCGTAGTAACCAGAAATTGTTTATTTTTTTTTTTACATTTAATTGCTTTTTAACACTCTCGGTATTTTTCTATATATTTACCCCATATTGTTTTACTTATTGTTTCGACTTCCTCCCCCTCCCCCTCCCTAGTATCTTCTTTGACCTCATGCCCAGCTGTAGTCGGCACTATCAACACATGACTGGGTCTCCTCCACCCCCTCTCCCTCTTTCTCCTACTGGCAGGTTCAGCTACCCCTTCCCTCCACAAATTGCCATGATAGAATTATTATGTCTCAACAACAAACTTTTGACCAATCCTTGTGACAATCACTTTTACCATATATGGAATTACCCCTTGAGAAGCTCGGCTATTCAAATACCAGGATAAAAATGTTCATTTAGTCCAGAATTAGCCGTCGAAACGGTTTGAGCTCAGCTGTCGGGGTCCTACTCGTTCCTATTACCCACTCTACTACCCTAAGTATTGAGTACTTTGGTGCATTATGGTCCACCTGGTTCCTTACCACATTTCCTCCGTTATATATATATATATATAGGCAGCAAATTGACAGAGCCATTAGAATGTCAGATAGAATGTTTTGCAGTATCCGTTCCAGCTCTCTGAGTTCAAATCCGTTGCGGTCAACTTTGTCTTTCATCCTTTCTAGGTTGATAAAAAAAAAGTACCAGTCTAGTACTGGGGTCGATTCTTCCTCTATATCTTTTTCTCATTTCCTCTCTTTCACTTTCTATCTTTCTCTGGAAGAAATTAGGCTTGGAGAGGGATTGGCTCTACCAGGCTTAAAATGCCCAAGAAACGCTGTATGTCAGTACAATGCCCCTACGACTCTATCAGGAGTTATAGGACCATACTTACATACATATATGTATGTGTGTGTATATGTACATACTTATAAAAACATCTATTTATATATAGGAGCTGGACGAGGTTGACCACTTCACGTACCATGGCAGCATCCTGAACAACCATGGCGACATCAAGCTGGATATGTGTGTGTGTGTGTGTGTGTATATATATATATATATGTATGTATGTATGTATGTATATATATATATATATATATATATATATGACATTATTTACAGGGCGGTGGATTGGCAGTATCGGTAGAGAGTCGGACACCATGCTTTGAAGCATAGAGTTACGTCCCTTTATGATCTGAGTTCAAATCCCGCTGAGGTTAACTTTGCCTTTCATCCTTACAGGGTCGATAAAATAAGGTACCAGTAATGTACTGGGTATTTGCTGGCCTTGTGCCAAAAATAGAAACAATTATTTACAGTAAAAACTTATGTATAGCGAAAGGCAGACAATCTGATTAAAGGTTTTACTGTTGATGATAAAAAGTGATTAATATTACAATAATATTACTATAAACTATATATAAGATTTAACATTCAACACTGTTATAAGCTGTCGAAATAAGAATATATTTTTTGGTTGATATTATATCGACTTTCCTGGAGAAAGGCAGTGTATGATGGAAGGGGAGAATTTGAAAGAAACCATGTTGGGCATGAACAGCTCAAGCGGTGTGCTCGTAAGGGCCTTGAGTTTGATTTGTCTAAGTAGGGCTGGTAACATGTAACCCAGTACAACCGGTACATGGCCGGGTCGTTGGCAACTAAACCAGCAATCTCACCAATCTTGTTTGGGGAGGTGGGTGATTTTGGACACCCTGTGAGATGAAAAACAAAACCCGTCAAAGGGCAGAGGAACTCAGGAGAGTCAATGGTCATCCAATAAAGGGCTTTTTTTTTTGGTGTTAGTCTTCATTAAGACATCTCTCTAGGACAGGGGTCGTCAACCTTTTGGTGTGTGTGGCAGTGTCTTGTCGGCTGGCAACATTTCAATGCAGTGTCTCGTCGGCTGAATGAATTTTATATGATATTACTTTAATGATATTCCTTACTACAATTAAAATACAGGCAGAAATGGTAAATTGTTTAATGAGATACTTGATTTTGCCTTTCGTTGTATAGATTCTCTACATCAGGTGAGATATTTGATATTTTCTTCCACATATGTTTCGTAAATAATTTAAAGTGATGTCTGTTACCATTCTGGAGTTGTGATTCCCATAGTTGAAGTTTTCTTCTAAAAGTCGTTATTTGGCCAAACATCGGAATTATAAGCCTACTCTTTCCTTGAAGTTCAACATTCAAATTGTTCATGTGGGTCATACTATACACTAAAAACGGTAACTTGACAATCCACTCTCGATCCCGAAAGTAAGAATTATCTTGCCTTTTGCTCTCCAAAAATATCTCTTCTCTCAGAGTCTAGGAGAAGATCACTCTCCTGATATAAAACCTGAGACTTCGTTTGCATCCAATGATGTAAACCAGTTCTTTTTGGGCAAATGTGTTTGATGTTCAGAGAGTGGGATTGGCCCTGGGCAAAGCCTTTCCTCACTTAAAAATCTTCAAGCACAGGCATCGTTTGATATGTGACACTTTTTGCAATACATGGCATTGCTGGCCACAGGCAAGTCCCTAGCAGAATTAAAAGTCACATCCGTGATGTTATGCCTAAGTATCAAGCGATGACATTACTCGAAATCAAGTTGCAACCATCATCATATATGTATGTATTTATGTTCTTCTGGTTTTATACTTTTGTAAATTTTTACCAATAGAGAGAGTCAGTTTCTAATATAGACACAAGAGTCTTTCATTGGAATCTAGACATCAACTATGTAGATATGTATGTATGTCTGCATGCGTGTGTGTATGTGAGTGCAGGTATGGATGTTATTGTATGAGAGGATGTGTGTGTTTCGAGTTGTATGTGTGCGTGTGCATATGCTTTGTATCTGTACAAGTGTACATGCAGTTATTACAAGCAGAATTTTTTGAATCTTTTAGATTTTTTACTGTTCTATTAATGGATTATACTTGTAATTTCCTAACTAGTTATGTTCCTTCTGTTTCTGTGAAGTCCAGCTTCTCAAGATTTATACTGAGGCAGTTACTAACATATCCCAGTGTCCCAATAATCACAGGTATAAATCTGAAGGTAGAGTCAGGGTGGAGTATCTGCAGATTTCTCATTGTTTCTGCATAGATAATCTCCTTTTCACTAATCTTTAATATTATATTGGCATCTACTGGGCAGCTAACTTCCACTACTGCACATGCCTTCTTTTCCCCGTCCCATATCATTATGCTTGCATTCCACCAGTATATATGTATATGTCTTCCACATTGCTGTAACTTTTAATCTGTTTATTGCTGGGGCTATCTTTTCTGCAGATTGCATTGTATAGTGTTTTGGCCACTCCATCATGCCTCATAGGTAGATAGTACCGTGATGACATCTTTGGACAGCTGCTTATGACATAGGTGATATCTTTGATGTTTATTCTGCAGAGTTTGTATATGTTGTCACATCTAGGTGTTTTGCCTGCATCACTATCTCTTTTGTGAATCAGGTATTTTGTGTTGATTTCCTGTTCTTGGATTTCAAAAGCATATCCTTGGCAGTTACTAACATATCCCAGTGCCCCAATAATCACAGGTATAAATCTGAAGATATAGTCAGGATGAAGTATCCAAGATAGACTACTTTGTTTATTTATATTACTCTCACTCTGGAGCTTCCTGGCAACATATCCATGCATGATTTTTTGCTGATAAGTATGCAGTTTCTCATCCATGGATTCACTGCAATATTGCTGGGCAATTTCCCTGGGTGTGGGTTTTTGATTATCATGCAGGGAGTACCCTTCAAGGAGTTTCTTCCCAACTCTCATGATCTTATCTACCTCATGCAGACAGATTTGCTCAATAAATGGGCTCCTAATGCTTGGAGTTTCATAAATGTTGTCGGAGGGATATGGTGCGACATTCAAATGCTGTCTGGACTGATGTTAGGCCTCTGCCTCTCTGCTTACATTTCAAGGAAGTTCTTGGTACTGTTAATGATTTTTTGGGTTTTAACATCAATTGCTCAAATTTCGTCTATCACCCAATTGATTAATCCAAATGTTGGTGTTAGGAAAGGCACAGCACACATTGTGAGCCACTGTTTTATTTTTCTTAATCGAGTGTAATATTCCCTGGTTACGCATTCCTTGCTACAGATACCATCATAGGATATATTCTCATCTATCCCCAGGTATCTGTAGCAGTCCTTGTCAGATATCAGTGAAACAGTTAGGCCATTGATGAAAATATTGTTAGATTGGCTTGTAGTTTTTCCCCACTTTACAATCATATATGAACATTTATCCTGACCAAACTCCATTCCTATATCCTTTGAGAATGGTGTAACCAGATCAAGATTTTTCTTTATTGTATTTTTGTTCTTGGTATAGAGTTTAAGGTCATCCACAAAGAAAGTATGGGTTAGGTTTGTATTCATGCCCTCCTGTGAGCCAGTTGTGTATCCTTCAGATTTCTTGAGCAAAAAGACAAAGGGTGTTAATGACAGTTTAAATAGTAGCACAGAGAGACTGTCTCCTTGAAATATATCTGTGATATTCTATTTCATCAGTGAAAATAGAGTCTTTCTTCTCTGTTTTTAACTTTAGGAGAGTAGCCCAAGAAGAAGATAGGTTCTGATAATAGTGTCTGGGATTTTAGCAAGTCGGAAGGTCTCTATCATCCAAGAGCAGAATCAAATGCTTTCCTGTAGTCCAGCCAGACTGTAACTATATTCTCTTAAGTTGTTGCATCTATGACATTGCAGTTTTATTAATTAGGAGCTGTTCAGCACACACTCAACCACCTTTCTTCTCAGCTACTTGCTCATCTGTGATGATGTTATTACTGTCACAGTGTTCTTGAAGAAATAAGTTCAGGCAGGCTGCATACATTTTATACATCAGGTTCTGGCATGTAGTTTTTTGCCAAGTGAGTGTCTTTGTTCTTGGGGACCCATATTGTTTGTGCTAATGTCAACCATTCTGGTATATGTGCATCTCCCTTGAGAGCTTGCTGGTAGAGTTTGATAAGATACACCCGATAGAATGTCACTTTTTTTTTGTACCAGTAGCCAACAAACAAATCTCTTCCTGGTGTTTTCTTATCTTGGAGTTTTTCTATCACAGTCTCAAGGGTATCATCATTCATTTTGTATATTTTTGTTGTAGTGTAGGGGCAATAGTTCTTTTGGATTTCTTTTAGCCACACTGCATCTTGGTTGAAATTCTTCTTTTTACCCCATATTTTTCTCCAGAAGGAATCTAAGTCTTTCTGGGACATTTATTACTTTGCCCTTCATATCTCTATAGACTGATGTTTGGTTTCGTCTGAATCTTAATTATTTTTCTTTCAGCTAATCTTTAGTTTCTTGCTGTCAACTCTTAAATCTTGTTTGAGGGTGATCAGCTTATATTGAAAAGTTCTGGTTGTACTGTTACCAAACACCATTTCTATTTTATTTTTCACTCTTTGTTGGTGAGGTGTGTATTTTTTAGTTTTTGTTTGCATGTAAGGAGCATAGTCACATATCCAATATTTTTCCATAGGTCAGCAATCATTTTTCTATTTTAGTAATATATGATGGTGTTTTTGTGGAATTTTGGTCTTGTTAACATTAATGTTATCACCAAGATAATGTTTTACTGTCGTTGCAAGGGCATATAAACAGATGTTGATTTGCCAATATATAGGGGTTTAATTCATCGTAAATATTCACCCACAATTTCAACAATAGTAGGTAAGGTTTCACTTTGTGTAGTACTGTTGTCTTATTACTTTCTGTGAGAGAAATGTTTGTACATGGTTTAATTTCTCTCTGGGAGATTTCGTTGAGGCATATTTCAATTATTTATGCTCTTGATTTTCCAAGCCAATGGCAGACATATTATTATTAACAGTGTTTTCCACAACAGTTGAGGTAGAATCTGTTGATACATGTGGTGTTAAATTTCTTACCGGCATAGTTGTTTCAAAGGACTGTTTGTGTATTGCTGTTGTTTGTTGATGTTCAGTCTGGTTGCTAGAAAATCTGGTAGCATGACAACCTGTAGCACGTGTTGTTGGTTGTATGTTTGATCTGGGGGATTTACAATGAATAATATTCATGTTATTTCTATCTTCAACAAACATTCCTTGTTGGTGTAATTGTTTGACTGTGAAGTGATTTAGTTCTGGATGTATTTCATCCCAGTGTAGCTTCATTGTGTTCATATAGCCAACAGAGAAATTTTTTTTTTGCCATTTTATAACAATTACTAAATCATTATCAAATTTATAACTCCAAGAGAAATATTATTTATAATTTCAGTTCCTCCTGTTGCTACAACTAGAGAAATTTTGTTTACCTTTCTCAATGTTTTTCTCAAATTAATTTTGTTGATGTTGCTGTTGTGTTCAGTCATGCTGTTTGTAGCAAATCCTTGTAAAATGAATTAAGTATTTAGTCGGATATCTCTACGAATTTGATATAGTTAAAAGAATAACCAGTTATTCAACATGACTGGTATTTGTGGCATTACTGTCAGAGATAGTATTCATCTTAAATTTAATGAATAGTCTCCTACACCAATATGTGTGACTGGTTGCATTGATTATGTATGTATGTTGCTTGATACTTAAGCATTCTGTTGGAATGTGAGGACTCATTGACAATCCTGAGGGATCCTCACCTGCATGAAGAACTGCCTTGATATGTAAAGAACTCCAAAAATATTCTGTGGATATAGTTGCCCTTTCAGAGATTCAGCTACCTGAGGATGGCCAAATCCAAGAACCTGCTGGAGGTTAAACCTTTTTCTGGAAAGGTAGAAAGCTTGAAGATTGAAGAGAAGCAGGTGTTGGATTTGCAACGCATAACACCATAATCTCAGAGCCTGTGTGAGTTGCCCCATGGTATCACTGATAGAATCATAACACTCTGTCTCCATCTAAGTGATGGTAGATACGCTACCCTGATCAGCATCTATGCACCTACACTCATGAGAACTGGGTATGACAAAAGCCGGTTTTACAAAGATCTCTGAAATTTACTGTGATCTATTCACAATTCAGACAAGATTATCCTTCTTGCTGGCAAGGATTGGCAGACATGGAGTTACCTTGGATGATTTGGTGTGGGTAAGTAAACAACAATGCCTTACTCCTGCTTGAACTGTGCACTGAATTTAAGCTGTTTATTTCCAGCACACAATTCCAACACAAAGGCAATCATGTAACAATATGGATACATCCAAGGTCCATGCTGGACTACATGATCGTCCATAAACGTGACATGCAAGATGTTTGGCTTTAATGGTAGTATATATATATATATACTACCATTAAAGCCCGGCGTTGCTCGGGGTCAGTAAGTTACCAAAGTTAGGTTGCACCACCCATTTTATGGCAGCACTTTTTTGTCTGCCAGGCACTGGGTGAATGAATTGCAGACCTGGACTGCCGAAGCAGGAGCTGCACCAGCAGTGACAATTGTAATTTCGTCTATGGATATTATCTCTGTGCAAAGAAGTGTTGAAATTTATTGTTTCACAGTACTTGTGCAACACGCGCGTAGACGATGCCAGCCGAACAACAGAGCTGCGATGGAGTTGTTCTGCATGGTTGTCTAATGTGTGTTTTCTAAATTTAAGACAGTAGGGATGTGTGTTGTTGTTACTTTTGTTTTTGTTTTTGAGGCTCCAACGTAATTTTGTAAATGATTTTTCTATTTCTGACAAGCATTTTATCATATTTACCTTATTATATGTGGCATACTTAGGTGGTAGTTCTAATATTGATAATTCATCAGAGTCGACCGTAGTGTTGCCGTATATATTTGTGTTGTTGTTGTTGAATTCATCTGTTAATGAGATGTCGGCCATATTTATACCGTCAATTTTGTCGGGATATCTATCGATATTCTCTAAAGTATCTTGATTTAGTTTTATCTGTTTGAGCCACTTTAGTTTCTTGTTAAAGTGCTTGTCACATTCTTGAACAATGTACTTTTCTTCAAGACATATAAGGTTTATAAATATTAATTTTTCTCTTGGTGTGGTGATCTTAGTTATTTCTTGTATTAGGTTACGCTTATGTTTTTCTTGATGACTTAATTCTCTATAAATCTTCTTTTTTTATGTTTAGAATTAGTGTTCCTTTTAGCCTATCTGCTTGCTTTTTGGTGAGCTGTAATCTTCTTACATCGGTGTTGATGGTGTTGGTGTAAACTCGGGACGAGGCACATTCTTTTATGAAGTGTAGTTGTCGAGATGTTCTGTAAAACTAGAAATGTAGTATATAGCATAAGATGTACTGAAGGACAATGTAGAGATAAGAATATAGTGTACATAGGTGAGACAGCTCGTAGTATAGGGGAACGGATAAATGAACACTGGCGAGACCTTCAAGATAGTAAAGAATCATCTGTACTCTACCAACATGCTAAAATAGAACATAAGGGGAAATTAGAGAACATAGAAATAAAAATAGAATCTACACACAGAAAAGACGCAATGTTTAGACAAATCACAGAGGCAATAAACATAAATGAACTCCAACCAAAATTAAATAGAAAACATGAATGGAACAGCAACATCACAACTTACAATTAAGGACTAAATGAAAACACACACGCACATAGAACAAACAACCAACCAGTAACATGTAAATAAACAAATAAATAAACAAATATAAACACACACAGACACCAGGATGTAACACATGCACAAACTAAGCACACAACACACACAAAAACAAGATGGCGTAGGTCAGAACAAAGGAGAGGCACAAAAACAAAGAAAAGAATCCCCAGTCACTGAAGAAGTCACAGAATGTGTGATGAAAGAACTTTGACAATATATAAACAATCATCTGGTTGTGGAACCAACCAACCAACCGGAAATTTATAAATTCCTAAATTTATAAATTTATTATAATAAATTGAAGTGAAAGCAACTGGTGCGTGTGTTTCTTATTGGCAATATGACCCTCCCAAAGTATAACAATATATATATATATATATATATATATATATATGTATGTATTTGTATATATATGTATGTATTTGTATATGTATGAATTTGTATATATATATGTATGTATTTGTATGTATGTGTATATATATATATGTGTGTATGTGTTTGTATGTATATATATTTGTGTGTGAGTTTATGTTTATATTATACTTATATATAGTTCTATGTATGTGTATACGTATATAGTTGTGTGTATGCGGTTGTATATATGCTTTTGTTTTTGTCTGTATAGTCTTACGTATGGTTTTGTATGCGTGTGTTGATTTCTTATTACGTGCGAGTGCGCGCACGTATGTGTATACGTTTGCACGTAGGTTTTGTACCAATGCTCTTTTTTTTAGGGTTTATGTGTGTGTTAGTATATTTGGTTGTATGCATGTTTTTATATGCGTGTGTATGTGTATATGTATTTTCGCACGCAAGTGTATGTGTATGTGGATGTGTACGTATGTTTATTTTCAACCTATCATTATAAGTATTATAATCAAAACGTAATGAATCCTGCATTATAAATATTATTCTTCCACGTTATTCTCATTTCTTCTCTCTTTTAGATATACTTACGCTGTCTATATTTATCTCTTCATGCACTCTATTTTCACTATCAAAATATATATAATCGTTCTTTCTTTCCTCTTCTATCTTTCTCCCTTTTTTTTTTCTCTCTCCCTTACATATCATCTTCCAACAGTTTAATTTAAATAAACCGTTATCTTTTCAACCTTTCGGACACTCATTTGCATACTCACTCATAATTTTGTATCACCCTCAATAAATGTACTATCTCCACTATGCAGGAAGCTCCAACCGTTAAGGTTGTCTTTTTTTCCGGGTATGTCAATATTTATTTATAAAACAAATCTGTATTTTATCTGATGAAAGCGCACCATAATTTGCCTTGATTGCCCTTGAAATATGTATAATAAAATAAATATGGTTTTATAAATATAGTTTCCATTTATTAATATATTGTATATTTACTCCACTAACATGTTGAGTGCTTTATATCAGTTATAAATTTTTAAAAATTAAATATAACCTCTGCATATATGTATATATATATTTCTACCAGCCGAAATACGATTCTCGCTGAATTTATATTTATATATATATATATGTATATATATATTTTTTATATATATATGTGTATATTTATGTATATGCACACTTCGTGTACTTGTTTATGTTTCTATTTCCCCCCTCCTCTCACTTATCGTTGTCAACACGTATCCTTTGTCTTTATTTTATTTTTGACGTTGTATTTTTTGTTCTTATTCATTTATTTATTCTTATTAATTCATGTATATGATGTGTATGTATTTTGTCCATGTCTGTAGATACATATAAGCTTATGTGATAAAGTATACGACTACATACTTTTTAAGTATATGTGCGTGGTTGAGTGTGTGTGTGTTTATATATTTATTGTTTTTATAGATATATATGTATTCTTCTTCGCCCTTTGTTTCCTCAGCCTCACTTTCATATTTCTTATATTTTGTTTTCAAATCCATATTTAATAAAAAGACCATGTTTTATTCATTCTGACGACTGAAAACAGATATATCTGCTTTCAAGAAACCACTGGTAATTGAAATAATTACCTTATGTTGTTTATTACATAACTAATAAGCTCTGTAGCCTACATAGAGCGCTCTTTTTTCCTGTACCTTTCTGACGGAATTACTTTACATATATATATGAGAGAGAAAGAGAGATATGTAAAATCCAGACTGCGGCGCCAAGCAGTTCCAGCTTGTGTGTTCAGCAAGCCCCCGAGGGTTTAGTAATATTTGTAGGTGACTAGTTTTAGTAGTGCTTTGGTTGAATTTATCTAGTAGTAAACTGATTTGATAGAGAAATGGGATGGGGTGGGGGGCAAAGAATGGTAAGTGTATCTAGACAGGCAAGGGGGTCAGGAGAAGAAATTAGTGTGGGAGGGTAGGGGTGGTTAGTGGGTAGGAGTGGAATTGGAGAAGAAGGGGTATAATGGTCTTATGAATAGGGGGTGGAGGGGTGAGGGGTAAGGGTATTTATAGATATGTTTCTTTTATTTGCCACCAGGGCATCAAAAGTGGGACAAGTACAAAGGGGGGAGTTTACACAAAAAGGCGTCCTCAATAAGGAGGAGGCAATAACAATATATATAGGGTATCTATAGATAGGGCTTAAAATTGAGGGAGTATTTTTAAGTAAAGAATAGAATTAACAATAAAAAGTGGGTTATCTAGAAGTAAATGAGCAACTGGTTAAATAAATTAGTAAATAGGATTGTTGTGCGTTCTAATATTGCAAAACTAAAGCTCCAATTCCAAGCTTTTATTCAATATCTAGAATATAAAAACAGTAATTAGCCTTGAAGAAATATAACAATAATATTTGTAAGAAAAGAAAGATATGCAATAAAACAAAGTTATATTGAGGATAGATGAACTTCATAACATTCTTCGCCGATTTTATTGTTCTTCACGGGGTCAACAGGAATTTGCGGTAGGATGCTAGTGCTATTTGCCATGGGATTTAAATCAATCACGGTTTCATCTAAGAGTAGATCGTTACTGTGGTCGATGTTAAGTGGTCTCGGCATATCAGCAGGACTGCTAATTGAACTGTTTTCTTGGATGGATTGATTGTCATTATTTTGACAATTAATTGGGCCAGGGGAGAGGTCTGCTGTTGAGACTGTACTAGATCTTCCATTTTGATATCTGACAACCGCAAAATTAGCATTCACCATCTGTTCAATAATAACTTTATTCACTAATGGGTGGTTCTTTGTACGAATAAAGTTTCTAATATAGGCGTCGTTTCCAACTCTAAGCCAATCCTGAGGAACCCTTTCGATCGAATCTAAATATGCGGTTACGGGGCGTCTCATTAGTCGCTGTACAGAGAAGTGATCGTTGCGAGGCAAGAACTTCTGGTATGATATCTTCCCACTTAGTTTCTTTAAGTTTGCACGAGTTAATTATGCATTGAATTCCTTTCCAGAGGACTCCGTTGTAGCGCTCGTTTTGCCATTTCCTTGTGGATGGTACGGCGAAGTGCGCGTGTAGGATATACCATTGAACAAGCAGAAATGATCGAATTCTTTGGAGAGAAACTGAGTTCCTCGATCGGAGTGTATGAATGAGGGAGCTCCGAATATTGAGAAGATTTGTTTGAGACAGTTAATGACAGCAAAAGGGAATCTGCTGAATTCGTCTACTGCAGTCAATAAGTATGTTTCCTGCTTTTGAAGATTTTGGTTTTGGTCCAACGATATCGATTGACAGACGTTCGAACGGCCTTGTTGACTTAATGAGTTTAGCAGATGGAGGCTTGAAGAATTTTGGCTTGCACTCCAAACATGATACGCAGTTTTTGACGACGTCGCGGATTTCGTCTACAGAAAGGGGCAGGTTGTGGCGTCGGATATAATCGTAAAATCTAGTTACTCCTGGGTATGCTAGTTGGTCGTGGAGTACTTTTAAATCACAGGGTGGCGATATAGCTGCAGCGATTCTTGAAAGATAATCGGCTTGGGTGTTGAGGTAGCCGGGTTTGTAGTCAATGTCAAATTGATGCTCTGATAGTTCTAAACGCCAGCGAGATATTTTATCATTTTTGATTCGAGAAAATGAAGGCTACTGATTTTTGGTCAGTCCGTATAATCGTATGAAAACACTTCACGTATTGCGACCATCTCCGTACAGCTTCAATAAGAGCCATAGCTTCTCGATCCACAGTTGATTGTCTTTTCTCGGACGGTGTAAGTGTTCTCGACAGGAAGGCCACGGGCCGTTCGTTTTGAGAAAGTATAGCTCCGATTGCATCGCCAGACGCATCTGTTTCTATTACCAATGCGTGGCTAGTTTTAAGAGGAATGCTAAGAGCGGCATTAGAGATATCTGCTTTCATGGCTTGTATTACATCTGTAGCTACTTTATTCAGCGGGAACGAGTCAGCTTGTAATAGTGGTTGGATTTTCTTCGAGTAATCGGCAATCCACCTAGCATTATAGGCTAGGAATCCAAGGAATCATTTCAGTTGTTGTTTGTTTGTTGGGATTGGGTAGTCTAGTAGGGTTTTGATGCGTTCCTTATCGGGTTTCTTTACTCCGTTCTGAATGTTATAACCTAGTATAGATATACTCGTTTGGCAGATTTTACTCTTATCCGAGTTAAGAGTTAGGTTTTCTGTCTTCACGGCGTTTAAGAATGCTTCCACATTTCTATCATGTTCAGCTTTGGTATTTCCCGTGACTATGACGTTGTCAATATAGGCATAGGTTTTGAGTAAGTTATATTTCTCTATAACTTGATCCATAATTCTCTGAAAAACAGGTACAGCGTTAGTCACGCCGAAGGGTAAACGGCAGAATTGGTAGAGTTTGTGATTAGCCTGAAATGCCGTTAGAGGTTTGTCGATTTTTCTTAAAGGTACTTGGTGATACGCTGATTTGAGGTCGAATTCTGAAAAATATTTATCCTGTGCCACTTTGTTAACGACATCCTCAATGTCGGGGGATGCATAGGCATCCAATTATGTATACTTATTAATTGTCTGGGAGTAGTCTACCACGAGTCGAGGTTTCTTTCTGTGTACTATGAAGCACTGAGCTCGCCAAGGTGAAATTGATTCCTCAATGATACCGGCTTCTAGGAGGCGAGTTATTTCGGACTTAATAAAATTGTCGTCTCTCTTGTTAATGAAACGTCCCTTAGTGGCAACCGGCTTGATATTTGTCTCGGCTAAATCGTGGAAGACAAGAGGCGGATTAACTTCTATTGTCGGAAAGGTACAGCATAGTTGATTTGAAAATTTCATGGGAGGCCGGGCACCGCCAAGGTGAAGAATAATAGAGCTATGCTGGGTGAGGACATCCATTCCGATAATGATGTCTGCGACAAGACTTTTTGCAGTGATTAGGTTCACAGAGTATTCCTCGCTGTAGATACATATTGGTATGGATGTAGTACCAGTCGTCATTAATATTTTATTGTCGGCTATTGTGATAGCCCGTTTTTCTTGTTTTACGCTCAAGTTTAATTCAGTTGCTATGCTATGACGTATAAATGGATCTGTGGAACCAGGATCGATTAAGGCCTTTAGTGTGGTGTCTTTTATAGTTATCGGGCAGAGAATAGCTTTAGACTGTTTGCCGGTATTTAATGAACATATAAGTGAGGCTGCTTGCTTACTGCTTTGGCAGTCAGATTTACAGACTGATTGCCAGTGGCCGATCTTCCCACAAGAATAGCATATGTCTTTTCTAGCTGGGCATTTATTTCTAGGATGCCTAGAAAGTCCACAAAAAAAGCATTTAAATTCACTTTGGGAATTAGCATTTTTCAAGTATTTCAGAAGAGGTTGTTTTGATTTTGTAGCTGCTACGGTAGGTTCTTGAGAGGATGTAGTTGACAGTGTTGATGAATTCAGAGAGACGTCTAGGTTGAATGATTTAGTAAAATCACTGGATAGTTCTATTGCATTTGCTTGAGTATCGTCCAGCTCTAGGAAACGTGCTCGTATAGCGTCTGATTGGACTCCTGCTACTAGTGAATCCAGGATCAACATATCTCTGTGGTCTTTAGCTGTGATGGCTTTACAGTTACATTTTTCCACTAAAAGGTTGAGTCTTTTAATAAACTCTCGGACGGTTTCTTCTTGCTTTTGGTGGCATGTTAGGAGTTGATGTCTGGCATAGAGTATACGACTGGGGGCTAAGAATTGAGTATCCAGGGTGATTAGTGCTTCGTTGAAGTTTTCTGCAGATTCGAGTAAACTAAATAGGTCGGCCCCAGCTTGTGAACGAAGGTAGGTCAATTTATGGTTGTCCTCTACTATGCTGTTTATGAGTAGGGAATCCACAAAACACTTCCGCCACCATCGCCATTGCTTGGATGTGGGGTCATTTGGGAATGTTGGATGTGGAATTTTTAATTGAGCCATTGGTAATTGAGAATGTAGCAAGCTTTGAAGGTAGAGTAAGGGTGGAAACGAATACCACAAAACGTCTAGTCTCGGAACGAAACAGTTGTAACAAATATCATATTGAATAAAATTGTTGTGCGTTCTAATATTGCAAAACTAAAGCTCCAATTCCAAGCTTTTATTCAATATCTAGAATATAAAAACAGTAATTAGTCTTGAAGAAATATAACAATAATATTTGTAAGAAAAGAAAGATATGCAATAAAACAAAGTTATATTGAGGATAGATGAACTTCATAACAAGGATCAAATAAGATCAGGAAGAATAAAAGGGTTTAAAAATAGTGGATATTAACAGTAGGTAATGAGTCATAGTGTATGTACTATGTATACTGCTTACACACAAGTACACTCAAGTATACTGGGAAGTTTTAGAAGGTTTTACATAAAAATTCATGAATAAACGAATCAGTTATTATTTTAATGAAAGGAATTGGGTGAGGAAAAAATTTAGAGAGCAAATAAATTAGTAGGTGGAAAGAGTTGGGTAAAGTATGCACACACAGGGACAATCGTTGCTCGTTTGTTCAGACGTTTCAGACGTTCAATCATCTGGCAGGAAGGTATACGTTGCTGACGATAGCTAATAAGCTTGAAACTAGTACAGCGTTCCTTTGTCAGGGTTGAACAAATGAGCAACGATGGTTGCTAGACACTGTACGGCTTAATTCAGGATGTTTGTTTACAAACACACCAAGCATTATAATAAATGTTCGGTGAATCCATACGTACATATATATATGTGTGCATGTATGTATATATATATACATACTACTGTACGTCTGTATACATATATATATGTATGTATACATACTTATATTTAAGTAACAGCCGTACTAAGAGTGAGAAATGAAATTTCGTTTCATTTTTTCCGTTTATATGTATATATATATATGTGAGAGAAAGAGAGAATAGGTGCAGGCATGGTTTTGTATCATTGGGGAAACACAAAACACTGCTTTCTTTTTTCTAAGTGACTCACTTAACAGGATGTAGTACAGTCCATTGGTTGGATGGTATAAAGGACAATCAAAATGCAATATGAGTTGTACATTTGTACATCCTAAAGTGACATGTACATCCATAGGTCACATTTAAAACAGGGTGTGTAATTAATCACTGTCTGATTCATATTCCATTTAATAACCACATGGTTCTGAGTTTGATCCTGATTCAGAGGGCCTTTGCAATTTTCTAATATGGTGGCCTCGATTTTACAAATTTTGTACTCAGAAACTGCTTGTATGTCTGTTTGTGTGTATAGTGTGTATAGTGGTGGTGGTGAGAGATTATTGATAATGGGTGCATTGAACAAAAATACTTTGTTGTATATATATATAAAATATAGGAGCACAATAGATTCTCTCTTTCTGTATGTATGTGTACGTATAAATATATATATATATATATATATATATATATATTTGATCATGCCTTTATTTTTAAATTTTCTCATTCCTTGTATTTTGATCATGCTTTATTTTTATTTTTTATCCTTATTTGTTTTTTTTCATTCGCACCGTTTCCTTTCGCTATATGTCTCTCCACCACTCCCCTACACACCTTTTGAACTCTGTTCCCACACACTTCTCACCTGAGGAAGGGCTTATGCCCGAAACGTCGTCCCGCACCTACCCCCCACTCTCCTGAGTGTGAAATTAATAAACATTTATTGTACTGCCTCTCTGTTTTGTCCCTGTTCAAATTTTTCCATTATATATATATATATATAATATATATATATATATATAATATATATATATATATCCAAAGAGTGTAATGTGAAGTTACTGTAAGTTCACCCAGGTGAGCAATCGATGTTTAGGTTCATGTCTGTAGCGAGGTGTAAAGCTAGACAGAGTGTAATATAATAATACAAGGACAATTTGTTATGCCTTCATTACGTTTATTGATTGGTGACGCGCGTTTCACTATTGATCAGCTCAAGGTTCGATCTGGCCCGACTCTGGAATCAAAAGCCTGTCGGACCTCTGCTGTTGTAATGACAGAATGAACATATAAAGCATAGAAATGTCTGTAACGTTTTGCGTTGGTATGGTGGTCAGTTTATGTTGTTTTGATTGGTGGTGTAGCTATGAGGAATGTTTTGGCATGTGTGATAGGTAGGGGGATGAACATAGTGATGAGGTGATGGTGGGGAGTGATGGTTGCTGTGAGTTGCAGGGGTATGGTGTTTTGGCTTGTCACAGACATTTCACCATGTACGTGGTGAGGCGGAGGTGCTGTGTGTGGTGTATATGTGGTAGGGCTGTGCATAATGGGAGATGAAAGTGTGCGATGCTGTAGTAGAGGTGGGGTGGAGTGGGGTTCTGCTGGTCATCAGTTTGTCACAGAAGAGGGAGTGGAAAGGAAGGAGAGGAGACAAGGGAGGTAGGTTATACTAGGTTGGGGTGGGGCTTATTTGTAAGCTGTTTAGACATCATTAAAGGGGATTTGCGCTATGAAGAATTAATGAAATAATTGTTTCTACTTTAGGCACAAGGCCAGCAAATTACTCAGTGCATTACTGGTACTTTATTTTATCGACCCCGTAAGGATGAAAGGCAAAGTCAACCTCGGCGGAATTTGAACTCAGATCGTAAAGGGACGTAACAATGCTGGAAAGCATGGCGTCCGACCCTCTACCGATACTGCCAAATGAATTATGGTATGAGGTTAGTGTTTGAAAAGCCTATAAAAAAATTTTTGAAAAGGTTGCCAAAAAAACTGTGGGTAAAAGCAAGATAACATACCGGTGCAGTGTGTACTGTGTGAAAAGAATATAAAAAGGAATATAAATATACATGTGTACACACACACCCAGAGACACACGCGCATGCATGCACATACACACATGGATTAATGTAAATATATATACATGCATGCATCACCCCACACGCGCACACACAGAAAATACACGGAGCCATATGGACATACATTACTAGATATATTTACTCGTGGAATACATATTATATAAATTATACATAGCTTGGACACACCGTCATGGGCACGCATCATACATATGTCTGTGTCTCTGCATGTGTACACACCAACAAGATATGTGTGCTCAAAAGAAAGAGGCATGGAACACATACTATGAGAGACTGTTGAACAAGGAAAATAAATGGGACAGTGAGGGCTTACCTACAGAGGGATCAGCCAGAAAAGTTGACAGTAGTATAATAGATAGAGCAATTAAGGACATGAACGTAGGGAAAGCAGCTGAACCATCTGGTATAATTGTCGAGATGTTAAAAGCATCTGGCATGGTAGGATATGAGCAAGTCAGACACATATTGAACCAAGTAGTACAGGATGGTGTCATCTCCAATTAGCAGATCCACTGATCAACCAGATTTGCATATCAGCGGATAAGCCATTCTACTGACATGGCTTAAAAGAGGCTGTTTGCTTAATTGCAAACAAATAAAATATTATTATTAATTTTCGAAAAACTCAGATTACATTTATTGTATTGAGCCATGTAGAGCGATAATTATTTGTTAGTTATTTGAATATGGCAAAGCCGGCCATTAATCACTTGTATACATGAAACTATCTCCTGATATGCAAATCTGGCTGATCAGTGGATCTGCTAATATACAGATCTGACTGATCTGCCAGTTTGCTAATATGCAAATCAGGCCAATAAGTCACTGTATATTTCAGAAAATATCATATATTTTCACTAGCTCTGACAGTTTGCAGGTGAGCAGTAAACTGCACTGATGAAGGGTAATCACCCAGAAACATTGGTATCTGCAGTTCTGCTTACATGCCAACACAAGAGCAAGAATGAGGGTATCATTCTACTGACATGCCTTAAAAGAGGCTGTTTGCATAATTGTAAATGAATCGAATATTATTATTAATATTCCAAAAACTCAGGTTACATTTATATATATATATATATATATATTTACATTTATATATATATATATATATATATATATACAACCAAAATTAGATTAACGATGCCATGTCTGAGAATATCAGAAGCATGCTCCATATCACCTGTGGAATAAGCTCAAAGATTCCAAGTAATAAATCCGAGCATTTATTAACATGAAATTAAGATAAAAATCAAGTGACATATATATAAAATAAACACATCAAACAATTACAGGGGATAATTTGTATATATATCATCATCATCATCATCTACGTCCGCTTTTCCCTGCTTGCAAGGGTGGGGCGGGAACTGATATATATATATATATATATATAACAATTAAGTTAAAAATGTACATCCACATATGTATACTGAAATACTAGTATGCATATGAATACACACACGTATACATATGTAGATGTACCGAGTTTTTCACTGGTCACTTTACTGTGAGTGTCCAGCTATTCTGTATGTAAACACACAGACAAACCGGTTTTTAGAGTCATACTGGTTTTTGAGGAAACACCTTTCCTCTATTCTCCAGAAAGCCAGACAAGGAATATTGAACTAGTTTCGATGTTGTTACATCTCATCAGCAATATTTACCTATCTTCCGGCCTTTCTAGAGAATCGTAAAAGCACATATCGTTATATGCTTTTTCTATGAAAATTAGTAGTGGGCAGACTAATTTGCATAGAGCGTGAGTACGTACCGGTTCAACGGAGACGATAAAAACAAATAACGAAACGAAATTAAATTTCGTTTCGTTTGTAACTCACTTTTGTATTAATTGTTTAAGCGTCAGTCATACAAAAGTGAGTTACAAACGAAACGAAATTTAATTTCGTTTCGTTATTTGTTTTTATATATATATATAAGTCAATGACACACGACCGTGACTTCTGGCGTCACGCAGTAATACAGGGTACCCGACCTCCCATGGGTACATGCTGAAGCATATAAACAATATGCCCCCCCCCCCCCCCCCCCCCCACCGCAAGGTGGCCGTGGAGGTGCCACGGCAAAAAAGCACCCAGCCCACACTGTAAAGTGGACGTGTAGGCGCCACGAAAAAGCACCCAGCACTCACTGTAAATGAGGTTGGTGTTAGGAAGGGCATCCAGCTGTAGAAATCAAGCCAGATCAGTTCCTGTATGAGCAAGGCATGGTCAGCCGACCAGACACTGCCCACAACAGGACAACCCGTCTAACCCATGCTAGCGTGGAAGAACGGACGTAAAACGGTGATGATGATATATATATATATATATATATATATATATATATATATCATCATCATCATCATCATCATCATCATCATTTTACGTCCGCTTTTCCCTGCTTGCAAGGGTGGGACGGGTCTTATTCAGCACAGCATCTCTCCACTCGTCACGGTCCCTCGTCATCTCCACTGTGAGCTTCAATGATCTGAGGTCTGTTCTCACCACCTCCGCCCATGTTTTTCGTGGTCTACCTCTACCACGTCTTCCTTCAACTAGCAATTCCTGGCACTTCTTCACCCATCGGTCATCCTCCATGCGCATCACATGTCCATACCACCTCAGTCTCCTCTCCCGTACACTACATTCTATCCCTCTCAGACACAGTTTCTCTCTCAACACATTTATGCTGGGTCGTTCACGCACATTTACACTGCACATCCAACGGAGCATGCTTGCCTCATTTCTCTCCAGCCGTCACATATCCTCTGCAGTTGCTGCCCATGTCTCACTACCATGCAGCATCGCGCTCCTCACACAGGCATCATACAACCGGCCTTTCGTACGCAGGGAGAAACCCTTCTTCGTCAACAGAGGAAGCAGCTCCCTAAACTTCTTCCAACCCATCCTTATTCTAGATACTATGGCCTCGGAACACCCTCCTCCCATGCTAATCTGATCTCCTAGGTACCGGAAGCTATCCACCACTTCTATAGCGCCCTCTTGCATTTGAAAAATGTGTCTATCAGTGCGACTTCTACTGTCTAATTTCCCTGTACATCTACTGCATACATATTTCTCCCTACCTGTTAGTTTGCCTGCTATCCCGCTACATCTCTTGTGTACTCAGGATCTACATTGTGTGCATTTTATAGAATTTATGCCAGTTCCTTTTCTGCATATCGAACATGGCCATTTATTTGACGGAATCAGGGTTTGTCCTCTTTTCTACTCATCAACACTTTTGTCTTAGCTAGATTCACTCTCAGTCCTCTTGCTTCCAACTGCTGTTTCCATAGCCAGAATTTATTCTCTAGCTCCTCTACTGATTCTGCTATAAGAACCAGATCGTCAGCATAGAGAAGTTCCCATGGACAGCCAGTCTTAAACTCCTCTGTTATGGCTTGGAGGACTATAATGAACAAGAGCGGGCTGAGGACCGAACCCTGATGTACTCCTACTTGTATCTGGAATTCCTCACTAAACTCCATTCCTACCCTGACTTTACTGAGAGTACCTCTGTACAAAGTTTGCACTGTCCTCACAAGCCATTCCTCAACACCTAGCTTCCTTAGGGACCACCAGATGACAGATCGGGGTACCCTATCAAAGGCCTTCTCTAGGTCAACAAAGGCTAAGTATAGTGGCTTATTCTTCTCTAAGAACCTCTCTTGCAATTGTCTCACCAAGAAGAGGGCATCTGTTGTACTCTTCCCAGGCACAAAACCAAACTGCATCTCATCTAGTTTGACCCTTTCTCTAATTAGTTGTGCTAAAATCCTTTCTGCCACTTTCATAACCTGATCTATCAGTTTTATACCCCTATAATTGCTCCTCTCCAAAGCATCCCCTTTACCTTTGTAGCAATTTATGAGAATACTGCTGCACCAGTCTTTGGGTATGACACCACCATATATAGCCTGATTGATGATGCGTGCAACCAGTTTAGTGCCTACATCCCCTGATGCCCTCAGCATCTCAGCAACTATTCCCGATGGTCCGGCAGCCTTACCATTTTTCATTTCCCTAATCGCCTCTTGGACCCTATATTCGTCAATCTCAATAGCTGGTCCCTCTGTCGGATCCACCAAGGGTAATTTCTCTCTCTCCCATTCGTTCTCCACATTTATCAGTCTCTCTCTCTCTATATATATATATAAATATATATATATATGTATGTATATATCATATAATCTTCATTGTAGATAAATGGTGAGTCTTGTTACTCTGGAGATTTGCCTGGGTACTCACTGGGTCATCAGACAAGAACTATAAATAAACAATCAGACAGACAGTTAGATAGATAGATAGAAAGATAGATAAAGAGATAGACTGACAGACAAATAGATACAAATAGTCATATACATTCAATTTTCCTCTACTAAAATGCACTCACATAACAAAATTTGGACTGACTGTTTCCTTTTTGTGCCAGATGCTGTTGACTCCTCTGGTGTCCTCAGTCCCTGAACTGCTGTTTTCTTATGCAATATCGAAAGTGGTCTCTACAGCAATGCCTTGGCCATTTTGTCTGCCTAGACTGGGCTGCAATGTCTGCTGCGGCCTTCTTTTACTTTCACTTTTCAATTTTTTTATTTTTTTATCTTTCTTTTTCTTTTATTTAGTAGTCTCTTTATTGTTTTTCATGTTTGTTATTTACTTTTCACTTCTCATTTTTTTTAGCAACATAATCTTGATTGTGATTTCTATAACAGTTGTAAGTAGAACTCTTCTTCTGGTATTCTCTTTGTTTTTTTATTTATTTTCCTTAACAAAAATGCAAATCTAATGTCTTAAACTTTTCATTACAATGCTTCTAAAGAAAGACACAGCCTATAAGTTTAAAATTATTTTGAAAATAATCAAGAATTTGGAAGGATTTAGTAATATAACTAACTTTTTCATTATTAAGCTGGTGTTTGGAATATAACTTAGCAATGGGTCTTACATAAAATTATGATGGAAGGTATTTAGATAAATATAAACATTTTAAAGCAAACAGCTTGATATAGAACTAGAGGTGGTTTCAGGCAGTTTGGTATCGAAAAGGTTACATCATTTAACAATAACCTTATATATAAATATATCTGTGCATTCTTACTTAGATATGTATACACACACATAGACATAACCTGTAAGGTGGTAGTGCCGGAGGCATGATAAAATGCTCCCAGTACATGCTGTAAAGTGGTTGGCATTAGGAAGGGCATCCAACTGTAGAAACCAAACCAGAAGCTGAACCTGCGACCAGTCTAGTCTCAGTACATAACAATCCATCTAACCCATACAATCATGGAAAATAGACATTAAATGGTGATGATTTGTTGATGGTTATATGGGATTGTTGTTTAGCTCCAGGTCAGTATTGATTAAACAGATCTATGATCAAAGATGTTCAAGCCTTGACCATGTAATTTTTTTTTTTTTTTTTTTGTGTGCCCAGGACTACATTGTTCAATATTTCCTTCATACTTTTCAGATCTGAGAGAGATTTGGTTGCTATTTCTACTAAATGGAGTGACTTCATAGAGGCTTCCTTCGTTAGTCTTTACATATGTAAATGTACCACACAACAGTGATAAATTCAGTCTAAGTCTACAACGAAAGTTCAATATCCCTCATAACTCATGCTTCTACTTGTGATTTTTAAGCCAATGACAGAGCCTCTATGGGGTTGCTCACCCTGCTAGAAATAGCTGTCAAATCTTCTACAAATCAGATCTTGCTGTCCTAAAAAAGACATGTTTGATAATGTAATCCAAAAAACATTATATCTGGAAGAAAGACTAAATGGTTATGGCTGAAACATTTGTTGAATTCAGGCTATTCTGGAGATAAACAGCAGTAATAATCTGAGATGTTCTGCCGTAGTCAACAGTATGCAGTAAAATTGATCTTTTAAATTCTTTTGATACCAACCTGCCTAAAACCACCCACTATAAAGGGTTCCTATTTAAATTAAATCTTCTAACATACTTTTATATAAAATCCTTTTGTTAAGTTGTGTTACAAGTACCCTCTTAATAATGAAATAATGAATAATTTTAATGAATCTCTCCAAGTCCTTCATTAATTAATTCAAACAGTATATTTCATAAGAAATCTGGTTATGAAAGAGTTAAGAGAAGATATTTAAAAATTTATATTTTTCTCTGTAATAAAGCTTTGCAAACTTTTCACACTTCTTCTCTTCTTCGCCTACTTATTCCTGAGAGGGTCATGGGGGCAGAGTCCTCAACCACTCCTTCCAGCGGGTCCTGTCAGAAGCAACCGTCTCCAATTGATCCGGCTGGATCCACAAGCGAGACCAGCCAAGCTCATATGTTATCCAACCATCTTGCTCGGGGTCCACCCTTAGGTCTCCTACCAGTTGTATCGGAGCTGTGATCTCCCAATTCAGAGAAGTAGCGGTTCTACATGGAGTGATTCTCTGATCTTCGAGCTACGCACTTTATCGAGTAACATGACTCCAAAGGCCATTCAGAGGAATCTCATTTCGGTCGCTTGTATTCGCAATCGTATTCTTTTGGTTATTACCCAAGATTTATGACCATAAGTAAGGATTGGCACTAAAACCGAATTGCAGACAGCGAGTTTGGCTTTTACACCTACCTCCCTTCTTCTGATTACTGAATGCTGGAGCTGGTGCATTACTACACCAGCTTTTGCAATTCTTGTACTTAATTCAGCCTCCTGCCTTCCATCACCCGTGAACACGGCCCTGAGATACTAGAACTTCTCTACCCGCTTCAGTGGAACTCCATTTACATGTAGTGTGTACTATGCAGGTTTCGTTGAGAGGACGAGTGCCTCAGTTTTCGCAGCACTGATTTTCATTCCAGCCATGCTGTACTCAGCATCAAACCTATCAGGTGCAAGTCAGAGATCACCTTCTGTCGAGTTAAGTAACACTATGTTTTCTGCAAATTCCAGCCAACTGATTTTACACCCGCCAGTCATGATACTACTTTCAACCCGGCTGCGCATGTCAATCCTGTTCATGTAAATAATGAACAGAAGAGGTGACAGTACGCACCCTTGGTGAAATCCAGCTCCCACATTGAATGGTTTCTATTCGAACACAAATATTCGGGCACTTGTATAGTGTCTTCAGGGCAGCAAGAAGCTGACCCTTGATCCCATACTCCTTCACAGCCTTCCACAGCAGGTCCCAATGCAGTAGTATGCCTTCTCAAGGTCAAGAAAACAAGAATATACATCTTGGCAATACTCCCACGATTTCTCGAATACCTGCTGAAGTGTGAATATTTGGTTAGCTGTGCTGTGTCTGGGGCAAAAACCACACTGTTCATCAGCCAGCTTGGACTCGACAATCTCCATGCATCTCTTTGCCAGACACTTAGCATAGACTTTACTGGGGAGGCTTAACAAGGAGATCCCTCTGTAATTGGAACAATTTCTCTTTTCTCCCTTTTTACACTTATAAGAAAATATAAGCAGATATATAAAATAAACTGCTTGATTGTGTTGACTTGGATAAAAATATGAAGGGCTTAGCCCTTTCTTCCAGACGAAACTAATGGCAAAGATCTAAAATAAAATATATGGTTTTATTATTTCAGCTTTTTGCTACCAATCTGAAAATGACTTATTAAACCATACAGATGAAAAGCTTGCGAGGCAAACACACTTACAGACAAAGATGTTTGACAATGGGAACATCACATTTACTTGGAATGTGGAACCTACATGTACATATACTTTTATTTTTGTATTAGTACTCATTTTTAATGTTGTTATCATATGAAATGAAATTAAAATTATTGTGTACAGTGCTCAGGTGCACTACAACTCATCAAAGGTGCATGTATAATACGTAGAATAATGTACAAATGTCAGAAAAGTGATCAGTGTGTAAGTCATGATACACACACACACACACACACAAACACATACACACACACGCATGCATATGTGTGTGTATGGAGGGGGAATATCAGGTGTAATGTTATTGAATTTCAAGAAGCATGGACGTTTTGAAGGATGCAGTGTCCCGACAGCTAACAACTGATGCAGGTAGTTTGTTCCATGCTTCAGCAACTCTGAGTGTGAAAAAATGTTTATGAAACTCATGGGAGCTGTACTGTTTTCTGATTTTGTAAGCATGTCTACAGGTGTTAGACATATGGAATTCAAAAAAGTGTCCAGGGTTGTTGTTGGAAAGATGGTTAATAATATTGTGGGTGTCTACCAAGTCAGTTGCCAGATGTCGGAGTTTCATCATATCCATGCCCAGGGAAGCAAGGCGTTTAGAGTATAGTAGATACCTGGTTGAGGGTATTCATAGGAGTTCCAGACTGGCAGTGCAAATTATAAGTGTGGACATACCGTAGCTATATACAGCTTTAAATAAATAGCTGGAGAGTGGCTGACAAAAGTCTTACTGAGTGATGCTAAGACACCTTTGGCCTTCTTGACAAAAACGCAAACCACTGTTGACAATGATCTCCAGGTTCACAAGAAAACTTCTTGAGATTGGTGTTGTGGAGGGAGTGTGTAAAAGCTGTCATTTGTATGGCACACAATTAAAAGCTTTAGCAAAGACAAGATAAATAATATCCACCCATAAGCTGCCATCAGTGATTCAGGTAATGTCTTCAAGAAACTCAATGTGAGGGCCAGATAAGGCTGTGAGAGTTCCAGAAGTTCCATTGTGTTGCTCTGACACAGGGCTCCATCAGTTTGGTGATGCAGCTAGCAAAACTGACTGGACAATAATTGGCAGGTGACATACGATCACTCTTTTTGGACAGAGGAATGACACTGGCAGTTTTCCACTGCTCTGGGGTAACAACGTTATTATGGCAGAATTGGAAGAAGAATGAAAGCTAGTGTAGAAGAAAGAACCCACCACTTTTGAGAAGCAGGTACATAACATCATCAAGACCAGGAGAGGCATAGTTGCGCTTATTCTTGAGGTTCTATACGAATACTTGTTTTAATTCCCGCTATTTCTAGGCTTAGATCAGATGGTTGATTTTTGTTGTTGTTGTTGAACAGTAATTGGAAAGGAATACACGGTCAGCATTTGTTGTTGTTGATGTTCTTCAGCAGTAATGGTTGGGGAAGACACAGTCATCAGTTTTTATTATTCAACAGCAATGGTAAGTGAAGACACACAGGCCAGGCCCTGAAAGAACCAATTTGGTAGCTGAACCATTTCCCAGAGTCCATCCATCATAGAAATATGGTATCCCTTTTTTTGACCTGGGATCTTTGGAAAGTTTGTGGCACATTAAAGGCAGACAGAAACATGGCATTTATCACATTCAACCCATCGATTTTTAAAATAATTTTTGTGTCTATGCATAGATGACAGGCGTGATTTTCTAAGCAATGTTCTATTTTGGAACAGTGACCAGTTTTGTCACACACTTTATCCATGGATGTTGCCATAACAATTTTGTTCTGTTTGTCCATCCATGCAATAGAACAAGAGGTAAACAAACATATATGTGTAAGTATAGCACACTTGTTAAGAAGATAAATAATAAAATGTTATTGTTTCTGTTTTCCTACGTATTGTATGTGTCATGATCACCGTTTACATTCATTTCCCATGCTAGCATGAGTTGTCCTGTTGTCAGAAATGCTGGGTCAGGTGACCATGTCTTGCTCATACAGAACTGAAATTATTGCCACAGATAGTGAGTGAAGATATCTTTGTATTGCTTTAGTTTGGTTAGTCTAAGAGGTTAATGTGGGGTGGGTGGGTGGTAAGGAAATAGTGAGGTAAGCGAGTGGTTCAGCTGATTAGCATCTTAGAACAAACTTAGTATAATAGGAGACATGAAATAAAATATATAAATAGCCATTGTTGATAGAGTACATGGAATAAGTACATGAGATAGGATAAATCCATTGTTTATAGAAAGCATGGAATAGATATACCATCCCAGTAAGCTGTGGAAGTACTTGTTGATAGGGGAGAAAAGAAATTTTGGAGTTTGTAAGTTACAAACGGGCTTTGAATGATTTTGGGGAAGTCTATATATGTGATGGGTTCAAGCAACCGGTTGAGATGAAATGAAATGGGTTAGCTTTGGTTGAATCTCTAATAGAGAAAGAAGAGAGAGAGCGTGAGAGAAGAAGAAGGGGCAGCATAGCAAGATAAGAGATTGAATCTCAACAGACTAGCATCTTATAACGAACTTAATAGAACAGGAGATATGAAATAAAATAAATAAATCGCCATTCTTTGAAGACTTCTGACAGACCTATTTTTCTCTTTATTTCTTTTTTACCTCTTCTTTTCTACTCCTGTTGCAACAATCTGTCAGCCTTCCTCAACCTCCATTTTGTCCCCATCATCACCAATAGATGGTGGGGTACTCTTAGGAGGAGCAATTTCAGCATTTTTCATCTCTGAAACTAAGTATACTGTAGTTTTCTCTACTATTTTAGGATTATGAAGAACATCATCATCATTTGTTTCAGGAATTGAAGAGGAAGTAGATTTTCCCATCCTCTTCAGAAATGGAATTGGTGGTATAACTGATGGTGTAACAAGTACAGTAGCCCCAGAAAACCCTCAAGTTGTTTTTGCTGCCTCCAGTATAACAACTTAGCTTTCTGCCTTGTGGTGCTCAAGTCCACTCATGAGTACTGATCTCCTGACCACATCTCATTTATCATTACTTTAGTACTGATTATATGTCCATATTGTTTAACAGAGATAATTATGACCCATGGGTCAATGCCATTAGTTATTCCTCTAACTCTTATCTTTGTATTGTGTCTCTCCATATACTGGGATACAAGTTTGTCTTTTCACTTCCTCCTTGCTTTTGAAGGTTAGGCAGATGGTGCCATAGGCTTTGCCCTTTTCTATACTTAAAATTTTAATCCAAGCATCAAATAGTTCTTCTTTAAATTCATTTTTTTTTTGAGAGACAAAAATAAATCAGTTTTCTCCATGCTCGATTTTGGATATTTGGACAATGGGATACAATTCTTTTGAATACTGTGTAACTACTGATCTGCTTCAGTCTTTAGTTATGTTATATATAAACATTCAATATCGGATGCTATGTTGGTGAATGATGTTTGTGTCTGTGTGTTAGTGTTAAAGTGTATGGGTATTGTTGTTGTTGCTATTGCTGTTATTTATGTTATAAACATCATTTTGGGAATAAGATTGTGGCTATTATTATCTATGTTTTCAAGTGTTTGTTTCAATTTTTTTTTTTTTACCTTTTTTCAAACATTGTTCAGCTTTTTGTAAATTTATTTCAGTATTCTTATCATATATCGCTGTGTTTTGTTTTGAATCAGTGTCTGTTATGCTACTTCTATTGCTCATACTTTCTTGCTACACCTCATGTAAACATGTCCAGGATTTTACTGTAAAAATTAACATGAAATGTCTGAAAAATAAACTTTATACTTATTCCAGATATTGGGATGGATGTCCTGATGTTATTAAGCCCACTTCGAACTCTAGGCACTTTGCTATATCTTGGCCAACTTCTAGAAATAATTGTCTCATTTAACAAAAACCCTGCCAATTAACTCTTAAAATCCTGTTATGATTTAGTAGAAGGTATCTAAAAGCAGGGTCTATATGTATATATTTACTGCACCCCGTTACATACACACACACACACATTAAGCTTCAACGTACTATAGATAACAGTTGATAACTATAGATAATAATTGTTTCTACTTTTGGCACAAGGCCAGCAATTACCCAGTACATTACTGGTACTTTATTTTATCGACCCCGTAAGGATGAAAGGCAAAATGAACCTCGGCGGGATTTGAACTCAGATCGTAAAGGGACGTAACTATGCTGGAAAGCATGTCCGACCCTCTACCGATACTGCCAATTCATAACTATATATAACAGTTGATAACTATAGATAACAATTAAAATGTTTATAGTATCTTTACTAATAATAGATCATTGTGAAAATTTACAGTAAATTAAAGTAAACTCTTAAATTTATAATGTGATTCAATCATGGTGCAGTTTTGTACTTTTCAAGAATGTCTTGTTAATAATTGTTTCTACTTTTGGCACAAGGCCAGCAATTATCCCAGTGCAATACTGGTGCATTATTTTATCAACCCCGTAAGGACGAAAGGCAAAGTTAACCTCGGCGGGATTTGAACTTAGACCGTAAAGGGTCATAACTCCATGTTGCAAAGCATAACTTCCGACCCTCTACTGATACTGCCAATCCACCGCCCTTGTCGTGTTAATAATGTGGTTTCCTGCAATACTGGGTGTTAAAACTTAAATAAAACATTAAGGAGATTTAAATCTTCAGTTTTGGTTACTTGTCTGTGTTAAAGAAATTTAAATTCCTTGTCTTCCTGCAATCACATGCAATATTTGTTACACCCACTTTTTATCTTCTTGATGAACTGAACATGGTCATTCATTAAAAGCCCATGTTTTTATAAGATTTCCATTAGTGTTCTTTGTGATTTTGACTCTAATTTCAAATTAATTAAACGTTTTTACTCTAATTTTGACTCTAATTTTAAATTAATTAAACGTTTTTATTTTTTTTATTCTTTCAGCAATCGAGTATTTACAAGGCTTTCTCATAAATATGACTTTACTTGATGGTGCATGTAAGCTAGAAAATACTAATATTGTTCGAGCATATATATACACAAATAGAAGTCAAATTGAGGAATACAAAAATGTATGTATACTTTATAAACTTATTTATTTATTTATATGCTAAAGAAATAATGTTTCAACAAGTTTAACCCTTTAGCATTTAAACCGGCTGTATCCGGCTAGAATTCTCTCACCTCTTTCTGTTCAAACTGGCCATAACCAGCCACTCATACTGATGTTAAGACATTGTTCTCAAAATAAATAACATCAAAATCTCGATTCGATATTATGTGAGATAATTATGTAAGATAAAACTTTTACCACAAAAATACAATAGTATATGTAGAGTAATGTAAATGCTAAAGGGTTAATGATCCTTTTATTATAATCATATAGCAATTAATAATTGTCTCTTCAAAGGCCTTTACACTCTATTATGCAAGGGCCTATAACTAGTTTCTGTTGTATAGCGGGCAAGAGACAATTTTTACCCTAGATAAGATGCCAGTTTATACCCAGTAACTATTTCCAACACCCTTAAATGTTACAGCAGATACTACAACTCCTTAAACAAGTGAATTATATGACCTTGTAGTACATATTTAACAGTTAGATGGATTTGGTCATTGAGAGTCCAGTGTATTGGCCTTGGCCATACATAGCACAGTATTGATAAGATACAGACTTCAAATGATTATTAAGGAATGTGTCATTTTTGTTCATATAAGCTTGTGGAAGCAAAACTTGTGTACTGTATTCACAAATAAGGTATTGGTTTATAGTAAGAGAACTGAATTTGAAAACCTATATTGTAGCTGTTTGCAAGGATCTTCACTACAAGGAATTAGTTATAAAGTTTCTTCTCAATACACAAAAAGTTAATTATATATAAATAAGCAAAATTCTATTTTAAACTTGCCAATATCCAACTCAGATACCAATAATTTTTGTTTTCCCTTTTTATTTTAGGAACCCTTTAGCTTAAAACTAGCACGTATCTGTCCAAGAATTTGGAAATTAGATCTATATTCATTACCCACAACTAATTGTAGCAATAATACGCAGCATCAAATACTGGTCTTGCGGCACAAGAGTGGTAAGTAAACATCACCATATTGAATAATTTTGGTTATTTTCATAAGATATAGACATCAAATTATTATATGTAAAATAAATCAATGTATATTTTGCAACTATATTCACATTTAACATTTCATTATTTATTAATCAAATATATTTTGTTTGACCTGACAATACACTGCACTTAGTCGTGGAGCTTTTGATATTAAAACAGTGATGTAGGTTTGAGTTTAATCTCAAGCTGCTATTTTTTTTTTTCTATAGCAAAGAAAAAAACTAGCTTATATAAAGGATGAATTATTTTTCTTATATTATAAGAAAAAGAGTGGTTATTGAGCTTTTGATAACTGCAACTATAATGGAGTATTTTCACATATTTGGGACAATGAGGCTGCTACACACACATACATCTTAGTCTAAAATAAGGACTTCTGATTGATAAAAATTCACTCATCAATACACTAGAGCCATTAGCTCACTGACATGAAGTTTATTCTCTCTGTCTCTCTTCTAACCCTACTATAATGGCCTATACTCCTCTATAATACAATGCTTTTCTATTTACCTCACCTTCATTTGTCCTTCTTACATTGATTTATTCCTCCAATCCCACACTAGATAGGTTTTCATGAGCACTCATATAAGGGCTTATCATCATCATCATCACCATTTGATGTCCATTTTTCTATGCTAGCATGGGTTAGAGGAGTTGTCTCATGAGTCAAATGAAGCCATATGACTGTGTCTTGCTCATCCAGGTAACAGAAAGAGTCGACTATTTCTATAGCACCGTCTGGGCATTTGAAGGAGCTAGTATCCTGTGGGCACTCGCTACATTACTATACCTGAACATCGGCCGCATAAAAGCCTACGTTCTTTGCTAGCCAGCCTGTGATCCCACTACATCTTTTATGCACCCATAGCTTGCATTTGGGACATAGGATGGAATTTCTACTTACTCCTTTCTTTCACACAGTGCAAGGCCATTTTCCAGAGGGAATATGGACTCTGTTTTCCTTTCTACATACTAGGACTTTGGTCTTTGCCAGGTTGACTTTAAGACTTTTTGATTCTAGGCCATACTTCCAGGTTTGGAATTTCTTCCCTAATTCTGTCATTGATTTAGCTATGAGAGTTAGATCGTCTGCATACAGACGTTGCCAGGGGCAGCCAGTCTTAAACTCTTCTGTTATAGAGTAATAAGAAATAGAAGTCTAAGGATGGAGCCCTGATAGACACCTACCTGCATGCTAAATTCTTCGCTATAGTCATTGTTAATTCTAACCTTGCTGACTGTTCCTCTATACATAGCTTGTACAGCCTTCACAAGCTAATCATCTACTCCTAGTTCCCAAAGAGCCCACCAGATGATAGTACGAGGGTCTCTGCAGTTGCTTCACAAGGAAGAGGGCATCTGTTGTAGTTTTACCCAGCACAAATCCAAACTGTATTTCATCAAGGTTAATTCAGTCCCTAGTCAGCTGTGTGATGACTCTTTTTGTGACCTTCATGACCTGGTCAACCAACTTAATGTCTCTATAGTTTTCTTTGTCTAGAGTATCACCTTTTCCCTTATAGCAGTTGACGATGATGCTGTTATGTCAGTCATTGGATATGACACCATTTTGTATTACTTAGTTTACTATACGAGTGACCTTAGTATGTCCCACCATCCCAGACATTTTCAGCATCTCAGCAACTATCCCTGAGGGTCCATCTGCCTTGCCTGTCTTCATTTCTTTGCTTTATTTACTATACTACTGCTAACTAGCACAGCTGGTCCTTCTGTTGAGTCAGCTTGGAGCAAACTATCTACATCCCATTCATTTTCCTTGTTTAGTAGTCTTTCATAGTAGTACTTCCATGCTGCTTTCTTTTCAGCATTAGTGGGGGCAAACACACCATTATCATCATGGACACACTTCTCCCCAACAATATCACAATTTTCCTCGACACATTGTCTTGCAATCCTGAACACCTCATGCCTGCCTATGGTTTTCACGTATCATAACATGCTTACATATTTTTTATCTTCTGCTTCCCTTCTTGCAAGGTAGACTTGTTGCCTAGCTTCTCTCCTAGCCACCTGGTAGTGTTCTCTACTTCCTCCTTCCCACCATTCTTTCTGTGCCCGCCTTTTGGCTTTAATTGTCTCCGCCATCCTACTGTTCCACCACCAAGTCACTCTCCTTCTCCCTAGAGGCCTGCTCCAGCCAGAGATTTCATTTGTTGCCTTCAGTAGGTTATCTTTCAGGAATTCCCGCTGCTCCTGTATATTATATGTCTCTATTTGCTCTTCTTTACTGTTGACAGCATCGAGTAACATGTCGCTAAATTTGTTTCTGGCTGTGGGGTCTTTCAACTTCCACATTCTTCTCTTCAAGTTTGTCTAGTTGTGACTATAAGGTCGCTAACTTTTAGGTTATGTTGGGAGGTGCATTCTTCACCAGGAAGGGACTTTTTTTTTACAACAGTCACTCTGTCTCATCTCTTCTGGTAAGGATAAAATCTATCTGGTTGGTGTGCTCTCCTGATTTATAGCTGATCAAGTGATTATCTCATTTTTTGAAGTTTGTGTTACAGATAGTTAGGTCATTAGCATCGCAGAATTCCAGGATCCTATAACCTACCTCGTTTCTAGTACCAAACCCATAACCTCCATAGATTCCTCGCAGTGTTGTCCAACAAGCCCATCAAAGTCACCAGCAATGATTATGTAATCACTGTCATTTATTTGGGAAGTTGTGTGCATTAACGACTCATAGAACCTGTCTTTTATAACGTCTGGTAGACCAGACTGGGGTGCATAAACAGATATAATTGTCACAGTTGTTTTATTTAGAACTAGTCTGATTTTAAGGATTCTGTCATTCACTCTATTTACATCAATTACCTTATTCTACCATTTTTCTGCTAGCAAAATTCCTACTCCACCCAGTCCATTGTCATTTCCTACCCAGAAAAATTTGTAGCATTGTTTTTTGCTCACAATGAATCTAGCTGACCCTCCCCTCCATCTAGTCTCTTGTACACAAGAAATATCAACTTTCTTTCATTCAAGCCTCTCTACAATCTCACTTGATCATCCTTTCATTGTGCCTACATTCAAGGTAGCAACTCTGAAGTTATGGAGTTCAGTGGGAGAGAGCGAGAAAGCCCGGAATGAAGGTTCGGAGACAGACACAATTTTACATTACTTGGACTTTGACAGAACAGTCGTAGAATCTGGTGAATGAGAGGTTGGGGTATTTGTATGTATTTATATATATGCCCACATGGTGAGTGTATATTCAGAAGAAGTGGAGGCAGCGAAGGGGAAAGTAAAAGAGAAGATCAAGGGTAATGAGGCAGAAAGATTTTGCTTGAGAGTAAGCAGGTCATCATAGTAATGTTAGAGAAAGTTTAAGTAAAGAGGGGTTGATTTGAAGAAAGAAATAGGAAGGTAATTAACCCTTTAGCATTCACATTACTCTATATTTACTATTGCATTTTCACAGAAAAGGCTTTACCTCACATAATATTGAATCTATGAGATTTTGATATTATTTATTTTGAGAACAACACCTTAACGTCAGTGTGAGCAGCCAATTATGACCAGTTTGAACTGAAAGAGGTGAGAAAATTCTGGCCGGATATTGCTGGTTTTAATGCTAAAGGGTTAATTCGTTAATTAAATATACATGAACAACAATGTGTAACTGAACTAAGAGAGAAATTATGTATAAGTGGAATCAGATGCAGTATGCTAGAGAGGAGATTGCGTTAGTATGGTTATGTGATGCGTATAAAGGATGATGAGTGATCAAAGTTTTTGGAAGCTATGGAGTGGGGAGACCCAGGAAGACTTGGGATGAGGTGATAAAAGCTGACCTTGTGCAACTGAACCTTTCAAAGACAATGACACAGGATCAAGATCATTGCCATTATGCAGTAATACAGAAGACACGCCTTTCCATGCGCACAGATTCAAACATACACCTAGTAGGCACCTTCTAACCCCTATACCCCCCCCACACACACACACACTACCCACTCCTGCTCACACCACCCTTACACTATGAACAAAACATATCCTACCCACACTAGTAAAGTGGTCGTGTGGGTGTCACGACAAAAAGCACCCAGCCCACACTGTAAAGTGGTCATGTAGGTGTCACAACAAAAAGCACCAGCCTACACTGTATAAAGTGGTCGTGTACGTGCCACAACAAAAAGTACCCAGCCCACACTGAAAAATAGTCGTGTAGGTGTCATGACAAAAAACACCCAGTACCCACTGTAAATGTGGTTGGCATTAGGAAGGGTATCCAACCATAGAAACCAAGTCAAAATTGGTTCTGTGTGAGCTAGACATGGTCATCTGATCTCAAGTTGCCTCAAATAGTACAACCTGTCTAACCCATGCTAGCATGGAAATGGACGTTAAATAGTGATGATGATGACATATATATATATATATATATATATATCATCATCATCACCGTTTTACGTCCGTTCTTCCACGCTAGCATGGGTTAGACGAGTTGTCCTGTTGTGGGCAGTGTCCAGTCGGCTGACCTTGTCTTGCTCACACTGGAACTGATTCTGGCATGATTTCTACAGCTGGATGCCCTTCCTAACATCAACCTCATTTACAGTGAGTGCTGGGTGCCTTTTTTTCCGTGGCGCCTACACGTCCACTTTACAGTGTGGGCTGGATGCTTTTTTGCCGTGGCACCTCCACAACCACTCTGCAGTGGGAGGGGGTGGGAGCATATTGTCTGTATGCTTCAGCTTTGGCTTGTACCCATGGGAAGTCGGGTCTTCTGTATTACTGCGTGACGCCAGAGATCACGGTCGTGTGTCATCACCTTTGAGAGGTGCAATTGGGTAAGGTCGGCTTTTATCACCTCATCCCAGGTCTTCTTGGGTCTCCCCACTCTGCAGCTTCCATCGATTTCTAGTGCTCTGCACCTTTTTATGCAGCTGTCATATATATGTATATATATATATATATATATATATGTAAGTACAGTAGCTAAAGTCTGCTCTGAAAGTACAGTAGCTAGAGTCAGAACGGGATGGAAAAAGTTCAGAGAGCTTATACCACTATTGGCCGCTAAAGGGTTCTCTCTAAAAATGAAAGGCAGGCTGTATGATGCCTGCATACGAACAGCAATGTTATATGGCAGTGAGACTTGGGCATTGTGTGTAGAGGATATACGCAGACTGGAAAGGAATGAAGCTTGCATGCTCCGCTGGATGTGTAATAGTAATATACGTGAACGGCAAAGCATAAACAAACTAAGGGAGAACTTAGGAATAAGAGGGATCAGATGATGTTTACTCGAGAGAAGACTACATTGGTACGGTCACGTGATGCGCATGAAAGACGATAGCTGTATAAAAAAGTGCAGGGCGATAAAAATAGACGGTAGCCACGGAATAGGCAGACCCAGAAAAACCTGGGACGACTTGATAAATTCCGACCTCACTCACTTACACCTCTCCAAGACAATGTCACTGGACTGAGATCTTTGGCGCTACACAGTAATAGAGAAGACCCGCCTTGCCTAAGTACAAAGCGAAACCTACAGTCAGTAGGTACCTCTAACACACAAAAAAACACACAGTCCACGCTGTAATGTGGCCATGTAGGCAACACGGTAAAAACCTCCCAGTTCCACACTGTAAATGTGGTTGGTGTTAGGAAGGGCATCCAGCCGTAGAAAACCCACCAGACAATCCTATACGAGCAAGACAACCAATCTTGCCTCAAGTGGGAAAATTCCCGTCCAAACCCATGCAAGCGTGGAAGATGGACGTTAAACGATGATGATGATATATATATATATATATATATATATATATATATATATATATATATATATATATATATATATATACACATATACAGGGTGTGGACGATATTTGTTCGCAAAATTACTGTCTAGGAAAAAATAACACAGTAGTTTTATTTTTTAAGATATATTTATCAAACTTGGGTCAGTTTGTCTTTATGACTTGTTCTTTCGATCTCACTCGATAAACCCGCCATTAGCTTTGATGACGACCTCAAGGCGGCCTCGGAACCAGCTACAGTCCTTCGTCACTGTGCCCCGACTTAGGCCCCTAAAAGCACTTGTGATCTTGGCCTTCAGATCGTCTTTCATATTGCAGCTAGATCTGTTGGTGTCTCATCCCACTGCGTCCCACACAAAGAAGTTGAGGGGGTTGCAGTCAGGCGAGCTGGGAGGCCAGATGTCAGGTGAAATGTGGTCGACGAAGTTCTCTGACAGCCAGGCTTGGGTCTTTCGGCTGGTATGGCAGGGCGCTGAGTCTTGCTGCCACACGTACGACCTACCTGCAGCTACCTGGTCGATCCAGGGCTTTACTACCTCGTTCAGAATGCGGATGTAGCCATCGGTGTTCAGCTTGAGGCCCTCAAGAAAGTAGTAAGGTGGCATGACGTCACCTTGACTGCTGACGACACCTAAGACCAATGTTGTCGCTGGAAACTTTGTCTGCATGACTTTGGGCATGTCTTTGGATGAGACAGCGAGCCACCTGTTGTTCTGGGAGTTCACCTTCTGGTCTTGGCAGGAGTTTTTCTCGTCGGAGAAAAACCACAGCATGTCTGGCTCCAGTGGGTGTTTCAACTTGTTGATCAGCTTCTTTACGTGCTTCAGTCGCTTTTCTTGCATCACCTTTGACAGAAATTGTCCTTTCCTCCTCTCGTATGGCACGCATCCACTTGCTAGGTTCATTGTTGATGATATCCTGAACTTCAGCGACGAACTGCTGACGCTGAGAAAGTCTGAAATTTCCTTATTTGTCCTCCTGGCGTAGATTCCAAGAAGAACTCCGTGTCTCTTCCACAAATTTGGAGGTTCAAAATTATTCATAATCAATTATTCTGAAAATAAATAATGGAAATATAGTCACTGTTTTTATGAAGACAAGAGTAACAACGGAAGTAAAAAAAGTTTGCATAAAATTAGCAGTTGAAAATTGCGAACAAATATCGTCCACACCCTGTATATATATATATATATATATATATATATATATATATATATAAATGTAGGAGGTGAGTTTTATTGTAGTACAATAAAGCAATGCAGATATCGGATAAGAAGCACTCTACAGTTTGTGGGACTGGAGTATGCATAATATAAGATCAAAAGATGGTTAAAGGAGTTCAATATATTTTATTATGCGCATTTCAAAAACAAACATCATCAAACAATAATATTTGTGTTTTCATCAGATAAAACAGGAGAACATGATATGAAGGCTAAAAAAACACTTGTTGATAGTGCAGTTTTAAATCAACATATGAAAAGTGGTTTTAGATTGATGTGTGATATTGGGAAAAATATATTATTTAGAGAGGGGGGGAGAGAAAAGGATGAAAAGGGAAGGAGATGAGAGGGAGAGATGGGTGATAGAGAGAAAGAGATAGTTTTTATAACAGAGAGGAGATATATTTTATATAGAGGGGTTGAAAACCGTTGGAAGATACTGTATAAATTAAAAATTTTGAAAATTAACGAAGGGAGGATATGTGCGAGGAAAAAATATATTATATTTAGGGAGGGGTGGGGGTGGAAAGGATGAAAAAAAGGGGAGAGTGAAGGTGGAAAGGGATAGATGGGTGATAGAGAGAAAGAGATAGTTTTTATAACTGAGAAAAAGATATAATGTTTTAATATAGAGAGGTTGGGAACCGTTGGAAGATAATGTATAAATTAAAGGAATTTGAAAATTAACGAAGGGAAATTATGTATGGAGATAGAGAGAAAAAAATAACGAAGGGAGATTATGTATGGAGATAGAGAGAAAAAAATAATTGTGGGTGAATATTCAAAAGGAGAAATGTAGGAATCTTAAAATTAGCAAAGAGAAAATGTTTATGTATAGGTTTTGAGAAAAATAATGTGAAGTTAAAGTTTTTATATTGAATTCATATGTATTAATAATGAGTTCGTTGATGGGGAGAAAAAAATAATAATAATAAATTAAGGATGAAATTGAGATTAAAAAGATTTATGATAGAGAGAAAAAATAATAATGATTGCGGATGAATACTCAAAATGTCAAAAACAAATGTTATTGTTTTACGAAGAGATATAATGAGGGTGATGAGTAAACGGGTATTATAGAGTGTATAATGCCCTTTAAAGTAAGGTAGATGGGTATATTTTAAAGAATATATGAGTATATATTAAAAAAAATATATATATATAATAATAAATTAAGGATGAAATTGAGATTAAAAAGATTTATGATAGAGGGAAAAAAAAAAAAAAAATAATAATGATTGCGGATGAATATTCAAAATGTCAAAAACAAATGTTATTGTTTTACGAGAAGATAGGATGAGGTAAATGAATAAACGAGTACTATAGAGTGTATAATGCCCTTTAAAGTAAGGTAGATGGGTATATTTTAAAGAGGTGTATGTATATGTGCCTTTGAGAAAAGATTCTAAATTGATAAAGAATTGAATATTAACTGTATACTTTGTGAAAAGTTCTATGGAATTTATGAAGGCAGATGGAAAACAAATCCGAGCGTCTATTTATTATGGATTCTAGGTTAGAGATAATGGTAAATTTTTCATTTAGGCAGAGATTACAGATTTTAGATAGAGAACTGTTCAAGTACGAGGATGCAGAAGAAATCTTTTTCCAAAAGATGTTATATTTAATGTTTTTGTCTTTTAAGGACCATATGAGTTCTGAGAGAGCAGTGTTAGTTCTTTTAAGTTTGTATTTGAAAGATGAATGATGATTATAGAGACGAGCTTTAAAAGAGGTGGAAGTGGAGCCAAAATAGGTGAAGGAGTTGGTGCTAGTTATAATTTTACATTCATAAATTAAGTTTTTATCGAGGCAATGGTTGTTGAGAGGACATTTATTTTTAATGCGGCAGTTGCAATTAGAGAGATTATTAATGAGTGATCTAGTGTTATCTATAGAAGGAATTGGATTGGAGAAGTTGTTTGCGATAGGAATAATAGGAATAATAGTTTCTTGATTTAGAGTTGGATTATGAACATTTAGCGAAGTTGTGTTTGACGTTGCATTTGGGTTTACAGAAGTTAGCCTAGGGTTTACAATGACGTCAGGAGTACTATTATTGTTATTATGAGATTCAATATTGGAAGGAAGAGATTTAGTATTTAATATTTTGTTGTTGTGTTTAGAAATGATGTTGGAAATATTGGAGGATGTAGAATACGAAAATTTAATGGTGTGTTTGTTAAATATTTTACTATAGATATGTGAGGGAGGGAAGCATTTATTTAAGGCACTAAAAAATAATTTAGGAATATTGTTATTAATAGAGATGGAGAAAGGAGCATTATACCAGATTATGTTTTTGTATCTAGGTCTTTTATTAAAATTATTGGAATGGTTATGATTAAATATTCTACTGTAAGTTTTCCTAGAATTTGTTTCTTTATTATATTTGATTTTATCTGGATAGCCAGCTTTAGAAAGTGCGTTATTATAGTAATTGGCGTTAGCATCAAAGATGTTTTTATTAGAAGATATGTTAGATATTCTATTTCCAATATTATTAACTATAGCATTCTTGATATTGGTAGGATGGTTAGATTTAAAGTTAACATAATTAAGATTCTCATTGTTTTTATGGTAAGGGTAATATAGGCCAGTGTCAAGATTAAGAGATACATCCAAGAAATTAGCTAGTTTGGTACTATTATCAAATTCAATTTTTAGGTTATGTTGGTTAAAGAGATTACGTATATTGTTCTTAATAATATTAAGTTTAACTATATTGCAATTTAGGATAGTAAAGAGTCCATCGTCACGATAAATTCCACCGCGAAGTTGAGGAATTTTCCGACTCAAAGAGTTCAAAATGAAGATACCAATTAAATCAGTCAATTGGGATGAATCGGATGCTCCCATTGTGATGTCGAAGTTGTTAGAGGTATCGGCTCTGGTCCAATATTCGTTGTTGAACTCTAGGATGGTTTTACGTGCGGTGAGGATGATGTGAAGTTCATCTGTGGTGATGTCAGAATATTTAAGTGCGAAAGATAGAGCATTATTGAGAAGTGAAGGCGAAATGGAGGAATAGTAGCTGGCAATATCGAATTGAATAAATTTTAGTTTGTTTTTATTATCCAATTTGTTGAACCAGCCAATCACTTCAGAAGTACCAAACCATAAATTTAGGTTTAAAGAAGAGCAATTAGAACTAACCTGTGGGATAATCCTATCCAAGATGGCTTTACTAACAACCCCCAGATCAGATTTAGAGGGGGCGATTAATCTAACAGGTAGTTCAGTGCGAAAATTGTTTTTGTGATCCTTGAGATTTATCCTCGGAGTTCTTGGGAGGAATGGTTCGGTCTTTTTTTCAATGCCAAGTTTTGACATAATCTCATAGGCTTCAAGGTTTATGCATTCTAAATTTTCATGGTTGGTTTTACGATACTTTTTCCTAAGTTCCTTTAGGATAAGGTTGTTATAATTATCCTTGGAAATACCATATAGGTTATTGGTTTTGTCAGAGTGGACTAAAACATTTTTTGAGGAATTTAGGTTAGAGATTGTGTTCTTGAGATTTACAAGGTGCTCTTGTCCTTTGTAAGGGTATCTCTTGAATTTAAGATTTTTTATAATTTTAGTTAATTCTTCCTCGAATTGTGCTAGATTTTTGTTGGAAGGAGGATTTCGTCTGGAATTAAAAAGATGATCGAGGAAGTTGTGTTCTTTGGTATGAAAGTTCCCTTTTAGGCGCTGGTCATAGAAATAGGCTGTCCATCTAAGTCTTCTTACGAAGGAGTCAGTTTTTTCAATAAGAAGTTTGGTGAATTCAGATTTACCAGGTATAGGAATGTCTTTAGTAGAATTGGTTATGTTGTAATAATCCATGTTGTAGAAGAAGAGGTGAAGGACCATCAAAAGGTATCCAATATGAGAGTAAGCGCTCAACCGTTAAGGAGCAAGTAAATGTAGGAGGTGAGTTTTATTGTAGTACAATAAAGCAATGCAGATATCGGATAAGAAGCACTCTACAGTTTGTGGGACTGGAGTATGCATAATATAAGATCAAAAGATGGTTAAAGGAGTTCAATATATTTTATTATGCGCATTTCAAAAACAAACATCATCAAACAATAATATTTGTGTTTTCATCAGATAAAACAGGAGAACATGATATGAAGGCTAAAAAAACACTTGTTGATAGTGCAGTTTTAAATCAACATATGAAAAGTGGTTTTAGATTGATGTGTGATATTGGGAAAAATATATTATTTAGAGAGGGGGGGAGAGAAAAGGATGAAAAGGGAAGGAGATGAGAGGGAGAGATGGGTGATAGAGAGAAAGAGATAGTTTTTATAACAGAGAGGAGATATATTTTATATAGAGGGGTTGAAAACCGTTGGAAGATACTGTATAAATTAAAAATTTTGAAAATTAACGAAGGGAGGATATGTGCGAGGAAAAGATTTCTTCTGCATCCTCGTACTTGAACAGTTCTCTATCTAAAATCTGTAATCTCTGCCTAAATGAAAAATTTACCATTATCTCTAACCTAGAATCCATAATAAATAGACGCTCGGATTTGTTTTCCATCTGCCTTCATAAATTCCATAGAACTTTTCACAAAGTATACAGTTAATATTCAATTCTTTATCAATTTAGAATCTTTTCTCAAAGGCACATATACATACACCTCTTTAAAATATACCCATCTACCTTACTTTAAAGGGCATTATACACTCTATAGTACTCGTTTATTCATTTACCTCATCCTATCTTCTCGTAAAACAATAACATTTGTTTTTGACATTTTGAATATTCATCCGCAATCATTATTATTTTTTTTTTTTTTTTTTTCCCTCTATCATAAATCTTTTTAATCTCAATTTCATCCTTAATTTATTATTATATATATTTTTTTTTTTTTTAATATATACTCATATATTCTTTAAAATATACCCATCTACCTTACTTTAAAGGGCATTATACACTCTATAATACCCGTTTACTCATCACCCTCATTATATCTCTTCGTAAAACAATAACATTTGTTTTTGACATTTTGAGTATTCATCCGCAATCATTATTATTTTTTCTCTCTATCATAAATCTTTTTAATCTCAATTTCATCCTTAATTTATTATTATTATTTTTTTCTCCCCATCAACGAACTCATTATTAATACATATGAATTCAATATAAAAACTTTAACTTCACATTATTTTTCTCAAAACCTATACATAAACATTTTCTCTTTGCTAATTTTAAGATTCCTACATTTCTCCTTTTGAATATTCACCCACAATTATTTTTTTCTCTCTATCTCCATACATAATCTCCCTTCGTTATTTTTTTCTCTCTATCTCCATACATAATTTCCCTTCGTTAATTTTCAAATTCCTTTAATTTATACATTATCTTCCAACGGTTCCCAACCTCTCTATATTAAAACATTATATCTTTTTCTCAGTTATAAAAACTATCTCTTTCTCTCTATCACCCATCTATCCCTTTCCACCTTCACTCTCATCTCCTCCCCTTTTTTTCATCCTTTCCACCCCCACCCCTCCCTAAATATAATATATTTTTTCCTCGCACATATCCTCCCTTCGTTAATTTTCAAAATTTTTAATTTATACAGTATCTTCCAACGGTTTTCAACCCCTCTATATAAAATATATCTCCTCTCTGTTATAAAAACTATCTCTTTCTCTCTATCACCCATCTCTCCCTCTCATCTCCTTCCCTTTTCATCCTTTTCTCTCCCCCCCTCTCTAAATAATATATTTTTCCCAATATCACACATCAATCTAAAACCACTTTTCATATGTTGATTTAAAACTGCACTATCAACAAGTGTTTTTTTAGCCTTCATATCATGTTCTCCTGTTTTATCTGATGAAAACACAAATATTATTGTTTGATGATGTTTGTTTTTGAAATGCGCATAATAAAATATATTGAACTCCTTTAACCATCTTTTGATCTTATATTATATATATATATATATATATATATATATATAAGTTGTTTGTATATACTTCAGTCTCAGGAAATCTAATAAACATCTTCCATTGGTCCTTCAACAGCACCAACACATAAACAATACATAATTCGATGCATTTGTTTTGCCTCTACTTATCATCATCATCATCATCATCATCGTTTAACGTCCATCTTCCACGCTTGCATGGGTTTGGACGGGAATTTTCCCACTTGAAGCAAGATTTGTTGGACTGTCTGGCGGGTTTTCTACGGCTGGATGCCCTTCCTAACACCAACCACGTTTACAGTGTGGACTGGGAGGTTTTTACCGTGTTACCTACACGGCCACATTACAGCGTGGACTGTGTGTTTTTTGCCGTGACACCTACACGACCTCATTTATTTCGGACTGGATGTTGTGGCACCAACATAACTTTACATCGAAAGGGGTGGTGTGGATGGGGCAGGGGTAGTGGGATGGAGGGTGTATTTTTGTTAAGAGGTACCTACTGACTGTAGGTTTCGCTTTGTACTTAGGCAAGGCGGGTCTTCTGTATTACTGTGTAGCGCCAAAGATCTCAGTCCAGTGACATTGTCTTGGAGAGGTGTAAGTGTGTGAGGTCGGAATTTATCACGTCGTCCCAGGTTTTTCTGGGTCTGCCTACTTCATGGCTACCGTCTATTTTTATCGCCCTGCACTTTTTTATACAGCTGTCGTCTTTCATGCGCATCACGTGACCATAGCAACATAGTCTTCTCTCGAATAAACAACATCTGATCCCTCTTATTCCTAATTTCTCCCTTAGTTTATTTATGCTTTGCTGTTCACGTATATTACTATTACACATCCAACGGAGCATGCAAGCTTCGTTCCTCTCCAGTCTGCGTATATCCTCTGCACACAATACCCAAGTCTCACTGCCATGTAACAAGGGTGGGACAGGTCTTATTCAGCACAGCATCTCTCCACTCGTCACAGTCCCTCGTCATCTCCACTGTGAGCTTCAATGATCTGAGGTCTGTTCTCACCACCTCCGCCCATGTTTTTCGTGGTCTACCTCTACCACGTCTTCCTTCAACTGGCAATTCCTGGCACTTCTTCACCCATCGGTCATCCTCCATGCGCATCACATGTCCATACCACCTCAGTCTCCTCTCCCGTACACTACATTCTATCCCTCTCAGACACAGTTTCTCTCTCAACACATTTATGCTGGGTCGTTCACGCACATTTACACTGCACATCCAACGGAGCATGCTTGCCTCATTTCTCTCCAGCCGTCGCATATCCTCTGCAGTTGCTGCCCATGTCTCACTATCATGCAGCATCGCGCTCCTCACACAGGCATCATACAACCGGCCTTTCGTACGCAGGGAGAAACCCTTCTTCGTCAACAGAGGAAGCAGCTCCCTAAACTTCTTCCAACCCGTCCTTATTCTAGATACTATGGCCTCGGAACACCCTCCTCCCATGCTAATCTGATCTCCTAGGTACCGGAAGCTATCCACCACTTCTATAGCGCCCTCTTGCATTTGAAAAATGTGTCTATCAGTGCGACTTCTACTGTCTAATTTCCCTGTACATCTACTGCATACATATTTCTCCCTACCTGTTAGTTTGCCTGCTATCCCGCTACATCTCTTGTGTACTCAGGATCTGCATTGTGTGCATTTTATAGAATTTATGCCAGTTCCTTTTCTGCATATCGAACATGGCCATTTCCCTGACGGAATCAGGGTTTTGTCCTCTTTTCTACTCATCAACACTTTTGTCTTAGCTAGATTCACTCTCAGTCCTCTTGCTTCCAACTGCTGTTTCCATAGCCAGAATTTATTCTCTAGCTCCTCTACTGATTCTGCTATAAGAACCAGATCGTCAGCATAGAGAAGTTCCCATGGACAGCCAGTCTTAAACTCCTCTGTTATGGCTTGGAGGACTATAATGAACAAGAGCGGGCTGAGGACCGAACCCTGATGTACTCCTACTTGTATCTGGAATTCCTCACTAAACTCCATTCCTACCCTGACTTTACTGAGAGTACCTCTGTACAAAGTTTGCACTGTCCTCACAAGCCATTCCTCAACACCTAGCTTCCTTAGGGACCACCAGATGACAGATCGGGGTACCCTATCAAAGGCCTTCTCTAGGTCAACAAAGGCTAAGTATAGTGGCTTATTCTTCTCTAAGAACCTCTCTTGCAATTGTCTCACCAAGAAGAGGGCATCTGTTGTACTCTTCCCAGGCACAAAACCAAACTGCATCTCATCTAGTTTGACCCTTTCTCTAATTAGTTGTGCTAAAATCCTTTCTGCCACTTTCATAACCTGATCTATCAGTTTTATACCCCTATAATTGCTCCTCTCCAAAGCATCCCCTTTACCTTTGTAGCAATTTATGAGAATACTGCTGCACCAGTCTTTGGGTATGACACCACCATATATAGCCTGATTGATGATGCGTGCAACCAGTTTAGTGCCTACGTCCCCTGATGCCTTCAGCATCTCAGCAACTATTCCCGATGGTCCGGCAGCCTTACCATTTTTCATTTCCCTAATCGCCTCTTGGACCCTATATTCGTCAATCTCAATAGCTGGTCCCTCTGTCGGATCTACCAAGGGTAATTTCTCTCTCTCCCATTCGTTCTCCACATTCATCAGTCTCTCATAATGACATTTCCTGGCCTCCTTTTTCTGATCATTCGTGACACTAAGTACACCGGCATCATCCCGGACACATTTATCTCCAACAACATCCTGATTTGCATTGACACACTGCCTTGCAATGTGGAACACCGCACGCCTCTGATCTTCCCATCGCAGAACATTGGCAAACCTCCTGCTCTCTGCCTCCCTGCGTGCTAAATACACCTGACGTCTAGCTTCTCTCTTAGTGGCTGTATATTCTTTCCTACTCCCACCCTTTTTCCAAGCCTTCCATGCTAGTCTTTTGTCTCTAATAGCCTTATCTACTGTGCTGTTCCACCACCAGGTCACTCTCTGTCTGGTTGGAGCTCTGCTCCAGCCACAGGTTTCATCAGTAGTCTGCAGCAAGTTGTCACGTAAGAAATTCCAGTTATTATCTATGTCATACGTCTCTAAATCGTCTTCTTTTTCGTCATATACATCTTGAAGGACTTTCCTAAATTTGTATTTTAGTGAAAGGTCTTTTAGCTTCCAGACCTTTCTTCTCCACACCTTCCTGTCTCATTCCATCTCTTGCTTACTGAGATATCACTAACAACTAACCTATGCTGTGGGGTACATTCTTCCCCAGGGTATGCCTTCGTATTAGACACTATCTGCCTGTCCCGCTGCCTAACTAGCAAGAAGTCAATCTGGCTTATGTGCTCACCAGATTTGTAGGTTATTAGGTGATTGGCAGGTTTCTGGAAGTTTGTGTTGCAAATAGTCAATGTACTTGCATCACAAAATTCAAGAAGTCTCACTCCTTCTTCATTTCTTGAACCGTAACCGTGCCCACCATGTACCCCAGTGTAACCATCCTGGAGCTGTCCAACATGACCATTGAAGTCTCCTGCTAGCATAACGATGTCTCTGTCCTCTGTCATTGCGGTTGTTTGCAAAAGTTGCTCATAAAAGCAGTCTTTCTCATCTTTGCCTAGGCCTGCTTGGGGAGCATAGACCATATAAAATCTATATTCTTAGTTAGCTTACCTGTGATCCCACTACATCTTTTATGTACCCATACTTTGCATTTGGGACATAAAATGGAGTTTCTGCCTACACCTTTCCTACACACTGAGCATGGCCATTTCCCAGATGGGACCAGTGCCCTATTTTCTTTTCTACAAACTAGAACTTTAGTCTTAGACAGGTTAATTTTAAGGCCTTTTGATTCTAGGCCGTGCTTCCATGTTTGGAATTTCTTCTCTAGCTCGGCCATTGATTCAGCTATGAGTGTTAGATCATCTGCGTATAGGAGTTCCCATGGGCAGCCGGTCTTGAACTCCTCTGTTATAGCCTGAAGGGCAATAATAAATAGTAGGGGCTAAGGACGGAGTCCTGATGAACACCAACTTTTACGCTAAACTCTTCACTATATTCGTTGTTAATTCTAACCTTGCTGACTGTTTCTTTATACATGGCTTGTATAGCTCTCACAAGCCATTCATTAACACCTAGTTTTCTAAGAGCCCACCAGATAATGGAGCAGGGGGACTCTGTCAAAGGCTTTCTCCATGTCAACAAAAGCTAAGTATAGGGGTTTACTTTATGCTAGGTACTTCTCCTGTAGTTGTCGTACAATGAAAAGAGTGTCTGTGGTACTTTTACCTGACACAAACCCGAACTGCATTTCATCTAGATCAATTCGCTCTCTGATTAGTTGCGCTATTACTTTTTCTGTGACCTTTATTCATCATTCCTAATTTCTTTCATCTCCAAACCCCACACTAAATACTTCTTTATTACTTCTTATTCAGAACCATAGTGTTTGGGAATTTGGTATCTACCTATATTCAGCTTACAGACATTCAAACTTAACATTAACTGTCTTTACATTTATAGCTTGACTGTGCTTGCACATATAAGTAAATATATACATATAAGTAAATATATATTATCATCTTCCTTTAGCTGAGTAATAATTAAAAAAATAAACTTTCAGTAATAAAATAAGCCATTTTAGTCATGTAATGATATAAGCCATTTTAGTCATGTTATTTTAAAAACGTGATTGCTAGAAATAGGAAACTGTGAACATAGTTTATCTCTATAATGAAAGGAAACTCTTGAAACACTTGTAACAAGTATCTCACATTGTTATGTTCATTGCTCAGCAGTGACATAAATGTAAATTCATAAGCTTGCCGTGGCAAACAACTATACAACATCCTAGACAGGATGACAGCATTATCATCTTTCAGACCACTCAACTGGTGTACTAGCCTATTCATCTGTCCAGATAGGCTAGCATTAATAGACATGCCAATGTTATCATCTATCTAACCAGTTAGCTAGTACATCTCATTTGTCACCAGCTGTACTTATGCCATCACCTTTCAGATCAATCAGTGACTTAGAGCTGATGTTATATTAACCTTTTTGTTACTGTATTTCTAATGAAATACTCTCTATTTTAATTAATTAATGAAGAATTTGGCAAGGATTTGCTAAAATTATAATTTCATTAAAATGGTATTTGTAACATTACTAAATAACTTAGTATAACATTATGTTAGTAGGTTTTAATTTAAACAGGGACCCTTTAAAATTAATGGTTTTGTTTCATAGAAACAGAGGCAGTTTGGGGCAGGTTTGTATCAAAAAGATTAATGTAGGTTGCTGTTAAAAAGGGCTGTGATAGAGGAGTTTACTAATAAGAATTATAGAGAGTAATTATCATGTTATAAAGTTGTTGGCATTAGGAAGGCCATCCAGCCGTAGAAAGCAAGCCAAAACAAAGTGTATGGACAGGACCTAGTCACTTGATCAGTCTGGCTTCAGCAAGTGACTGCTATCTAACCGATGCAAGTAGGGAAAATAGATGTTAAGCAGTGATGATGATGATATCAGGCATGCGACCTTACTCAAAATGGCAAGATCAGTTGAAACAGCCCTGAAATGCAGAAGCATGTCACCTGAAAACACAGCATATCTGCTAGTAGTCACAATGTTTCTAGCAATTAGTCAGGTTTAAAATGTCACTATAGTTCCCTGATTACATCAGGAATTACAAGTCCATACATGCATATAAAGAATGCAAATATTATCTTGTAATTTTGTTTATCATGGATTAAATTTAGAAGCTGTCTCTATATTCTTTCAAAAATTGGTAGGATTATTTCTTCTGTTGCTTAGTTTTTGCCTTATTTGTATATCCAAACATACACACATATTGACTTACCGAGCAGTAAAGAATGTGGTTGGTAATAGGAAGGGCATCCAGCCATAGATGGCTTGCCAAACAGAGGGCCAAGAGGACTCTTCAGTTGTGTCGATGACATGACAACCTCCCTAATGTTGGTGATCTACAAAATAAGCACACCCAGTACACTCTGTAAAGTGGTTGGTGATAGGAAAAAGTTTGCCAAACAAAGAGCTGAGTGAAATCTTCAGCTGTGTCAAAGGCATACCAATCTTCCTAATGTTGTGCCAAAATAAAATTCACTTAGTAGAGTGTGGTAATGTGTATATGTGAAATTTAGGCTCCCAGCCCATCTGAGAGGTTTGTAGCTTCACTTGAATACTGACTTGGTCAGTGAAGACTCATCCAACACTTGTTAGCTATGAAGAATGATGTGAAGCCAACAGTGATGGTGGCAGCACATCAATGAGGCTCTCTCCTTAATCATATTTTTCTCTCATCATTTTTACAGAAATAAAGGTCAATGCTGCTGGCCAGTGGAAAAGTCAAATGGTAATCAGTTACAGCTATCCATTGCATCACATCACAGTAAATTTCACAAAAGCTCCAGACAAATATAATTTCGAATACTATATCATTTCTCTTAATGAAATGAATTCCAAAAAATTTATTAAATCCCAAAAAATAAATAAATTTGCAGAGGTGAGTTACATTTTAATTTACTTTAAATTATTTCAAGTTCTAATGATCTAAGTCTACAAAAATCTTTGCAAAACATTTGCTATTTGTATAGTTGCCTACTAATTAATTGATCTTTCTTCAGGATGTAGGATATTTTTGAAAGACAAAGTAAACCAGTTTGATCTTATTTGAATTTATCGGAGAAATTTTTATGCTATCTCCTCATGAAGACACAATTTGTTGTTTGTTAAATTACTGTTTTTGTTTATTATTCTTTGTTAAATTAATCTCATAAAACTTTACACTTTTGTTTTCTAGCCATTTGTTACTTTCAAAGCTGATTTTTCTGGAAAATACACTGTAACGGTAAAATGGTTATATTTTTATATTTTTTCATTATATAATTTTTTGTTTCAAAGATAAATAATTTTTGTTACTACAGGAAGGAGTAAATTGTTTTCTTCTGGCACTAAAATTTGTAATGACTGTTGTCTGTCTAATATAAAGCTAATAGTAAACTTATTGTATGCATTTCATTGTATCACTACACACAAGTTTGTGTCTATCTGGCTGAAATACCAGATTTTTTGCAAAAGTTATCTGAAAAGCTAATGACTTCTCCAAATGTAGATTTGTTTCTCAATTATTGAATGCAACAGAGACCAAAATTAAATCCTGGCTAATGGATCCTTAATGTTTGTGAAAGGATTAGCTTAATAAGAATAAATCTAGCAAATGCATAACTATCAATATATAACTTATGGCAAATGAAAGAAAATCTGCCATATCTGGCCTTGCATGGATTTATTAGTACTCAAAATAAATAATTACTTAAATTCACTATATTTTGGATTAATGGCTTGATAATTATGCTGACAATCTTTATTTGGTATCAGAAAATTCATTTATTGTTGGCTTTGAAGCAAGTTGAGCTTTATAAAAATGTGCAAATATATCTATCTATATACTACTAAACTCAGTGATTGCTTGCTTGTCTGTAATGTAATACAGCCAAAAGGGCGTATAATGAGAAAATACTTTGAAAGGATGTTGACTCTGAAATGCGAATACAAATGGAATAAAACAAGTTTTGTGTAAATCTGTGCACAGGTTCCTGAGATATGAGGTTTTTACGGATACCTTCATAAATAAAGAGAGAGAAGGATAGAGAGAAAGAGATAGTGGTTGTGAGAGAGTAGATTGAAAGAGAGACATAGAGAGAGTGTAAGGGAGACAGAGAAGGAAAATGGAAGAGAGAGAGAGCTGATGGTGTTGTTGAATGAAATTATAACTGGTGACTTCAAAGAAACAAATACAGCATTACTGTATCCTGCTAAATAGAAAGGATTTCTAAGTGTGTGTGAATATATATATATGTGTGTGTATCTGTGACTTGTGTATATAAGTAGGCACCCGCATATATATATATATATATATATACCCACAGCCATCATGTGGCCCCCTACCCTCGCACTCTCTCTCTCTCTCCCTATAAATATATGATAGGAATTCACTTCGCCAAATTTCATTTCTTTGCTTGCTGTCCAAACGAAATTCATGTAAACGTAATGTACAGACTTCATCTCTCTCTCTCTCTCTCCTAGCGTATTTTCAAAACAATCCACATTTCGTATTCAAGTCCAAATAGCCAATCTATCGCTAAAACAAACTACATTTTCTGTTTCTATTAAGTGCTAAATACGTGGGTTTTTGGACGTATTTAACAGAACAAATTTTGTATTTTTGTTAATCGCTTGTTAAATGCATAGACCCCACTCAATCATTACCTTCTTGCTAGCTACCCAACACCCCTCCCTCCCACCCCCACACACCACCATTGCTATTACGTGGACCAATCATAAAACAGCCCCCACGCATCACCAGTATTATTACGCGGACCAATCAGAAACCAGAGGCCTATACTATCGCTTGCCTGGTTGCCTTTCGATATACGATATACGATATATGATGGATGGATGGACTGCGGAATCCTGGAGAGTGGAGGTGAGAGAGAAAAATCTGGACGCTCAGCGACAATGCCAAAGATAAAGACAAATTCACCCCTTGGACGAGAATGCGAGCACTCCTCATTGTTTCGACCGCGGACGGCTAACATAACCCCATCGCCCCCCGCCCCTCACCGCCCCCAACCCCCAAACGCAATCCAAAACTTCAGAGTTGGTACCATAAATGTAGGCACCCTAAAGGGTCGCGCTAACGAGGTTGTAGAAATGCTTGAACGTAAGGAGGTCGATGTTTGTTGTATTCAAGAGACCAGGTGGAGGGGTGGGTCTGCTAGGTTCATTGAGGGTAAAAAACGTTGTTATAAGCTTTTCTGGGTGGGAAACGACGATGGGCTGGGTGGAGTAGGAATCATGGTAGCAGAAAAGTGGGCAGATAAGATAATAGACGTAAATAGAGTGAACGACAGAATAATTAAAATACGACTTGTCCTCAATAGAACTACGGTGACAGTAATATCTGCGTACGCACCCCAATCCGGACTGCCCGGCACTATAAAAGACAGATTCTATGAGACACTGATGCTAACTACCTCCCAAATATCCGACAGTGACTATATAATTATCGCAGGCGACCTAAATGGTCACGTTGGACAACATTGTGACGGCTACGACGAAATCCATGGAGGCTATGGGTTTGGTACTAGAAATGAGGAAGGCTCCAGAATCCTGGAATTCTGTGATGCAAATAACCTAACTATCTGTAACACTAACTTCAAAAAACGTGACAATCACCTGATCACCTATAGATCCGGGGAACACACAAGCCAGGTAGATTATATCCTTACCAGAAGACGTGACAGAGTGTCTGTTGTTAACACTAAATCCCTCCCCCATGAAGAATGCACCTCCCAACATAGACTGATAATTAGCGACCTCATAGTCAGGACGAGACGTACTCGACAACAGAAGAGGACTATCCTCAGGAGGAAAATATGGAAGCTAAAGGACCCCACAGCCAGGAATAAATTTCAAAGCATATTACTTGATGCTTTCGACAGTAAGGAAGAACATTTAGAGTCGGACAATATAGAGGGAGAGTGGGAATTTCTGAAAGCAAACCTGCTGTTGGCGACAGACGAAGTCTGTGGCTGGAGCAGGCCTGTAGGCAGGAGGAGAGTAACATGGTGGTGGAACAGTAAGGTGGAGGGGTCAATTAAGGCCAAAAAGCAGGCTTGGAAAGTATGGCGGGATGGGGGAAGTAGAGAGGACTATCAAGTGGCCAGGAGGGAAGCTAGGAGACAAGTGTACTTAGCAAGAAGGGAAGCTGAGGAAAGAAAGTTCAAGCATGTTCTACAACGCGATGACCAAAAACGTGAGGTGTTCAGGATTGCTAGGCAATGCGTCAAGGAAAACCGTGATATTGTCGGGGAGAAGTGTGTACTAAACGACGATGGCACACTTGCCATCACCGACGCTGATAAGAAGGTAGCTTGGAAGTGTCACTATGAAAGGCTTCTAAATGAGGAGAATAATTGGGAGAAAGGCAGTCTCCCCCATATCGACCCAATAGAGGGACCAGCAGTGTTAGTCGAGGGGAGTATAATAAGTAAGGCAATCAAGGATATGAAGACTGGTAAGGCGGCTGGGCCTTCGGAAATAGTTGCTGAGATGCTGAAGGCATCTGGCACGGTGGGACACACCATGGTCACCCGCATAGTTAACCAAGTCGTACAGAATGGGGTTGTTCCGAAGGACTGGCATAGCAGCATCATCGTTAACTGTTATAAGGGTAAAGGAGACGCCCTAGATAGGAGTAACTATAGAGGCATTAAATTAATCGACCAGGTCATGAAGGTCACGGAAAGAGTAATAGCGCAACTAATCAGAGAGAGAATTGACCTAGATGAAATGCAGTTCGGGTTTGTGTCAGGCAAAAGTACCACAGACGCTCTTTTCATAGTACGACAACTACAGGAGAAGTACCTAGCTAAAGGTAAACCCCTCTACTTAGCTTTTGTCGACTTGGAGAAAGCCTTCGACAGAGTCCCCCGCTCCATTATCTGGTGGGCTCTTAGAAAACTAGGCGTTGACGAATGGCTTGTGAGGGCTATACAAGCCATGTATAAAGAAACAGTCAGCAAGGTTAGAATTAACAACGAATATAGTGAAGAGTTTAGCGTAAAAGTTGGCGTCCATCAGGGCTCTGTTCTCAGTCCACTACTATTTATTATTGCCCTTCAGGCTATAACAGAGGAGTTCAAGACAGGCTGCCCATGGGAACTCCTATACGCAGACGACCTGACACTCATAGCGGAATCAATGGCCGAGCTAGAGAAGAAATTCCAAACATGGAAGCACGGCCTAGAGTCAAAAGGACTTAAAATTAACCTGGCTAAGACCAAAGTGCTAGTTTGTAGGAAAGAAAACAAGGCGGCGGTCCCTTCTGGGAAATGGTCGTGCTCGGTGTGTAGGAAAGGCGTAGGTAGAAACTCCATTTTATGTCCTAAATGCAAAGTATGGGTGCATAAAAGATGTAGTGGGATCACAGGTAAGCTAACTAAGAACATAGATTTTACATGTGGCCGGTGCTCTGGTGCAATAAGTAGCAGCAAGTGCCCACAAACTACTAGCTCTTTCAATTGCGCAGAGGGTTCTATAGAAATAGTGGACAGCTTCCGTTACCTGGGCGATAAAATCAGCAGTGGGGGAGGGTGCTCTGAAAGTACTGTAGCTAGAGTCAGAACTGGTTGGAAAAAGTTCAGAGAGCTTATACCACTATTAGCTGCTAAAGGGTTCTCACTAAAAATGAAAGGCAGGTTGTACGATGCCTGCATACGAACAGCAATGCTGCATGGCAGTGAGACCTGGGCATTGTGTGCAGAGGATATACGCAGACTAGAGAGGAACGAAGCTTGCATGCTCCGCTGGATGTGTAACAGTAATATACGTGAACGGCAAAGCATAAACGAACTAAGGAAAAAATTAGAGATAAGAGGGATCAGATGTTGTTTACTCGAGAGAAGGCTACGTTGGTATGGACACGTGATGCGCATGAAAGTCGATAGCTGTATAACAAAGTGCAGGGCAATAAAGATAGACGGTAGTCACGGAATAGGCAGACCTAGAAAAACCTGGGACGAGCTGATAAACTCCGACATCACACACTTACACCTCTCCAAGACAATGTCACTGGACCGAGACCTTTGGCGGTACTCAGTAACAGAGAAGACCCGCCTTACCTAAATATATAGTAAAACCTACTCCAGCCAGTAGGCATCTCTAACAAAATACACCCCGTCCCACCACCCCCACCCCCACCCGATCCACACCACCCCGTTCTATGTAAAGTTATGTTGGTGCCGCGCCTTCGAGGCCGAAACAAATGAGATCGTGTAGGTGTCACGACAAAAAAACACACAGTCCACGCTGTAATGTGGCCGTGTAGGCAACACGGTAAAAACCTCCCAGACCCACACTGTAAATGTGGTTGGTGTTAGGAAGGGCATCCAACTGTAGAAAACCTGCCAGACAGTCCTATGCGAGCAAGACAATCACTCTTGCCTCAAGTGGGACTACCCCCGTCCAAACCCATGCAAGCGTGGAACACGGACGTTAAACGTTGATGATGATGATGATGATGATGATGATATATATATATATATATATAAAAATTGAAAAAGTGGAGAATAACATGGTCAACGTTACAAAAAAGGAGATTTATTTACAATCTCACAATTGTTTCACTGATAGAGTTGTCTAAAAATTGCTAAACACTGAAAGTAGTGCCACTCAATTTAAAATACATGTTGGCTCCATCATATCTTCAGAAACTGTTAAAAAATATATATGCAGCAAATTTACAAATTCAAATTACAACATCAATAATAATATTAATAATAAAGATATAGAGAGAGAAAAAAAAGATAGAAGATAGATATAGTAAAGAGAGAAGGGAAAGGAAGAAGAAAGAAGAAGGAAAAAGAAGAAATAGAGAAAGAAGAGGAAAAAGGAGATATTATTACAATATAAAAATAAGATGTATAGAATATGATAGACAAACACAAGTAGAGATAGTGTAGGATAGAGAGAAGAATGTGGAGGGACAAATAGATGAATATGATAGACAAACACAAGTCGAACTAGGATAGAAAGAAGGTAGAGGGGCAAATAGATGTTAATATATGAATAAATGTAAATAAAAATAAAGATAGATATATAGAAATATATGAGGAAATAAATGAAAAAATATATTAAAAATATATAAAAAATTGATAGATAAATAAATAAATAAATAAATAAACATAAATAAATAAATAAGCAAATTACATCTAATGTAATATAAAATGGTATATGTGAAAAGTGAAGATGAAAATAAATAAATATGTAAAAGAACTTTAGACCAGCTTAACTCTGATTGTACCACTTGGATCTACTATGATATCACATTATCAGCATCATCATCACCATTATAATTATCAAAGAACAGCATCTAATCCTCTTATATTTACATTCTTATTTTATATATCTCTATCGTTCACTCTCTATCTTTGCACGTCTCTCCCTAAACTTATTTCATCTCGGTCATTTTATCTTATCATATATATCTTAAAACTAGTTAATTAATTTACTTATTAAAATAACTTATACACACATAAATATATTTAACATTATCATATTTTCAACTTAATATCTATCCATATATTTAACAATTCTCAAAAACTATTCTCAATAATCTTAACATGTTTAAATATTCTTCGTACATTTTACTTCTTTTACATATTTATTTATTTATTTTCATCTTCACTTTTCACATATACCATTTTATATTACATTAGATGTAATTTGTTTATTTATTTATTTATCTATTTATTTATTTATTTATTTATTTATATATCAATTTTTTATATATTTTTTATATATTTTTTCATTTATTTCCTCATATATTTCTATATATCTATCTTTATTTTTATTTACATTTATTCATGTATTAACGTTTATTCATCTATCCCCCCCCCCCACCTTCTTCTCTCTATCCTATTTCTACTTGTGTTTGTCTATCATATTCTATACTCTATCTATCTTATATATTCTATCTTATTTTTAGCTGTAATAATATCTCCTTTATCCTCTTCTTTCTCTATTTCTTCTTCTTTTTCCTTCTTCTCCTTCTTCTTTCTTCTTCTTTTCCCTTCTCTCTTTACTATATCTATCTCCCTTCTTTTTTTTTCTCTCTCTATATCTTTATTATTAATATTATTATTGATGTTGTAATTTGAATTTGTAAATTTGCCGGTTACATATATATTTTTTAACAGTTTCTGAAGATATGATGGAGCCAACATGTATTTTAAATTGAGTGGCACTACTTTCAGTGTTTAGTAATTGTTAGACTGTAAATAAATCTCCTTTTTTGTACTGTTGACCATGTTATTCTCCACTTTTTCAATGTTATTACTCCAAGATAAACTTATATAGGAATACAAGTGAAATCATAAACTCGTCATCAACGCAAACCTCTTGTTGAGTCATACAACGCTGTACGCTAAAACCCCTCACATCGACCCAATAGAGGGACCAGCAGTGTTAGTCGAAGGTAGTATAATAAGTAAGGCAATCAAAGATATGAAGACGTTAGGCGGTGGGCCTTCGGAAATAGTTGCTGAGATGCTGAAAGCCTCCGGTACGGTGGGACACACCATCGTCACCCGGATAGTAAACCAAGTCATACAGAATGGGGTTGTTCCGAAGGACTGGCGTAGCAGCAGCATCGTTAACTATTACAAGGGTAAAGGAGACGCCCTAGATAGGAGTAACTATAGAGGCATTAAATTAATCGACCAGGTCATGAAGGTCACGGAAAAAGTAATAGCGCAACTAATCAGAGAGAATTGATCTAGATGAAATGCAGTTCGGGTTTGTGTCAGGCAAAAGTACCACAGACGCTCTTTTCATTGTACGACAACTACAGGAGAAGTACCTAGCTAAAAGTAAACCCCTATACTTAGCTTTTGTCGACTTGGAGAAAGCCTTCGACAGAGTCCCCCGTTCCATTATCTGGTGGGCTCTTAGAAAACTAGGTGTTAATGAATGGCTTGTGAGAGCTATACAAGCCATGTATAAAGAAACAGCAAGGTTAGAATTAACAACGAATATAGTGAAGAGTTTAGCGTAAAAGTTGGCGTCCATCAGGGCTCTGTTCTCAGCCCCCTACTATTTATTATTGCCCTTCAGGCTATAACAGAGGAGTTAAAGACCGGCTGCCCATGGGAACTCCTATACGCAGACGACCTGACACTCATAGCTGAATCAATGGCCGAGCTAGAGAAGAAATTCCAAACATGGAAGCACGGCCTAGAATCAAAAGGCCTTAAAATTAACCTGGCCAAGACTAAAGTTCTAGTTTGTAGGAAAGAAAATAAGGCGCCGGTCCCTTCCGGGAAATTGCCATGCTCAGTGTGTAGGAAAGGCGTAGGTAGAAACTCCATTTTATGTCCCAAATGCAAAGTATGGGTGCATAAAAGATGTAGTGGGATCACAGGTAAGCTAACTAAGAACACAGATTTTACATGTGGCCGGTGCTCTGGTGCAATAAGTAGCAGCAAGTGCCCACAAAATACTAGCTCTTTCAATTGCGCAGAGGGTTCTATAGAAATAGTGGACAGCTTCCGTTACCTGGGTGACAAAATCAGCATGGGGGAGGGTGCTCTGAAAGTACAATAGCTAGAGTCAGAACTGGATGGAAAAAGTTCAGAGAGCTTATACCATTATTAGCCGCTAAAGGGTTCTCCCTAAAAATGAAAGGCAGGTTGTATGATGCCTGCATACGAACAGCAATGTTGCATGGCAGTGAGACCTGGGCATTGTGTGCAGAGGATATACGCAGACTAGAGAGGAACGAAGCTTGCATGCTCCGCTGGATGTGTAATAGTAATATACGTGAACGGCAAAGCATAAACGAACTAAGGAAAAAATTAGAAATAAGAGGGATCAGATGTTGTTTACTCGAGAGAAGACTACGTTGGTATGGTCACGTGATGCGCATGAAAGACGACAGCTGTATAACAAAGTGCAGGGCAATAAAGATAGATGGTAGCCACGGAGTAGGCAGACCCAGAAAAACCTGGGACGAGCTGATAAATTCCGACCTCACACACTTACACCTCTCCAAGACAATGTCACTGGACCGAGACCTTTGGCGGTACTCAGTAACAGAGAAGACCCGCCTTACCTAAATACAAAGTAAAACCTACTACAGTCAGTAGGCATCTCTAACAAAATACACCCCCGTCCCACCACCCCCACCCCATCCACACCGCCCCTTTCAATGCAAAGTTATGTTGGTGCCACAACATCCAGGCCGAAAGAAATGAGATCGTTTAGGTGTCACGACAAAAAACACACAGTCCACGCTGTAATGTGGCCGTGTAGGCAACACGGTAAAAACCTCCCAGCCCCACACTGTAAATGTGGTTGGTGTTAGGAAGAGCATCCAGCTGTAGAAAACCCGCCAGACAGTCCTATGCGAGCAAGACAACCACTCTTGCCTCAAGTGGGAAAACCCCCGTCCAAACCCATGCAAGCGTGGAACATGGACGTTAAACGATGATGATGATGATGATGATGAATAAGAAGTATTCACAACCTCTAATTGGATTACCTATAACGATATCTTGTTTTCCTTTATATATATATATACACACTCACACACACACATATATGTATATATATATATATTTTTTTTTATATATATATGGGCCTTCCAATTTCATTTTACATTATATACATATCTGTGTAGATTTTAATTATTTAAAAATTATCTTTAAGTGAACGTGACCCAACGGGTCATGGGAGGTCTAGTATACTACTAAAACTCTGTGCTTGCTTGCTTGCTTGTCTATAATGTAATACAGCCAAAAGGGCGCATGATGGGAAAATACTTTGAAAGGGTATACAATTGGAATAAAAGTTTCGCATGAATCGGAGCACGGGTTCCAGATATATGGGATTTTCCAGGTACCTTCATAAACAGAGAGAGAGAAAGAGATAGTGGTTGTGAGAGAGTAGATTGAAAGAGGTAGAGGAGACAGAGAAGGAGAATGGAAGAGGGAGAAAGCTAGTGGTGTTGTGTGTATATATATATGTGAGTCACATGGCTTAGTGGTTAGTGCATTGGGCTTGCAATCGAAAGGTTGTGAGTTCAATTCACAGACCGGGTGATGTGTTGTTACCTTGAGGAAGACACTTCATTTCACATTGCTCCAGTTTATTCAGCTGTAGAAATGAGATGATAGGTACTGGGGTCCCTATATTCCACTGCAAAGTGGTCGTGGAGGTGCCACCCAGCCAACACTGTAAAGTGGACGTGTAGGCGCCACGGAAAAAAGCACCCAGCACTCACTAAATGAGGTTGGTGTTAGGAAGGGCATCCAGCTGTAGAAATCAAGCCAGAATCAGTTCCCGTCCTACCCTTGCAAGCAGGGAAAAGCAGACGTAAAATGATGATGTGAGTGTGTGTGTATGTCTATGACCAGTGTGTATAGATCACAGACACGCACATATATATATACACATACACACATATATATATATGTATACATACACACATTTATATATATATGTATACACACATACATTTATATATATATACATACACACACGTATATATACGGGCCTTCCTATTTCATTTCACATTATATACATGTCTGTGTATATTTTAATTATTTAAAAATGATTTTTAAGTGAACATGATTTTTAAAAAAATATTTTGAAGTGAATGTGACCCAACAGGTCACGGATGCTCTAGTTTATAATAAATATAGAACCTAAAATAAAATTTTACTCCTACATTGTTTTTCTTGGGAAAATATACTTGTTTTCAAAATGTATATATACCCACAATCTTCATTAATTTTATTTAATGATTGAAATGATCTGGTATAAAGAGGTTAGTTGGAACTTTAGAAATTTTGAATTAGATGAATTTATACCATTTCTTGAATCTCTTTTTCTAGTTACAACCAATTGAGTCCTTTCCAAATGATAAAAATAGATGTCTCTGTCGGTCAAACACTAACACATGCACATCATGCAGTATAACAAGTTCAAATGAAGTAGAATTTATTGGTATGTAAATTGCTTTTAACATTTTGCATTAAATTGTTATCATATTGATATGTAAATTGTAAATTGTTTTTAACATTTAATTGTTGAACTCTTTTGTTATTGTATTTCTACTGATATACACTGTATTTGAATTAATTGATGAACTTGGATTTACTAAAATTATTGATTATTTCATTATTAAGAGGGTGGTATATTGTCGAAATCACTAGAGCATCGGCAAAAAATGCTTCGTAGCATTATGTTATGACCCTTTATATTTTGAGATCTAATCCTGCTGAAGTCAACTTTGCTTTTTATCCTTCTTGGGTTGATAAAATAAAGTACCAGTAAAGTACTGTTTTAATTGTTGCCCTTTCTCTTGTCCAAAATTGCTGGCTTCATATCACTGTTAGAAATAATTATAAGATGGTGTTTGTAACAAGAGGAAAATTGTGTTGGAAGGCTTCAATTTAAATCAAAGCTCTTTAAAACAGGTGGGTTTGTTTCATAGAACTAAAAAACAGATTTGGATAGGCTGGTATCAAAATGGTTAAGATTAATAAGTTAACTGATAATGGAATTTTGGAGACCAATCACAAAATGGTTCTTATGATTCAGTTACTTGGAAAATAGATATGTTTGTTGTGGGTTGTGTATGTTAGACCTCCACTGGTTCCGACGATGTGTGTTCCACTTGTTTGATCAATGGTACAGCCTGCTGATGAATTTTCCATGCAAGTAGCTGAACATTCCACAGATACGTGTATCCTTAATGTAATTCTTAGGGAGATTAAGCGTGACATGAATTTTACATGCATGAAGCTTAGCATTCCACAAATACATGTACCCTTAATATACGCAATTCTCAGGGAGACTCAACACGGCACAAAGTGTGACAAGACTGGGCCTTTGAATCACAGTTTCAACTCATTTTTACAAGCTGAATAGGCAGGAGCAAAGAAAAATAAAATATCTCAATAAATTGTTAACAGCAAATTGGCAACGTCATTTGAATATAAGTGGAACCTTTTCCAGTATTCATTCCAGCTCTTAGCACTCACTGAGTTCAAATCCCATTGAGATCAACCTTTTCTTTTATTTTTTGAGGTTGATTAAAAAAGTACCTGTCCAATACTGTGGTCGATCTTACTCTATATCTTTTTCTCACTTTCTCTCTCTCTGGAAGAAATTAACTGTGTTTAGACCTGGATATTGGATGCGCTCCACCAAGTTTAAAGTGCCCAGGACACTCCATCTAGTGCCCTATAACTCCATTAAGAATTACTGGTCCATACACACATACTTATTTTATAATTTTCTTTTTGTCAAACCACTACTTTATGGGACACTAGCAGTGGTACCCGGCGTTGCACGGGATAAGGTATTTTGGAACGCGGGCCGCCAACAGACCTAATCGTGGAAAAACTGCATGCCTGGACAATATGTAAAGAAAATAAACCGAATACTCTGATGGCTGGATAATCTTTAAGATTTTCCTTGATGAAGCAGGAAAAATGTAGGTTTTCACCTAATGCAGGCCCTAGGGGACCAAGAAAATAAATTTTTTTTATGTGCATAATATGCCTTAAAATTTCGGGAAAATCGGCTAGACGTAACGCCTCCAAAAAGCCCTAAAAAGCTGAAAAAATTAAGTTTTTCACCTAATGCGGGCCCTAGGCCATAAAAAAGTTGGATTTTCTTTGCTCACGGTATGAAGAAGAGACTGACTAATACATAGTTACAATTTCAAGGAAATCGGTCGGACGTAATGCCTCAAAAAAAACCTAAAAAGCTTAAAAAACGCAGTTTTTCACCTAATGCGGGCCCTAGGAGATCAAAAAGTTGAAAAAACGCAGTTTTTCACGTAGGAGATCAAAAAGTTGAATTTTTTATGTGCATAACACTCACTGAAACATAAGTAATATACATGTAAAGTTTGAAAAAAATCGGTTGGGTACTTCTCGAGTTTTAGGGATTCAAACTCACACACACACACACACACAGACATCCTCAGGGAAGTGACGTAATGCAGACATACAGACAGATATTATAAGGGAGCGACGTTATATGTATGTATGTATCTATCTAAAAAGAGAAAGACTAAGAATTATAGAGACAGATCGCTAAATCGCCTAATGCAGTCCCTAGGGCATTGAAAATTTGAAATTTCTTTTGCTCAGAACATTCCTTGAAACATAAGTATTACATGTGTAAAGTTTGAAAAAAGTCGGTTGGGTGGTTCTCGAGTTTTAGGGATTCAAACTCACACACACACATCCTCAGTTTTATATATATAGACTAGCAGAAAACCACCCGGGGGGCGGTTTTCTGGTAATCTAAAACAGAGAATGTCTGTCTGTCTGTCAGCTCACTAAAACTTGAGAACCATCCAACCGATTGTTTTCAAACTTAAGACATGTAATACTTATGGTCCTGTGAGTGTTTTGAGCAAAAATTATTTCAAATTTTCAATGCACTAGGGACCGCATTAGGCGATTTAGTGGTCTCTCTATATAATTCTTAGTCTTTCTTTTTAGATAAATACATAGATATAACGTTGCACCCTTATAATATCTGTCTGTATGTCTGGCTGTCTGCATTACGTCATTATGACGCGCTCAGTGTGTGTGTGTATATATATATGTATCGTAATGCAGACAGCAAGACATAGCTTTCCTTCCCCTCTTCCAGCGTCTCTCTCTCTCTCCATCCCGCTATCCCCCTCTTGTAGTCTGTCTCTTTCTTTCACTCTCACTCTCTCTCTACGCGTCAGACAGACAGACAGAGAAATTGCTGGTTATATATTATAAGGAGACAAACA
>OZ024741.1:202407454-202592454 GCA_964016885.1 Eledone cirrhosa
TATTTACTACACAATCATGCTGTACACTCACTAGATGTAGGGAACTATTTACTACACAATCATGATGTACACTCACTAGATGTAGGGAACTATTTACCACACAACCATGATGTACACTCACTAGATGTAGGGAACTATTTACTACACAATCATGATGTACACTCACTAGATGTAGGGAACTATTTACCACACAACCATGATGTACACTCACTAGATGTAGGGAACTATTTACCACACAACCATGATGTACACTCACTAGATGTAGGGAACTATTTACTACACAATCATGATGTACACTCACTAGATGTAGGGAACTATTTACCACACAACCATGATGTACACTCACTAGATGTAGGGAACTATTTACCACACAACCATGATGTTCATTCACTTGATGTAGGGAACTATTTACTACACAATCATGCTGTACACTCACTAGATGTAGGGAACTATTTACTACACAATCATGATGTACACTCACTAGATGTAGGGAACTATTTACCACACAACCATGATGTACACTCACTAGATGTAGGGAACTATTTACTACACAATCATGATGTACACTCACTAGATGTAGGGAACTATTTACCACACAACCATGATGTATACTCACTAGATGTAGGGAACTATTTACCACACAACCATGATGTTCATTCACTTGATGTAGGGAACTATTTACTACACAATCATGATGTACACTCACTAGATGTAGGGAACTATTTACCACACAACCATGATGTACACTCACTAGATGTAGGGAACTATTTACCACACAACCATGATGTACACTCACTAGATGTAGGGAACTATTTACCCCACTCACTAGGTATAGCGCATTATTTTACAATAATCTTCAAATCCAATTTACTCTTTATTATGTTTGCAACAAAATAATTTTAATGGTTTTTCTAAGCACTAAAGCATGAGCAGCTTTTTTTATGGGCTGTCGGCCACATAGGGTGTGGCTCATCATAAGATGGGCTATATTACTAAGATATCTGTGGCAATTTTGAAATTAAGCATGCCATTCAGAAAGCCAAACGAGCCACATGCAGCTCATGGGCTACTGTTTACCCATGATATCACTAAAGTAGCAAATTAAGTGTAAGAATTCCAAAATAAAAAGGAAATGATTAAAATGTATATCATCTTAGAAGCTGTACTTTTTTTTATATATTTCAGATCCCTGTCGAATTAGGCAAGATCCCCTTCCTCCAATTCCAGCTAGCTTAAAGTTAGATGTTATCATTGCTGTCCTTGCTTTTGTCAGCATCATATTAATTCTCTCAATTATTCTGAAGGGCTTCTTTCATAAAAGTAAGTGGAAAATAATTTTCTAAAAAGTAATTTCATAATTTTGTTTGTAATGCAATACTACTCTTAAGCTTAAACACCTTCAGAAATTTTTTTATATTTTAGATATTATACTAAGTGTATAGTTTTGAAATTTAGGTGAACTTTGATTTTTTTCCCTAGAAACAATATATGACATGATTTTGACACAAAGAAAACATAAAGTAACTTTTTGCTAAAGATATCACTGTATTTAGTATCCAAATGTATTTATTTGATATTTCTTTGTCAAAGGAAAAGAGGATGCTCTGATCAACTTCCAGACCTACATGCAGTTAATGTTTAAATGATAATTCTGTTGATTTATACTATCATTGTCATCATCACCACCACCCTTTAACATCTATTTTCCATGCTTGTGTGTGTGTTAGAAGGTCTTGTCTTGTTATGAGGCCAGACAAGTCAGCTGACTACATTTTGCTCATAGGATCCATTTTGGACTTGTTTTTTTATGACTGGATGCCATTCCTAATACTATACTGGGAGCTTTTTCATGACACCACCACTACCATCTTACAGGGTGGAATATGTACATTTTTGTTGTGCCACCAACATGACCATATTACAGGGTAGACTAGGTGCTTTTTATCATGGCACCAGCACTACCACTTTACAGGGTAGATACCAGAAGGAAAAATATGAGTATAGATGGAGTTCCAGATGGTTGCAGTTTGGAAAGAAAGAATTTGACTACATTTTGCAGAAAATTAGGAGGATATGGTTGGACATTGAAGGGATGATAAATGGAAAAGGAACCAGAGCAATAAGTAGACATGTCTTGCTGACTTAGAAGAGCAGTCACTGTTGTAAGAAACAGAGAAGTAACATCAATGAAATTACAATGATTTGATGAGTGAAGGGCTTGAATACTAATATAATGGCTAGGGTATGTTTGTGCATTCAATTTATGTGAGTAGTACACTTACGTAGGTTGTACTTGAACCTTGTAATAGATCAACAACTGTTCAGTACTGAAGTATTTTCTTGTTCTGAAGACATAGCCTAAACTTAAAGTACATTTGGTAACATTATAGATTTGTGGTTATCATCAGAGATTCTAAGTTATATCTCACGAAGGACAGTATCTATGGTTTTCAAAATAAGCAAGAATTTGAAGAGATTTAGTAATATAACTAACTTTCTTGTTATTAAACTGGTGTTTGGAACATAACTTAAAGGTTCTTACATATAATTATGATGTAAAGTTGAAAAGTTTGTAAAGCAAATAGCATTTTCAAGTGGATTGGTATCAAAAAGACACTAGATATAATTTGTCTTTTTAACTTCAGTTTCATTCCACATCTAAAGTTGTTTAAAGTGTTGTGAACATTGTGACAAGCAAAATAATATAGATAAAAAAGACATTGAAATTAAAAATGGAACTAGCAAGAACACTTGAAAGAATGAAGTACAATAAAATGCTGACTTTCATGAGTCTTTTCAACTTCATGCAACCTCAACTTGATTTTTCTCAGGGCTCATGAGTGGGTGTAGCCGCTAAGTAGGAGAGGCTTAAATCAATGTTTTCCTTCATTAGACAGGTTACCAGCCTAGGTTGATGAGCCCCATTTATCTGAAGCCACTGGTTTTAAGACCCCAGTGACCTGCCTTTCACCCCTTCTCCTGTTAGTGGAAACAGTTTTGTTGAACTTAGAAGCTGAGGCACACATGAAGGCTGAAGATGGACTTGGATACCAGAGTCTTATCTAAGACACACACCTTGGAAGGAACATCATTATCACTGTTTAACATCTATTTTCCATGCTAGTATGGGTTAGATGGGCTGTCACATGTTGAGGCTAGACAGGTGTGGTAACTACTTCTTGCTTGTACACTCCATGAAGGCTGGTGATGGTCTTGGATATCAGAGGCTATCTAAAGAGAACATTTTGGAAAGCAAAGAGAGGTTATCCTTACTGCTCCCTCTCCCACCCACCCCACTGGCATAACAGCCTTTATGTTTAGACATGATAGTAATAAGGTTTTTTATGTATGGAAAGTGGCTAATGGAGGATATAACCAATCTTAGAGGTACATGAGAGTTGATAGAATGTAGATTAGAGAAAAATATGGTGGAGCAGTATGATAAAAAAAATTTCAATTTAAGAGGTGAATCCCATAGGCAATCATAAATAGACAAGGAAATTTTGAAAAAAAATCTAAATATTTTCTTTTGCTGGCATCAGTCATTAAACTGTGGCCATGCTGGAGCACCACCTTCAAGGGCTTTAGTCGATCATATTAACCTCCTTATTTTATTCATCTTTATTTGTTAAACCACTAAATTACAGAACATTAAGGATAACAACACCAGTTTCTGTACATTATTATAAATATAATCATGTATACAAGCATCTTAAAGCCATTTTCTCTACTAAAGCAGGGATTAGCTTTGCAAGCTCTCTGATAGATTTCAGACTCATGTTGGTAGATATTTTGAGGCAATGTTTTATGGTCAGATGCCCCTCCTATAATCATGGTGGGATATGGCACACCTATTTTAAACCAGATATATATATCTAGATGTCAGGTGTTCTTAGCATGCAGGGAAGCTGAGAGTAGGAGGTTTGCCAATGTTCTGCGACGAGAAGATCAGAGATGGGCGGCGTTCCGCATTGCAAGGCAGTGTGTCAGTGTAAAACAAGATGTTGTTGGAGATAAGTGTGTCTGAAATGATGCGGGTGTACTTAGTGTCACTGATGCTCAGAATAAGGAGGCCTGGAAATGTCATTATGAGAGACTGATGAATGTTGAGAACGAATGGGAGAGAGAGAAACTACCCCTGGTAGACCCAACAGAGGGACCAGCTATTGAGATTGACGACTATATGGTCCAAGAGGCAATTAAGGAAATGAAAAGTGGTAAGGCCGCTGGACTGTCGAGGATAGTTGCTGAGATGCTGAAGGCATCAGGAGAAGTAGGCATTAAACTGGTTGCACACATTGTCAACCAAGCTATATATGGTGGTGTCATACCCAAAGACTGGTGCAGCAGTATTCTTATAAATTGCTACAAAGGTAAAGGGGATGCTCTGGAGAGGAGCAATTATAGAGGCATAAAACTGATGGATCAGGTTATGAAAGTGGCAGAAAGAATACTAATGCAACTAATTAGAGAAAGGGTCAAACTAGATGAGATGCAGTTTTGTTTTGTGCCTGGGAAAAGTACAACAGATGCCTTCTTCTTAGTGAGGCAACTACAAGAGAGGTTCTTAGAGAAGAATAAGCCACTATACTTAGCTTTTGTTGACCTAGAGAAGGCCTTTGATAGAGTACCCCGATCTGTCATCTGGTGGTCCCTAAGGTGTTGAGGAATGGCTTGTGAGGACAGACAAGCTATGTACAGGGGTGCTGTCAGTAAAGTGAGAGTAGGAATGGAGTTTAATGTAGGAGTACATCAAGGTGCAGTCCTCAGCCCGCTCTTTTTCATTATAGTCCTCCAAGCCATAACAGATGAGTTTAAGACTGGCTGCCCATGGGAACTTCTCTATGCTGACGATCGAGTACTTATAGCAGAATCAGTAGAGGAGCTAGAGAATAAATTCTGACTATGGAAACAGCAGTTGGAATCAAGAGGACTGAGAGTGAACCTAGCTAAGACAAAGATGTTGATAAGTAGGAAAGAGGACAAAACTGATTTCATCAGGGAAATGGCCATGTTCAATATGTAGGAAAGGAGTTGGCATAAATTCTATAAAATGTACACAATGCAGATCTTATAGTGGGATAGCAGGCAAACTAACAGGTAGGGAAAACTATATATGCAGTAGATGTACAGGGAAATTTGACAAGTAGAAGTCGCAGTGATAGACACATTTTTCAAATACGGATAGGACCTATAGAGGTTGATAGCTTCCGATACCTAGGTGATCAGATTAGTAAGGGAGGAGGGTGTTCTGAGGCCATAGTATCCAGAATGAGGACGGGTTGGAAGAAGTTTACGTACGAAAGGCCGGTTATATGATGCCTGTGTGAGATGCGGGATGCTGCATGGTAGTGAGACATGGGCAGCAACTGTGGAAGATATGCGATGGCTGGAGAGAAAGGAAGCAAGCATGCGCCGATGGATGTGCAATGTCAATGTGTGTGACCAACCAAGCATAGACGAGTTGAGAGAGAAACTGTGTATAAGAGGGATAGGCTGTAGTGAGCGGAGAGAAGACTGCGTTGGTATGGACATGTGGTGCGATGACTGCTGGGTGAAGAAGTGCCAAGAAATCTCAGTAGAAGGAAGACCACGAAAAACATGGGCGGAGGTGTTGAGAGCAGACCTCAGATCGCTGAAGCTCACAGTCAAAGGACCATGACGAATAGAGAGATGCTGTGCTTAATAAGACCCGTCCCACCCTTGCAAGCAGGGAAAAGCGGACATAAAATGATGATGATGATGATATATATATATCATCATTTAACGTCTATCTTCCATGCTAGCATGGGTTAGACGGGTTTGTCACATTTAGAGGAAGGTTGGTCAAGTGACCGTGTCTCACTCATATAGGATTGTTTCTGGCTGGTTTTCTACGGCTGGATGCCCTTCCTAGCGCCAACCACATTTACAGTGTCTGCTGGGTGCTTTTTGTTGTGACACCTACATGGCCACTTTACAGTGTGGGCTGGATGTTTTGTGGTACAAACATATCAACATCATCGTCATCGTTTTACGTCCGTTCTTCCACGCTAGCATGGTGACCATATCTTGCTCATACAGGACTGATTCTGGCTTGGTTTCTACAGCTGGATGCCTTTCCTAACACCAACCTCATTTACAGTGAGTACTGGGTGCTTTTTGTCATGACACCTATGTGGGCTGAGTGCTTTTTGCCATGTCACCACCACGACCACTTTACAGTGTGGGTTGAAGGCTTCACTGAATGCATTTACTTTGGCCTGTCCTTATAGGGATGTATGGGAGGGTGGGTTGGGGCATACTGTATATATGCTTCAGCTTGTGCTCGTGGGAAGTCAGGTCTTCTGTATTACTGTGTAACGCCAGAGGTCTCGGTCCTGTGTCACCTTTGAGAGGTGCAATTGGGCAAGGTCAGCTTTTATGACCTCATCCCAGGTCTTGGGTCTCCCCACTCGAAGGCTTCCATCAACTTTTAGTGTTCTGCACTTTTTTATGCATCACATATCCATACCAACACAATCTCCTCTCCTGCACACAGCATTTGATTCCTCTTATGCCTAGTTTCTCTCTCAGTTTATTTATGCTTCGCCATTCTCGTATATTACCATTACACATCCATCGGAGCATGCAAGCTTCATTTCTTTCCAATCTACGCAAGTCTTCTGTACACAGCGTCTAGGTCTTACTACCATGCAACATAGCTGTTCGTATGCACGCATCATACAGTCTGCTTTTCATTTTGTGGGAGAAGCCTTTTGTAGCCAGGAGTGGTAGTAGCTCTCTGAACTTCCTCCATCCCGTTCTTACTCTGGCTACTGTACTTTCAGAACACCCACCACTGCTGGTAATTCAGTCACCTATGTAGCAGAAGCTGTCTACTGGTTCTACAGAGCCCTCCCAGAGTTTGGTAGCACTTGTTCCCTGCAGTCATTTGCTGCTTACTGTTTCAGTGTAACTGCTACATTCTTAGCTAAACTTCCCGAGATCCCACTATATCTCGTGTACCCATAGTTTACATATGGGGCAGAGGATGGAATTTCTATGTACACCTTTCCTATATACTGAAGAAGGCCATTTCCTCTAGAGGATCTGGGTTCCGTTTTCTCTTCTACTTCCTAAGACCCTAGTCAAGTTAATTTTAAGACCCCTTTTTTCTAGGCCCTGCATCCATGTTTGGAATTTCTTCTCTAGTTCTACCATAGATTCAGCTATGAGTGTAATTCATCCGTGTACAGAAGTTCCCATGGGCACCTAGTCTTAAATTTCTCCATTATAGCCTGCAAAACGATAACAAACAGGAGTGTGCTAAGAACAGAGCCCTGGTGGACGTCGACTTGTACACTAAATTCCTTGCTATAGTCCTTGTTAATCCTTACTGCTCTTCTATACATGGCTTGTATGGCCGTCACAAGCCACTCATCTGCTCCTAATTTTCTAAGAGCCCACCAGATTATTTCATGGGGCATTCTGTCGAAAGCTTTCTCCATATCAACAAATACCAGGTAGAGAGGTTTACTTTTAACTAGGTACTTTTCCTGTAACTGTTTCACAAAGAAGAGAGCATCAGTGGTGCTTTTGCCTGGTATAAATCGAAACTGCATCTCATCTAGATTTACCCTGTCCCTAATCAACTGGTGTTGTGACTCTTTCTGTTACTTTCATGAACTGGTCCATCAGTTTTTTACCTCTATCTATCTATCTATACATATATCAAAATTTACCTGGCATTTTCTGTTCACTTAATATCACATAGGTCACTTTTATCACAAGTTGTTTGAATTTTTCATTTCTTTTCCTTCTAAATTCATACTGAAACATCCTCGATCAAGTTTATTTCCTACTTCCCTCTTAATACTATTTTTTCCATAATATTATGCTCTTCTCCTGTTTAAAACATTTTTTTAATGAAATTGTAACAACGTCATCTATTTTCTTTCTCTTTCATCCTTATAGGCCCGAGGAAACCAGAGAAATATGCCATTTTATTGAGTCTCAATGATCATCCATTGCATGACAAAGCTGTAGATTATTTAATTCAGTACTTGGAAGAATTTGGAATAATTGTTCATCATGCTGAAGAATTTGGTAAATGTGTCTTTGAAGTGTATGATATTGTTCTTCTAGTTAATTCCACAGCACTAGCTGAGAGACAGAAGGCTTGGGCTGAAGAAAAAGATTATGAAAAGTTTTTTGAAGAAAAACATTCAAGTAATCTTACCAATGAAGTTTTCATTTTGATTGATGAACTCAGTGTTGGAAAAAACAAGCAGAAAATTATAAGTTTGAAATTTGATTATGTTCCTGACAATACAGTATTTAAACATTATCCTTTACAAAAGGGAAATTTTTCCATTCCAAATAACTTGTTCGACATGATAAAAATCATGGTTAATACAACAACAAAGTTTAGAGGATTTTTTAAAAAGCAAGCATTGATAAATGCTATCAATAATGCAGCAAAATATGAAAATGACTATAAAAATTGGTTTTCAGAAAAATATGGTGAACCAGTTTCTTTAAATTTCATTTCTTCTTCCTATGGCGAAGGTAAAGCATATGTCAAAAATATTGACAAAATCTTTAAAACAAACTATTCAATTCAAAGCTGCAATGTTAGTGAATTGCTACAAACATTGCAAAAGGAGAACGACCAAGGTATTCTATTGAATCTCTTTAACAAAATGCCATCAACTTTTGATTTTGATTTTGAAAACAATAGTATTATAAGTGTTTAAGGCAACTTATGAACAACTGTCTTTCCTTAAGATTTATACAACAATACTGTACTATTATGGGTTATAAGCTCTCTTTCTTTACTGCTACTGATGAAATATTAAGGAATGACACTTTTGAAATATTATATTTTTTAGAAGATGTCCAAGTATGTGTGAAGAGTATAGTAGTATGTGTGAATGATAAGTTCTAATTAACTGCTTGATTTATTTCTGTTTAAAAGTTTAATTCTTCTGACTGATACTTAAATGAAAGATGAGTTTGTACAAAAATTCAGGTTGCTATTAATGATTTTAAAAATCTTCTATCAGTTAATTTTATTATTGTTTTATGATCCAATTTAGATTCCTGGCTGTGGATACTTCACTTATTGCCACTAATAAAGGAAAGTTCATTGCAGGATCTTATTTAGCTTTAACTATGCAGATAATTTTTCCTGGTGAGTTATGTCTGCAACTCTGTTGATACCATGTTGTTTTGCTAATGTGTTTAAATATATTACATGGTAAAGTAGGATGAAAGATGTAAGTACTGGGATTAATTCCTGGTTCAGAAACTTTTCTTACACTTATAATTGTAACCCTAAAAACAACAGATTCTGCAGGTTTCTATCATGACTGAACAGCTTAAGGATTATGGCACAATCATTTAAAAGAAAAAAAACAGACATTGAGTGACAGAAACTATAGAGTGCTAAACTAAGTGCTTTGTAATATTTAGTTTTATCCTTGTGTATTCAAATATTGAATCTCCTTTGCCTTGGATTCAAGTCAATGAACTGTTACAAATTAATGTTATTCTATGTGAGCTTAATTAATGAGTCAGTTTTGATTTGTCAAAACTGCTTTACTTCAGTTATAAAGGTGAAAATCTCAATCTTGATGTGCTTGGTCGGTGATTAAAAGTTCACTTCTAGATATTTGTGGCTAAACTATTTTAAATTAAATAAGACATTTAATATATTCTTTTACAAATACAAAGTGAAATATTTATTGATCATACAAATCAAACTTCCTACAGATCCTTTTTGCAATCCATCATATATTTTTCATTCCATAAAGACTTGTTTTTCTTCAGAGGAGAAAAAGAATGCTGCTGAGGACGGAAAAGCATCAAATATTCATTAAAAAGAAAAAAAAATATAAACATATATTGTTGTTAGAAAATCGTATCACATTTCTGATTTACTTTCTCTATATTCATTTTGAAACAGGTTTAATAAATAAAAGAAAAAAATTATCTTTAAAAAAAAAATATCATTTATTATAAATACCGATTGTTATGCATTTATACAAATACAGAAATAAACTCTTAAAGCTGTTGTTTTTATGAATTAATTGTTAATATTCTTAATATAACCATCAGCTATATACCTGGCTGTGTCCTGAGTTTATAGAATGTATCAGAAAAAAAGTCAGTCTATTATCTCCTTTAAAAGATATAACAATATGAAAGAATTTAGGTAACTAGCTTAAAAGTGTAACCTACAACACAATATATATATATATATATACAGGGAGTCCCCAAAATGTACACACATTTCAACAGCATTCTAATAAATATTACCTGTACAGGTAATCACAGTGTATATACATTTTGAGGGGACATCCTGTATGTGTGTGTAAATGTACATACAATTTTTAAATAATCCATATTGGTTGTGACATAACATCATAAATAATTGTTTCTACTTTAGGCACAAGGCCAGCAATTATTCCAGTGCATTACTGGTACTTTATTTTATCGACCCCGTAAGGATGAAAGGCAAAGTCAACCTCGGTCTTTGTTAATATCTTTCATTAATTATAAGGGCTGTGGATTGGCAGAGCATTGGAAACACTTGTGGCACATAGTTACAACCCTTTACAGCCTGAGTTCAAATCCTGTCGGGGTTAGCTTTTCCTTTCATCCTTACAGAGTTGATAAAATAAAGTACCAGTAATTTCCCCTTCTCGTCAATTGCTGGCCTTTGCCAAAAGTAGAAACAATTATGTAGTCTACCATCAGTACATTGTTTCTGAGGTTAATATACTTCAAATGATATACAGAATTTAATAATGTTTTGATATCTTCTGTATTTTTCTTATCTTCACTAAATTGGACATAACAAACATTAAGTACTGAAGCATATATAAAGAAATTAAATGATTTAAAAGCATCCTATATAAAGGTACAGAGTTCGGTTATCTGTAGCAGCTGCTGGCTACTTTTTTCATCTATAGGAATATTTTACCCAATCTTCAAAGCTATTATTTATAACAATGGACTGTAGCCTACAGTTATTTCCTGTTTTCAAGATTTTCTACAATTTCTAAACATTTCAACTCATTCGACAGTGAACACAGTTGACATAACTGTGACAACCTGTCCAACCCATACCATCATGTGAAGCGAAGATATGATGATGTTTGTGTACATATATTCAAATGTTAGTTTTTAAGCAAGAGCAGAAGAGAGTATTCAAAAACATGATGGGTAAAGAATATTGTTTGCTTAAACTGAATTATTCTTCTCCTGACTTGAATGCTATGCCACTGTAATATTTCAGGCCAATATGTTTTGCAGTATTTCAAATTTTTTTTTATATGCATTTAAACACTCGTTTTTCTGTGTGTAGCTATTATTTTATTTAGCTAGTTGCTAAATATTATTTTGATAGCGTGGTCCTGTTGATTTTCATTGGCCAATATGCCAGTTGTTTTGCCTCTATTTGTTTGATTTTATATATATATATCATTGCCCCCAACCCCTTTGATCACAAATGAACCCTAGAAAGTCCCCTCACGAGACACAAGCCTGGGAAAGGTGTTTGTGTAGAAGACCAGCAGTCATCAATGCATACCAATCTCTTCTGCCACAAATGTTGTCCATGGGGCATACAGAGACTATACAGCTTGGTACCAGTGATGTTCCAACGCATTTTTTCCAGCTGAGTGAACTGGAGCAACAGGAAGGGCACAACATACCACCTGGTCCAGAAATTAAACTCACAATTGTGAGCCCAACACCAACCACTATATACATATATATCACTGTTTAACATCTATTTTCCATGCCAGCATGGGTTAGACAAGTCAGATCAAGTGATTGTGTTTTGCTCATACAAAACTTTCTGGCTTGGCTTCTATGGCTGGATACCTTTCCTAACACCAACCACATTTATAGCATGGACTGAGTGGTTTTTACTGTGGCACCAAAATGACCAACTGTTGTAATACCAACACAACCACCTTCCAGGGTAGATTTGGTGCTTTTATTGTGTCATATAGGTATGGCTCCCCTAAAAATTGGTATTCTGTTGATTTATGTGAAAGTTTTAGCTGATGTCGCTCAATTTTGTTATAGTGTTTTTTGGCTAATCTATTTTTTATCTCTAAATTGTCAATCATTTTCGTTGGTTGACCCATTGTTCACTTTATTTTTCCTTGTTGATCTAAATTGTTACTCTGCTACCACAAAGTTCTTTGGTGTGTTTTCAATGAATATTTTAAATATTTTGTCATTGAATATTATTTCGCCTCTATAATGTGTAAAGTTAATTCACTGAAAACTTTCTAAGGCCTAAGACACAAGCCTGTTAATTTATTTAATATTTTCCTATATTGATATATGATTAGCAAGTTAATTACAACAGCTACACCATAACCAATGTATAAATTCCTTTACTAGTTTCATCTTTGGACACCAACCATTCTGTGGTACCACTCTCAAGGGCTAATCGTTGATTCAAATTATGTTGATCATAATGGATTCAAAATTTTGTTGATCTCTATTTATTGAATTACTAAGTTATGCATTGAGCATAAAGGGATACAACTCAATACCAGTTTACGCGAGTAAACAGTAAGACATACACATCCACCAGAGCCTGTTTGCTTCACCTTTTTCAAATCTTTGCAAATAATTTGCATTCAAGACCCACATCTCACTACAATGCAGCACCATACAGTCTACCCTTTGCTCTGAGAGTCAAGCCCAATCCTTTCTTATTCTAGTTACTATGCTTTTACAACACCCACCTCCAGTGCTAATTAGGTCACCTCAGTCACAATCCACATACAAACCTGCATTTTATAGCACCAGCACTAAGGATGTTGTCATGTCTTTGTTACAGCTGAAGAGTCTTTCCAACCTTACAAAGATTCAAAACTTAAAGAACCTCTTTGAAAAATGAACATTTCTTAACAGGGGAAAAAAAAAAAAAATTCTACATCCATCATTAGAAAGAGTCTATCAATTGTATTTTAAATTTACCTATTCCTCTTTTCCTTTCTTCTATCCTTACCAATCTCACTCTTCCTCTTTTTATCTAAGCATACTGACTCATATCTGCATCTCTTTCTTTAAATTTTGTGTGTATGTTTATATATCCATATATGTATTAGTTGTTTGTTTTTCTATGTGACTGTAAATATCTTTTAGTGCATATTTTTGTTTTCTACATTTTCATCTTTTACTAATGCTTTTAAATATCTCCCCCACCGCCTTGATTGACCTACATTTTCTGTCTATAAATTCTTCTTTAACCTTTGTAAACAAATCTAGTTGTATAACTTCTGTATGTATATATATATATATATATATATACTTATTTTCTAGATCTATAGCTGAATCCATTAAAGACCTAGAGAATAAGTTCCAACTATGGAAACAGAATTTAGACTCAAAAGGCCTGAGAGGAAACGTAGCCAAAACTAAAGATCTAGTGAGTAAGAGAGAAGATAGGACCCTGATCAATATACATATTGAGTAGGCATAAACTCCATACAATGTATACAAATGTAAATCTTGGGTACACAAAAGATGTAGTGGGATAACAGGTGGGCTAACAGGAAAGGAAGACTTCGTTTGTAGAGGATGCACAGGGGTAACAGAGGAAGATAACCAGTAATGTAAGCCTATTCCAGTCACAGGAAGGACCCATAGAAGTGTTTGATATCTTCTGCTATCTAGACAACGTAATTAGCAATGGAGTGAGGGGTGCTCTGAGAGCATAATAGCTAGAATAAGGATAGGATGAGAAAGTTCAGAGAGCTACTCTTACTGTTGACTACAAAAGGTGTCTCTCTAAGTACAAAAGGTCGAGTATATGATGCCTGTGCATGAAGTGCTATGCTGCATGGTAATGAAACATGAGCTGTGAGTGCAGAGGATGTACATAGAATGGAGAAAAATGAAGCAACCATGCTCCGTTGGATGTGCAATGTAAGTGTGAGAGAGAGGCAGAGCTTGAACAAGTTGAAGGAGAAACTGGGTTTAAGAGGAATTTGAGGTGGTGTGCAGAAGAGAAGATTGTAATGATTTGGACATGTGCATAGACAATAATTGTTAGGTGAAGAAGTGCCAGGAAATGCTAGTGGAAGGAAGCTGCAGTAGATGTAGACTAAGAAAGACTTGGGCAGAGGTTGTGAGAGCTGACCTCCAACCGCTGAGACTCACAGAAGAGATGACTGAGGGTCGCAAGACATGGAGAGATGCTATGCTGAGAAGGACCCGTCCAATTCATGAAAGCATGGAAAAGCAAAATTCTAGCCACAAAACGAGACAAACAAATGGTTGTAAATACCAAGTCCTGTTCTGGGCAGGAATGTACCTCCCAACATAGATTAGTTGTCCGTGATTTTAGAATAAGGGATAGGAGGACCAAGAAACAAAAGCCTGTCTGGAAAAGGAAGACTGAGAAGCTGAAAGAACCCTCTGTAAATAACAAATTTAGAGAAATCCTTCGTGACACCTATAACAATAAGGAGGAGGAGTTAGGGACACCTGACAGAAAAATTGGGAATTTCTACAGAACAACCAAGGTCCTGTCAAGATGGAGGGTGACATGCTGGTGGAATGACAAGATAGATAGAGCTATTGAAATAAAAAGACAAGCTTGAGAAAATAGAACGGAGGAGGAAGACCAGATAACAAGAGGAGCAAGACCAGATAACAAGAAGGGTGGCTAGGCACCAAGTATATCTAGTGAGGGGAAAGGCAGAAAAGAAAAAGTTTGCACATGTTCTGTGGTGAAGATCAGAGGCATGAACTGTATAGGATTGTGAAACAGTATGCTAGAGAAAATCGTGATGTGGTTGGAGAAAAGTGTGTTTGAAATGACAGTGGAGCACTTGCCCTGTCTGAAGCCACAAAGAAGGAGGTATGGAAGACATACTTTGAGAGACTGCTGAACAAGGAAAATGAATGGGACAGTGAGGGCCTATCCCATGCTGACCCCACTGACTAGCAATAAAAGTTGACAGCAGTTTGATAAATAAAGCAATTAAGGACATGAAGGTAGAAAAGTAGCTGGGCCATCTGGTATAGAAGCTGAGATGCTAAAAGCATCTGGCATGGTAGGATACGAGCTAGTCAGATGCATAGTTCATCAAGTAGTACAGGATGGTGTCACACCCAATGACTGGTGCAGCAGTGTCATTGTAAATTTCTACAAAGGCAAAGGGGATGCACTAGAGAGAAGTAACTATAGAGACATCAAGTTAATGGACCAAGTCATGAAAGTTCCTGAATAGGTTATACCATGGCTAATTTGGGACAGAATCAGCTTAGATGAGATGCAGTTCAGATTTATGCCAGGTAGGAGTACAGTTGATGCCCTCTTTCTGGTGAGACAACTACAGGACATGATAACAGTAAGCCACTGTACCTAGCATTTGTAGATCTAGAGAAAGTCTTTAACAGGGTCCCATGCTGTATAATCTGGAGGGCACTGAGGAAGCTAGGTGTAGATGAATGGCTTGTGAGGGTCATGCAGGCCATGTATAGAGGAGCAACCAGCAGAGAGAGTTGGCAATAGGTACAGTGATGAATTTGAAGTGCAGGTGGGAGTCCACTCCTGTTTATCATTGTACTTCAGGCCATCACTGAGAAGATTAAAACTGGTGCTCCATGGGAGTTCCTTTATGCTGACAATCATAGTTGAATCCATAGGAGAATTAGAAGCCAAATTTCAAGCATAGAAGAAAAGCCTAGAGCTGAGGGGCCTAAGAGTACACGTAGAAAAGAAGACAGGAAGGCGATACCATCAAGGAAATTGCCTTGTTCGCTATGTCAGAAAAGAGTGGGCAGAAATTCCAAAAGGTACACACAATGTAAATTATGGATGCACAGGAAATGGAGTGGGAGTGCAGGTAGGCTAATGGAAAAGATATATCTGCCAGATGCACAGAAGTAAGCACACGTGAAATAGATCCCTTCAGCTGCTAGGGGAGCTCTCTAAAATTTGTGGACAGCTTTTGCTACTGAGGTGATCAAACTAGTAGTGGGGGGGTGGATGTGCTGAATGTGTGATAGCTAGGATAAGAACAGGCTAGAAGTTTAGGGATCTATTACCACTACAAACAACAAATGCTTTTCTCTCAGAGTACGGGTAGACTACATGGTAGTGAAACATGGGCCTTGACTGCAGAAGACCTGCGGAGGCTAGAAAAAAATGCTTTGATGGATGTGTAATATTAGTGTGCATGATCACTGAGGGAAAAACTTGGCTTAAGAGGAATTCGATGTAGTGTGCAAGAGAGAAGACTGTATTGGTATGGACATGTGATGCACATGGAAGACAGCAGCTGCATAAAGAAATGCAGAGAAACCCCAGTGGCTGAGACTCATGGAAGAGGCAGACCCAGGAAGACATGGGATGATGTTGTGAAAACTGACCTTAAAAAAACCTAAACCTTATGACAGAAAATGACTAAAGACCGTGAGGGCTGGTGCTATGCAGTGCTGAGGAAGACCTGATCCGACCTACATCCATGCCCCTACCTTTACTAGCACTCCCCAATAGTTATCCTCAACATCACTACTTCAACCCCACCATGCATGCCCTGCTTCCTGTGAAGTAGTTAGTATGTTGGAAGGACATTCAGCTGTGGGGCTAAACAAAGGACTAGGAAGACCCTTCAGCCGTGTCATGGACATGACAGCCTCCTTGTGTTTGGTGACCTACACAATACAAACTAAAGTTGGAGGGCTTCTAACCATAGAAATCTTGCCAAACATAAGGGTTGGGAGGACCCTCAGTTGTATCAATGACATGACAACCACTCCTGTGCACTTGGTAGAATGTTGACTATATAAAGTGAGTCGCAGACCTCTGGCCTCCATGGGAGATCAGTGACTGCTTCAGTACTGACTTGGTTTATGTAGACACGTCCAATCCTTGCTAGCAGGGGAAGCGAACGTTAAAACGATGACGACAATGGTGATGACCATGATACACACACACACACAAATGTTTTTTGGTTACAAAAGAAAAAGCATACTCATGAGTTTATTCATTTAGAAACAATTGAGGATTCACTGTCACTACTTTCCTGTCACACAAGGTTGTTCAGCTGACACTATGATGAATGTGTATGTAAACAAACGGCCAGATAAAACAGGTCAACAACGGTTAGATGCACGATTGAATTGTGGCTTAGCAACTACTGTTGATGTTAAGCTACTAATTCATAGTAATTTACTTGTGTAAGGGAGAGAACTACAATTTACCGAATTACAGTAGGTGGGGGCAACTCTGCTTAAATTTCGAAACGATCCAGTAGGAATGGTGTTCTTTAACAACGAAGATAAGATCTCAGTGGTTTGTTTCATGATCTAAAATTTCTCAGATAAATACAAGTTGTACTCTCTTCCTTCGTTAGTGTGTGCGGTGCTCTATCCACAATATTCCAAGTTTGGAGAACATTTCAAATTCTACTGTTCATTAATTTCCAGAGGTATTGCAATAAAGAGAGAATTTTTATCTCTCAACTGATGACCTGGTTGTATCTGACCTTGAAGGTCTGTGTAATAAATCCCATATAATTCCTCAATATCATCCGTAAGGGTTAATCTTACTCTATAGAGGCAAAATACTCTAAAGCTGTATTTCTGCAATTGCAAGCTGGCTTTTATATAAACGTGTCATTGACTGCAATGCTCTCCATGCAACTTAAGCTTATCCATGTTATTAGCAAGAAATTCAAGAATAGAGAAAAGTTAAAACAGTAACAACAATAAACATAGAGGGGGGGAGGTTAAAACAGAAAGGATAATAGATTTTAAACTGCAATGAGAAACAGATCTTAAACTTAAATTAGCCACAAAATGAAACAAATCCAAATATAATTTCAATAATTGTAATTGTATTTTATAAATGACGTTTTTTTGTATTTCTATAAAACAACATATTGTATATATTATCGGATCAAAGAAAACAATATGAAGTCTTTTGAATAAATATACTTCCTAAGTAAACTTTTTCAACATTTGAACTGATAAATTTTATACAAATGTAAATAAGAGCAGTCACAAAAGTATGATATTTCTTCATCTCCTATTTAAAAAAAAACTAAAAGATGAAGAAAAATATGCAAGGATAAAAAAAAGGCAGCAGTGTTGATCTAATCAAATTGACAGCATAATTAGTTAGCATTTCTTTTCTTTGTACCAATCAAGTATTTTTGTTTGCAAAATGTCCACTCCAAAATATGATGTAGTTATCACAGTATAGAAGATACTGATGAATAGACAGTACCAGCGAACAAATGATGAACAATAGAAACAATAAAGCATAAAAAGTAACAAAATACTCCAACCTATTAAAAACACATATAAGATAGTGCGGACCAAAAACTCACTTCGCGCTCTATACGGGCCCCTAGGATTTGATTTTAATTCTACTGAGAAAACTTTCTCTGTATAAAATTGTTTCAGCAGATTTTCTTTTGTGTTCCATGCATCTTTACACCATAGTATGAGATCATCATGTGCTTTTGGGAGCTTATCATTTGGAAATGTACGTACATAAAAGTGAACTTCTTTTGGAAAATTTCCCATAACAATATCAATTTCATCTTGAGGAATATTAATAGGATAAGCAATTGAAAGGTCCCAGATAGCTTCCATTTGATTATCTAAAGAATAAATAAAAAAAATTTGAATAGTAATCAAGCCACATTATCTTTTAAGTTTACACAAAAAAATACAGTTTATATGTACTTTGGTACATAGGTATTTTACTTTTCTCTACCAGCGAGTACTGTTAAAATGTAAAGATAATGACATTCATTAGTATCCACTAATAATTGAAAACTGGTTTCTGATAGTGATTGTATGGAAAATATACAGAAAGAAATTTAAATAGTGAAACAAATAAAACATTAGCAATCCAGCATAGGAGCTTCTATTCTATTAGAATATAGTTTTTGTTTCACAACACCAATACATAAGGAGTTTCCATTATGTTAAGTTTCAACAAGTTTCCCAAATTTTTGTTTACTTCTAAGCACTTACATGCTAGAAGTACTTTAAAAACAAAAGATCAAATAAGAGAAATTTATATAGGGATTCATAGAGTAAAAGAGGGAGGGAGAGACTGAATAAAAGTAAGATTGAAAGAAAAAATATTGTCAGAGAGAAACCCGTGTACATGAGTGTGCATGCACATATACATGAGTGCACGTGTGCATGAGTATGTGAATGGGATATTTATGTATTAAAAAGTTCAAATTATAAAATTGTGTAGGAAATATTTTCAAGGGAATGCATAAATAATACCAACAACAATGTAGTAAATGTAGAAAAACTGTTTCATTGTGAAATAATCACTCCGGATATTTTAGCACCTTATTTACATAGAATTTGAAGTTGGTGAAAATCATCTAAATATTGACCCCAGATATAAGTCGATCCCCTAACCACCATTTTACCATCGATTTTTGGTCACGTACTCTTGAGTCAACATTACACAAAATTTCATTTGAACTAAAATTGTTTGAAAAAACAAAAGCAAAACCAGTTTTGTATATTTTATTTTCCTCTACAATTTAACAGTGGTAAAACAGTTATTTATAGGGTGAAATGAAAAATATAATTTAGCAAAATGATAATTTTTGGACTATTAAACCATTTGTCTTGAAAAAAATGTAATACCTTACATATATTTTTAAATATTTCCTCTCTAAACATGAGGTTAAGAGAAGTCCAAAAACTTGTAATCTATTAACAACAATTCATCTTGGATATTTGGACATGAAATTTGGTGTTTTAAATTTTAATTTCAAATAATATATATATATATTAAAGATGAAAACAAAAAAAAAATCATAATTCTTAAAAGATGTACAGATACCTTTGCGTAGGTGTTCAGCAATATACACAAATCCGGTGGTTTTGGGATGTAAAACATATTGATATTTTTCTAAATTGTGTTTTTCAGCATAGTCATTACTCTTCTTCATAGTAGCTTCAGTCAAATCTGTTCCTTCTGGAAACAAAAGAACCTGCAGAAAAATAAAACCTTAAAGATATAATTTTTTCTTTCTACTAACAAGCTAGAATAGATATATTTATACAAAAGACAACAAGAAGTACTCACCAGATTCTTATGCAATCATAAGTGTAGTTTTGCAATCATGTGGATTTGTCGCTGGTCATGTATTACCATCCAGTTGTGATGCCCAATGGATGGTAATACATGACCAGCAACATATTCACATGGTTGCACCTATGATTGCATAAGCATCTGATGAAGCCACATAAATAACCATCTAACAGAAATATATATCATGCAATAAAGCAATTATGGTGAAATAATCATGTCTTTACTCTTATTTGATAAATGAATACTCCATCACTTCTAATCACCAACCCTGAGATAAACTACTGGAGTGAAGTGCTTTTGGCATGCTCGGATCGGCTTATCCTCGAGAAGTTGCTATGTATCAACCACATATAAACAACTTATCTTCTGCAATATATATATTGCTCTGACAAATTAACAATATATATATATATATATATATATTGTTATACTTTGGGAGGGTCATGCTGCCAATAAAAACACACACACACCTGTTGGTTTTCACTTTAATTTATTACAAATTTCCAATTCAATAACTGGATGGTTGTTTATATATTGTCAAAGCTCTTTCGTCACACATTCTGTGACCTCCTCAGTGACTGATTTCTTATTTTGTGTCTCTCCTACACCATCTTGTTTTTGTGTGTTGCACGCTGTGTACTTGGTTTGCGCATGTGTATGTTTTTATTTATATGTTTATTTTCCCATCTTGGAGTTCTCACCAGTGTTCATTTATTCTTTCTCCTATGTAACAGGCTGTCTCACCTATGTAAGTGCAGGGTATTTTTTAAAAGCATATGTTTTACTAATTAGGGCTTTTATGGGAATACCTGGTCTTTCAACAACCTTAATACTTAATTTTTCTTTGTCTAGAGCCCTTCTAAATCTATAAGCTAGTTTGCCTTTGGATAATATGAAAGTTAACATATGGACTGCGGACTTAGTAAGAGTGATGAAGAATGTGTCCCACATGTGCAATCCTAAAGAATTAGAGAGACACATACAGCACTTCATCTACCACATGCAGTTCTCTGGCTACAACCAGAGACAGGATCAGGGTATATAAAAGAGCCAGGACCAAATGGGCAAAGATTGTAGAAAATGATGCAAATGGGACTTGCCCCATGTATAGGAGCACATTTTGGAATAAGATAGAAAGAATTAAGAAAAAGACCAATAAAATCAACTCATGGTATGATAGCAATAAATACAAGAGTGAAATGTTCAATGCAACCTCTAGAGGTGAACTAGCTTACAGATTTAGAAGGGCTCTAGACAAACAAAAATTAAATATTAGAGATAGTTGAAAGACCAGGTATTCCCATAAAAGCCTTAATTTATCATCATCATCATCATTTAACATCAATTCTTCCACACTGGCATGGGTTAGATGAGTTATCCTATTGTGAGCAATGCTAGATCAGGTGATCATGCCATGCTCATACAAAACTGATTTTGGCTTGATTTCTACAGCTGGATACCCTTCCTAGCGTCAACCTCATTTACAGTGAGTACTTGGTGCTTTTTGCTGTGACACCTACACGACCACTTTACAGTGTGGGCTGAGCACTTGTCTCAAACACAACCAATTTTCAGCGTAGTAGAATATATCCATTTTAAAATAACCCTTCAGTGATAGGAAATGCATTGTCTGCAAATTAAGTCCACAAACTAATTGCAAAACTAGGAATGTAGTATATAGCATAAGATGTACTGAGGGACAGTGTAAGAATAAGAACATAACTTACATAGGTGAGACAGCCCATAGCCTAGGAGAAAGGATAAATGAACACTGGCGAGAACTCTGAGATGGGAAAAACTTATCAGTACTCCACCAACATGCCAAAATGGAACATAGGGGCACACTAGAGAACATAGAGATAAAAATTATATCCACACACAGAAAAGACGCAATGCTCTGACAAATTACAGAAGTGACAAACATGAACAAACACCAACCAAAATTAGACAGAAAACACGAGTGGAAGAGCAGCAACATATAATAATTAATAATTAAGGACAACTAATAATTAAGGACAAAATAAAGACATACAGACACACATAAGAACCAAACTAATAAAACAAATCAGACACACAGAGATAGAACAAGCAACCAACTAATGACAAGTAAATAAACACACACACCCGAATATAACACATGCACAAACTAAGTACACAGCACGCAACACACAAAAACAAAATGGTGTAGGACAGAACCAAGGAGATACACAAAATAAAAAATCAATCACTGAGGTCACAAAATGTGTGATGAAAGAGCTTTGACAATATATAAACAACCATACGTTTATTGAAGCAACCAACCGAAAATTTGTAATAAATTGAAGTGAAAACCAACAGGTGCATGTGTTTTTATTGGCAGTATGACCCTACCAAAGTATAACAATATCTGTTCCAACACGCGTTTTCAGATAAGAAATCTTGCAAAACAAATTAAAAAATTATATATATATATATATATATATCATCCAACATACAGAGTATATAGGATTTGAAGTGTGTTAACAACACTGTCAGGTCTATCATATTAAATGTTTTCAGTATTCAACTATTAAGCACGTGATAGACTTGACAATCTATGAATATGTTTGAAGAAAGATGTATCCACAGACATTGTTAAACCTAGGCCATGAACATGTCTCATGTTTAGAATTATTTTATGGTTTGGGACAAGATAAAACATTTCACTGAGATTTTTATTCTGTAACAGGGAGCATGGAATTTTGTGGTGCAGAATGACAAGTTATCATTTTCTTAGTTGCATAATGTCTTATAGAAATGCATATCTTAATTTTCAGCATAACTTCGTGTTGTTTTGCCTTAGTTCAGTTCTGATCATGTAGACCTATAATTAAAGGCATTCCAATCATGGCCATCCCATGAGTATGTCTTTGTGTTGTTGAAGGAGGAGATAAGATTGATATAACCCATTGGAGGATATTTTCAAGGTCTCTATTCATCGAGCCAGAGCAGATTTGGCATAAGGTGCTGAAATTACATGTGGAGTATGCTTGTATGCAGAAAGTTAGGAAGGAATGAAGGATGGTATCATTTGTATAGAAATAGATGATTGTTGGAGATGATGACAAGTAGGTCATTGATGTATAGGAGGAAGAATATGAGAGACAGAGCCAAATATTCTGGCACTCCATAGTTGACAGAGTGAGGGTGAGAGAGCAGAAGCTATGATGATGTGATCTGACAGCAAGTTACAGATCCAAGAGATGAATAGAGCACATAAACATGCAGTTTTGCTAGATTTGTATGCCAGACATGTGACAACTTAAGTAGGTTGCATGATAAGGATTACTATATTAAGCGGCATGCCTGCTGAATAATTAATATGTATTTTATCAGCTTGCCATATATCGTAAGGAGTTGTTTCTTCAGTATAGAATAGATATCAAAATGGAAAAATGAATGCATTCGAATTTTATGCCAAACATTTTGATATTGGTTAACAAACTTACCTGTGTAGGGTAATTTAAAACCTTAAAATAATTAAGGTACTTATCAAGTAATATTTCATCACTGGTCCATTTTCTATCCAGAAATATTAGCACCAAACATTGCATAGCCCAACCTAAATAAAGAAAATTAGTAAATTAGCTAATTTTGATATTAAGACTTGTTTTAAAAAACAAGCAAAGTTATATTCAGTAATGTATCCAAAACAATGATTATTTTCAAACACATTTTCAGAAAACCTTTTTTTCATTAAAAAACTTTTCTTTCTTCTGATCAAAGCCAATACTTCTTATTCCTGAGAGGGTAATGGAGACAAAGTCCTCAGATAAGCCTTCTAGAGGGTCCTATCAGAAGTAACTATTAGCAAATGATTTGGCTGGATCCCTGATTGAAACCAATTGAAGTTATGGATGTTATCCAACCATATTGCTCACAAGCATACAATTGGCTTGACAAATGAAATAAAAAATCCTAAAACACAACAGGTTTACTCAGTAAATAAATCAATAAGATCAATTATGTTCAGCTAGAGTGCAGAAAATAGAAAAAGACTGCTTCACCTTCATTCTGACAATCATACTATAAAGCAATACACATTGTTTAGAGTAAACATTGATTTTGAACATTGGCACAATTATATACTATCAGGTATATAGTCCAACACTATACTGTTTCTGCCATTTTACTGCACTTTTTGATTAATATTACTTTCTTAATGATTAACTCTTAACATCCTATATTGCATGAAACTGCATTAACAAGACATTCTTAAAATGTACAAAACTGCACTATGGCTGCAGTGCATGAAAAATTATATCCTTTAATACTGCCAATGTTCACAATCTGATCACTAATAAAGAGGCTATATACATTTAAAATAACAAATCTGTTTTTAGACATTTTCTTCTAAATCATTGCAGGATGTTTGTTAAATGAAAATATATAAACTTGGAGACAAAATAATCTTGTTGTTATTTCTGAACAGCCACTTAATAAACTCAGAAGAAAATGTGTCTATATATCTAATGGAGCAGAATGTATAATGTTTCTACAATGAAGTCTTTATATCAGTGCTGACATGTACAAGTTTATATACTAATACCATTTTAACCTATTTCTACAACCAGGATATTCTAAAATTCAAGCAGTCTTTTGATTACCAAAAATATTTTACATCACGAAGCTTCACATTATACAACTAGCATACTATTCTGGTTCATATATACAAATCTTATTTTATCACCCATATAAACTATCTCATACTTGATACATATTTTATAATAGACAAGATACATTTGTACTTACCAGCACCAGGAATTTTTTTTAAGCCAGATTTTAAAACTATTTTTAAATGCCTTAGTGATCCACAACGCAACATAAAAGAATATGCAAACAACCAGTCCAGCCGGGTGCGATGATTCATAACAATCAAAGATTGTTCATTTTGTTTTCCTGGGAATCCAGCAACAGATATTTTCACACCTAAAACAATTTCATATAAGGCCTGGAAATAAAATAGAACATGAACTTGATATTTCAAATCTACATCGTTTTTTTTAAAGACATTTGCATGTTTTTTAGAAATTCACCAATCAATACGTATTGAGAGAGAGAGACTGAGCATAAGAGGAATCAAATGCTGTGTGCAGGAGAGGCAGTTGCATTGGTATGGACATGTGATGCATATGAAGGATGACAGCTGCATAAAAAGGTGCAGAGCACTAGAAGTCGATGGAAACCGCGGAGTGGGGAGACCCAAGAAGACCTGGGATGAGGTCATAAAAGCCGACCTTACCCAATTACACCTCTCAAAGGCGATGACACACGACCGTGACCTCTGGCGTCACGCAATAATACAGAAGACCCGACCCCACACGGGTACAAGTCGAAGCTGAAGCATATAGACAATATGCTCCCACACCCTCCCACTGCAAAGTGGTCATGGAGGTGCCATGGCAAAAAAGCACCCAGCCCACACTGAAAAGTGGACGTGTAGGCGCCACGGAAAAAGCACCCAGCACTCACTGTAAATGTAGTTGGTGTTAGGAAGGGCATCCATCTGTAGAAATCAAGCCAGAATCACTTCCTGTATGAGCAAAGCATGGTCAGCCAACTGGACACTGCCCACAACAGGACAACCTGTCTAACCCATGCTAGTGTGGACGAACGGACGTAAAACGGTGATGATGATGAAATAAATAGAATTTCTCATTTTGAAAGAATAGTTAAACTATTAAAGAAAGTTATCAGATCAAGAATAACAAAGCAATAAACATTGCTTATATAGTGCACATATATATGAAATATAAGCATATGTATGTCTGCTACATATGTGAATATATATTCCAACAATGATGCATAATTAGAAATTGCTTGCAAGTAAAACAATTTTTAAGTGTAAATGTAGTGTGTCAAGTATAATAAATAGAACATAGAGTAATCTTTATTAGTTTCAGTCAGTCACTGAATATGCTGGGCACTGCCTTCATGGTTTAAATAAACACATTAAATTCAATACTTAAGTGGCACATTTCTTTATGAATTAATTATCTGTTGAATTATTGTGTTATACTTTTGACACACCATTGTCTATGCTTTTTAAAACAAGACAAACAGGGCTGTGATGCACAGGTATGACTGAATGGTCAAGAAGTTTGATTTACAACTATGTGCTTTCAGAATCTATCACCATGTTTTTTCCACTGTAGCCTAAGGAGTAAATTTGGTAGACACAAACTGTAAGGAAGCTCTTCATATCATCAGTTTTATGTGTTTTTCAATGCTAAGCTGTGGGGACATAAACTAATGTCGCCACTTGCACCAGAAGTATAAAACAAAAAAAACAAGGCATGCACACATATATAGCAAGGAAAACAGACATTAGATGATGATGGTGATGATGAGACTTGTCTGTTTGTGTCTGCCTTTTATTCAAAATGTACAAAGCTATATATATTATTAATTATCATTTCACTGGCAAGGATTGTATAGTATATACTTTCAGAAATAACTGGCAACTTTCCATTAAACCAATACCCACCCTCTAGGTCATATCTTTATCTTTTTAATTTACTTTTAGAACCTATTTTATCCTTAAATCTACAATCCAACATAGTTGCAGCATAAATTAAGTCCACAACACCATTAAATTTTAAAATATATATGAAGTAATAAGGAACACTAGATATAGCACATCAGTATACACAAAAAAATACAAATGATATGCACTAGATAGTGAGTGTTCTCATGGATATAAAATACCTGTAGTGAAATCCTTCCTTTAAACGAGCTTTTAATCCTTTCTTTACCATCATTTCTAAAGAATCACACTACCTATGTGTTTCTAATTTTGAAAATAATCAAGACTTTGGAGGAATTTAATAAAATAACTAACATTATATTATTAAATTCAGGCGGTGAATTGGCAGTATCGGTAGAGGGTCGGACACCATGATTTGACGCATAGAGTTACGGCCCTTGCCATTCTTAGTTCAAATCCCGCCGATGTTAACTTTGCCTTTCATCCTTACGGGGTCGATAAAATAAAGTACCAGTAATGTACTGGGTATTTGCTGGCCTTGTGCCAATAGTAGAAACAATTATATTATTAAATTCATAATTGTAATAAGTTTTTACATAAAATTATGATGGAAGGTTTTAATTTATGTATAAAAAGAGCAGTTTTGTATTATAAAATCAGGAGCAGATTCAGCTGGGTTGGTATCAAAGGGGTTGAATTTTTGTCCACTAAATAAGGTGTGTTTACATGTAAAACAAACATTAGTCAATAGCAGATACCCTATGGATTAACAGTCTAGTCCATAGAACAATGCAAGACCAAATTCACCATACTGATACAAGTATAACACTCAGTAAAAATTCATAAACATGTCATATACTACAAAAACCACTTGCAACCTGGTTACAGAATGGATGAGTATACCATTAAAAAACCTGTAAAACAGAACACATGTATTACACCTAACTTCAAACTCATAGTTAGTTATGAAACCATTACAATGAAAAACATCATCACTAAACCACAAAGTAGCAAACTATAGAATGTACTTCAGATAACCAATATACTATATAAACTTCATCACTCAAACAGCTACATCTGCACAGTGTGACATTTTCCCATTGGTTGACTATGCATTTACAGTAAGGATCCATTGCAAAACATTATAATACAGTATACAAAAAAAAAATGCAGCAAATTGGCAGTTGTTAGAACATTGGACAGAATGCTTTGCAGTATTCGTTCCAGCTTGTTTTTTGGCTTATTGCTCTCTAATTTCAAATCCTACTGAGGTTATCTTTACATTCATCCTTTTGAGGTCAATAAAAAAAATACCAGTCCAGTATTGGGTCAATTCTTCCTTTATATCTCTTCCTGACTTCCCCTTTCTCTAGAAGAAATCAGCTGAGTTCTGACCTGGAGAGGGGATGGGCTCTGCTATGTTTAAAGTGTCCAATACACTTGTCACTATGGTGTGCATACAACTCCATCAGGAGTTACTGGTCCATATATACATTCAATAAAATTAGACAGAAAACATTAGTTGGCAATTCTACTTTCCTATATAGAAATCCTAAAAAAAATGAGGAGAGTATCTATTGGGGCTTATAAACACAGATACAGCATAAGTGGAATTAACTATGAAATCTACCAAGATTTAACTATTAAATAATTTTTTTAAACTAGCATGAAGATTTTACCAGTACTCTGATGATCCTAAATATTAACCTAATTACGATTCATATATAATAAACACATGCCAATAATATAATTGCCATATTTATTAGCTTTGTAATGAATTGATAGTAACTAATAAGAAGTTTATAAATGTTTACCAACAGTGGTAAATTAATGGGATTTGTTTTGCTTAGTTTTTTGTTATGGTGATCCATCACATACTATTTGTAGAGTGGTAGAAATACCTCCAAAATAAACACCCCCTCTATGACACCATACAATGAAAATAAACACGTAAATAGCTGCAAATTTTAAAAGTGACAAAGGACATGACATCTTGACAGCTGAGTGACAGTATAAACCATAACCACTAATTGAAGAAAAGGATTCCTGAATGGAGAAAACAGGTGGAGGCTTTAAACAAAATGGGAATGAGAAAATATGGACTTCACTCTAGAGAAGTAAAATTTCCACAACTGAAGGAAGACAAAGTTATGGACACAAAATCAATGAAATATAGGGTATACATTCTCAACAAAGATAACAATGTATCCAAAGCAAGGAGTTTGGCAGAAAATAGAAATATATCAGGTTGGTTTGCCGGATTTTCATCTTGGTACTTTCATTTCATAAAGTGGCACCCTAAGCATAAGAATAAAGATCAGGACTGCATAAAAGATGTTTCACAAACATTTTATCAATGCCAATAAGTAGACCATCCAACAAAACTATATAATATGTAAGAACAAAGACTGTGGCTAAAAACAATTGGGCTTGAAATTACCACTGCATTATTGTTTGGGCCTGTTGTGCATAAGGCATAAAACCCCTGCCTTTACTAATCTATAAACGGAAAACTGCCCAAGAAATGATTCCATCTGGTATTCTTGTTTATGTCTATCTCAAGCAATAGATGGATGAACGCAGTGTGAAACTGTGGTTGGGGAAAAGTGGAAAAGTATGGCCATGATAGTTAGGTTATCTGTTAAAGAAACCAGTATTGATAGTGTGGGATGAAATCCAAGCTCACAAAACAGAAGCAACAAAGAAAAAAACTTGAGCAATTAAAAATTAAAGAAGCATTTATCACTGGTAGTTTAATGTTGCAATTACAATTACTAAACACTTCAGTCAATAATCCTTCCAAATGGGAGAACAGTCGAACAAATAATTGATTGCTGGAAATTTAATAACCTCAAATGTTTTATGGGAGAAGAGTGAAAAAAACGAATGACCGCTGGGAATTTTGTAACCTCTACAGGATGATTGATGTAATCTACTATTGCACAAGTATATCAGTAGGTGAAATTATCATGGGCTGATGTGAATGTAGAAATTATAACAAAGGTATTAAATAGATGTAGAATTAGTAATGCATTGGATAACACAGTTGAACTTATCTATATAACCCAGAAACAGCTAACAATGGTGTAAATGACCAATTTAGAACCAAGAGACAAAGTAAAACTAGCAAAAATGAAAGTTTTAGTTAGAAATACAAAACTGTACCGCTTTTTGGAAAGTGACCATGTCTGATGTCCAAAAAGTAAGCAGGTGGAAATTCTATAAAGTGTAGCTAACAAACAAAAAGGGTGCAGTAGGATCTTAGACAGACTGACAGAGAAGAAGCATTTCATATATATTAGATGCACAAGAGTAACTAGAAGAGCACGCAAGAAATTATGTCCCTTGATTGCTCAGAAGTAGTTATTAGTTATGTTATTACCTAACTGATCTAATCAGCTGTGGAGGGGAGTGTTGCAAAAACATAAGCTGGAGTGATAAAATACAGGTCACAAGCCTTTATATTTACATACAGTTTTCTTTCCTGTTTTATGGTAAATATAAAGTCTTTATATTCTGAGGTAGGTAATCAAGTGATTAATCAACTTTTTGAAATTTGTGCTGTAAATGGTTAGGTCATTTGAACACATTGTTTGTAATCAAAATTATTAAGAATCTCATTTTGTGAAGACTAATGCAGACTAGTTTGATGTACTAAACAAAAGCTTTGGATCAGTGAATAAAATTTCCCAATAAACCACTAATTAGTTACATCTATCAAGATGAGTTCCTCTGCTAATACATGGAATAATTATATTCACTCCTTGAAATCTAATATTAAATTGTAATTCAATTGAACACTTATTTCACCAAAGTGCTCTTGCTTAGCTCCAGATCAACCCTATTATCAAAGGTATTTCAGCTGTGGCCATCCTATCATTTTCCCAAGCATAATGCACACATGTGACATTATTTAATGTGTTCTTTTCTAGTCTGTCATTCAAGGGAGATTTCACAACTATTTCAAATTGGATGAGTGACTGTGTTAACCCTTTAGCATTTACATAACTCTATATTTACTATTGTATTTTTGTAGTAAAGACTTTATCTTACATATTTATCTCACATAATATCGAATCTACGAGATTTTGATGTTGTTTATTTTGAGAACGATACCTTAATGTCAGTATGAGCAGCCAGTTATGGCCAGTTTGAACAGAAAGAGGCGAGAGAATTCTGGCCAGATACAGCCGGTTTAAATGCCTTATAGTCTCGATTTGAAAAAGTTCTTAACCCTTTGATTGCAATATTTCTAATGAAAGCCACTGTTTATGATTTTAATAATCATAAACAGTGCCTTTCATTTGAAAAATAACCATAATTGGAATATAAAGGTTCTTAAATAAAATGACAATACAAGGTTTTTAGATAAATAACTTTGTATCATTAAAACCAGAGCCTGTTTCAGGTGATTTGGTATCAAAAGGGTTCATTAATAAGATACCAGTTACTACTACTACAAACCAACAAGCAAATTGGCAATTTTCCAAACTAGTAAATTCATCAATTATTTTCCTGTTATTCTATATTTAAAATAATATACTTAAAAAAATAATCAATAACCAATTAGCAAATTGCAAAAATCATGATGTACACACAACACACACAAACAAGTACATACATATGCATGTATGTTGCAACTATATACACATATATTTCTCCAACAACATTCAGCTATAAACAGCTAATTCCTTACACATCTTACCTGGCTACTGCTGGTCATAGTAGTTGACATGCAGTAAGACTGCTCAAACCAACATCACAACTAGTAACTCATATTACAACTATGTACTGATTGTTAATAAAGTTTATACACAAATTTCTCAATTCATCATTTTTCAAAAGGACATTAAAACAGCATGTGTCCACTCCCACCCTCTATATCCTGCACTAACCACTATGCCTAGTCCTTCCTGTCTGGAATTTTGGTAATCTGGAATTCTTTCCCTTCTTATGCCTTTCCAACAATTTAAATAGACACCAATGGCATAGGTCTCTCACCTAAGTGGGCTTATAAAAAGCATGAGTATTGTCCATTCTTCAAAACCTTACAAGTAAAAAAAAATTACCAGAGTAATTTTTACTTCTTAGTAACTATTCTTTCAAAGAAATACTTAATCCTTTTAGCAATTCTTTTGCACCATTATCAACTCTGTCTTGGAATTACAACAAATAGATACTGCTAAGGATTTTTCCTATAGCAATTATTAACACTGCACAACATACTACCTACACAATATGTTTACTATTTTTCTATCTAATATATTATTCACACAAGTCAATGAGAAAACTTCCACAAATTGAATATCAATGACTGTAGATGAAACATCTGAAGGCTTTTTGAAATTTCCAAGTGAGAAGATAAAATTCTGATTATCTTTCTATTTGCAAAATACTCTTCTTTAACTGACCATGGTTATAGCATAAATTTATCCACACTTATTAAAGAATTTATTAAATTAGATACACCAATTTACATAAATTGGCAGTTAATTTGATTAATAAATGATTGACATGTTTGCAGAGTTTGATTTTGATGCCATTATGTACTTCAGAACAAACCCATAGATCTTTATCAGTACTGCATGTGTAAAGTAAATTGAAATACATTGTACATCATAAACATATAATGTAACACAGTATAGGCAGGTTTATTCTGTAATACATAATAGCATATATAAATATACATATGAACAATCTGACCAAAAAAGCATGCACAGGTCAAAAATCATAATCCTTCAATTGACAGACCAAAATGTTCTTGTGGATTACAGCTATGTATGCCTGGTGGAGTTGTAAGGGTGCTGTTCTGACATGTGGTCTTGAGCATTTTATAGCTGGCAGAGCCCATCTCTCCATGTTTGAACACAACCGATTTCTTCCAGGGAGAGGGAGAGAGTGAGAGAGGAAGTGAAAAAGAAATACAGATGAAGAATTGACTCGAGTACTAGACTAGTGCTTTTTTTTTTTTATCAACCTCAAAAGGATGAAAGGCAAATTTGACATTTGCAGGATTATAACTCAGAGCACAGAAAGCTGGAGCAAAGATTGTAAGGCATTTTATCTAATGTTCTAACAACTCTGTTAATTTGCTGTCTAATGTAGTTATAGGCCTATTCAATTAACTTCATTTTCTGCAAGAGGAAGAATTCTAGATGACTATAGTTCTGGGAAAGAATAATTAAGCAAAGTTTTTATAACATGAATTAGGAAGAGACCGAGATGAGTGGTAGGTCAAAGGAGTGGAAACTGAAATTATTGTGTAGTGCTCGGGTGCATTACAACTCACCAAAGTACATAGAATAATATACAAGTTTCAGGAAAGTGAACAGTGTATGAGTCATGATATACACACAGATACATGCATGCGTGTGTGTGGAGGGGGAATTTCAGGAAGCATGGAAGTTTTAAAGGATGCAGTGCCTCGGCAGCTAACAATCGATGCAGGTAGATTGTTCCTTGATTCAGCAACTCTGAGCGTGAAAAAATGTTTCCGAAAGTCATGGGAACTGTACTGCTTTCTGACTTTGTAGGCATGCCCATGGGTGATAGACACATGGAATTCAAAAAGGTGCTCAGGGTTGTTGTTGGCAAGATGGCTAATAATTTTGTAAATGTTTACCAAGTCCGTTGCCAGATGTTGGAGCTTCAATGTATCCATGCCCAGGGAAGCAAGCCTTTCAGAGTATGGTACATGCCTTATGGAGGGTATTCGCTTGGTTGCATATTTCTGAACAGTTTCCAGGAGGTCAATGTTCTGAGAAAGATAGGGGTTCTAGACTGGTGATGCAACTTCTAAGTGTGACTGCACCATAGCTATATACAGCTTTAAATAGATAGCAGGAGAGCAGCTGACAAAGGTCTTACTGAGTGATGCTAAGACACCCTCCGCCTTCTTGACAATTTTAGAGATGTGCTTTGTCCAACACAAATCGCTGCTGACAGTAATGCCCAGGGCATGTTCACAAGAAGACTTCTTGAGAGTGGTGTTGTGGAGGGAGTATGTGAAACGCTGGGTGGTAAACTTGTCTACTGCTAGCTTGAGTTGCCAGTCTGTGATCCACTGCTGCATTGTGTCCAGGTCTGATTGCAGGAAAGATCTATGGCACGTTTTGGTTTTCAACAGTAAAAATGCCTGCATAGCATTCAGCAATGAGTTCTGCACATTATTTGGGATTGTCAGTAATCTGGCTTGTGTCGAGATGGCGAAGAAGACCAACTGCAGAGTGAGGTCTCTGCTTTGAACATACATATTTCCAGAACACTTTGCTGTCAAGGTTGGTTGCTATGTGCTGTTCAAATTCAAGCACTGCCTTTTTGGTCACCTGCTTGAGATTGTTAGATGATCTATTGCACTTTTTTATATTGATTTCTGATCTATGTAGTTTGTATTCCCATTCAGCATCACATTCTTTCCTGGCAAGTCAGACTGCTGCAATCTCCCAAATTGCACTTTTGGGATGTTTTTTGTGCTTACGTGACATTGATGCTGCACTTGGTGTCCATATTGAGTTCAGGATGTTCTGAATTACAGTGTTCATATCTCCAGAGTCATAAAATTCAAGCCAGTTTGGGTGTTGTAGCTCAGTGCAGTAAAAGTTCCAGTCTGCTTTATTCCAGTCAAAGTGAGCAGTTTGGAAATGGTTGTGGTTTTTGTTACTGCCCATAAGAGACAGATTGGCAATGATCATAGCATGATCAGAGTCACCTAAAGGTTCCTCACTAGTGACACTGATAACAGTTTAAGGAGTAGTGGTGAAGAGCAGATCTAAAGTGTTGTCAACTCTTGTGGGAGAGGTGACTACTTGGGACCAGTTCGAGTCCAGCACTAGCTCAAGGAAATCATTTGCATTTTGCAGCCAATGAAAGATTTCCCAATCAATCTCAGGGTGACTGAAGTCACCTGCAATAAAAACATCAGGGCTGTTTTCCTGGCAGCAGCAGCTGACGATATCAAAAAGATGTGTCCTGGTGGTAATTGGGGGGGGGGGGGGGGGGGATAAACACCAAGTAGAAGTGTACACATGATCATACATATATTGCAGAAAAATACTTCTTGTGATAGGTTCAAATCATTGCAAGGAATTGCTGAACAGTTTAAATGAATGTAGACCACCACACCATCACTATGATTAATGTAGTCTTTGCAAAATAAGTTGTAGCCAGCTATGCTGAAAACTCCATCAGTAAAGAATGAGCCCATGTTTCTGTGACTGTAATGAAATCAGGGTCGATACTTTTGACGTAAGAATCAAAAAGATGGATCTTGTTGCATAAACTACAAACATTTAAGGACAATTTGTATCTTGACTTCAGTTTATGATGATGTATAGGGGATGACAGGTTGTTCTTATTTAGTTTTAAACAGTGTTTTCATTGCCAGCTATCGTGGGTACAGTGTGCTCACACCAGCTGATATTCCTTTTCCATGTCTCACCAGACTTCATAAACTTCCATAGCTGCCCATCGTCGCGTAGGCTAAAGCTTTCAAGTGGTGTTGAGTTGCGATTTAAAGAAGCTTCAGCACGTAGCTTTGGCGTATCTCAGGTGGTTGGCCAGGGCGTGTTATAACAGTAAAAGAGAAATTGAAAAGCAATAGCACATATATGAGTTAATTATTGTCACATGTTAATTAATAAATCTTGTGAATCATTGGGAGGAGTAGGATTAATCAAGCGCGCTTGTGTAAGTAGCAGAAATGCTCCCATATATAGGATATCCTTTTCGGATTTTCTATAGTATAGGTTTATTTCAATTTTGAACAGGTTTGTTATTTCAATTTTGAACAACGTATTACTGTAATGTTATTGAGTTTTATATATTGCTAAGGATTGTAAAACTTCAAAACTCATTATTCCTTAAAATTTGAGTGACGTTCTTATCCTAAAACTAGACACCAAGATCAATATATTTTTTCCTTCTTAATTCTTTCCTTTATTTTATAACAATATTATCCAAGAAGTCAGGAACAATCAGTATATCTCAATATTAAGTTTGCAACTTGTCTGCTACTTTTTGCTTGTACTTCCTTGGAACTTCTCCGTGCTCGCTCGACATATTAGATATGTTAAACAAATTTTTTTTTTCTTAAGGAAAAACACAGTATCTAATGTAATACTAGATAACCATACAAAAACAAGGTTTGCTTGATCAGCGATTATTTGGAACTAAGCAACAACTTAATATAAACTAATATCTATTTATATCTAATACCCATTATAGTAAAAGATTTGACAAATTGAAACAATAGCAAAACTTCAACAAGATACCTTATCGTACCAAACATTTATCTACAATAAAATAAAGAGTTTACTTTGTAAATTATTTTTGTCACACAATAATAGTGCTTCTTTTTAATGTCTACAAACTTAAAATTATACTCATTAACTTTAAAAGGATTGTCGAACAAATTGCTGCTTAGGACGGTGTTATCAATTAACTGCTATAGGTCGGCCACAATTATATTTTAAAGTAGGGTCACCTATATTGGCCACTCTGCGAAAAAAAAGAAAAAAAGAAAGTAAAGCAAAGCCGTATTTCTGTATATGATATCATAACGGGATGAAATGTGAGCAGATTTGTTTCAACATGGAATTTTTAAACACTCCACTAACTTTTTTATTATGTACTTTTTTAAAAACGGATAAGGGTTTATGGGATTTACAGTTACAGTATTATATATTTATATCGTTTTTACTTAAAGTGTATAAACATTCTGCTAACGTTTTAAAAGCATGAGTTATTTCAATTTCTGAAAATTTTAACTGCTTTTAAATATAAAAATGTTGGTATCAAAATACAGAATCGCAATAACACTTTTTAAAAATCGGGTAATACCCTTGGGGAAAATAAGTAACTGCTGGCCACATATTGTGTCCCTAAAAGTATTTTACACGATTTTCTAACGTGTTTTGTAGCGACTGTGTTAAGAATATAAACATTTTAAAATTTCAAATCATCTAAGCGCCTCGATAAGTCGTAAGATTAAACTGCATTTGTTTCAATTCCAATAGATGAAAATGTAATTACAAATGCAAACAAAATATATTTATTAAAAAAAAAAAGTACAGCAGCTGTAAATCTCCATATCATGTTCTAAAAAGGTTAATTTAAATAAAAGCATATTTTTATTTTTATTAAAAAAAAAAACTTTTGTCAGATTCAAAATATATTTAGTTCAAAACAAAAATCGCCGTTTTTTTATTTTTTATTTTAAATAAAGGTTTTTAAAAAAGTTGAGGGAGTTTTTAAAAAAACACGCTAAAACGAAGGTCTCGAAATTTGTTTCTTGAAAAACTTTCTTTTCCTTTATGGAATGTTTTAGGGTCAAATCCCACTTTTGACGTTAGTTAATTAGTTTTTATAAGTTCATAATATCTAATTTGCCTAGGTCAATATCTTTTTTTTTTCCTTCAACATTAAAATTAAATTGGTGACAAAATCTTCATTAAAAAGATACATTGCACAAACGAAGGCGACTTATAGGTTTGTATTGGTTTTAGTAGTTTGTTATGTCTCTTCTGTTAATCTTTACACTATTGGAACAGTATGTAAACAAAATAGGGAGATAATTAGGTGTTTAATTGAGTACTAGCAGTGGCGGACAGCAAACGCCAAGAGGATATAATGTAATAATTCAGTCTAGATAATTTTGCAACCATATCGGACAAGTGACAATTATAGAAAAAAGATTGGCAAGCATCAAGTGTCATAAACCAAGTTATTAAAAACAACAAAGATAGAAATACAGTGTGATGCGTGCGACATACAAATAAAAGTGTCATCGATAGTGATAGTCGTAATAGGAGTAGCAATATGTGTAGATGCCCAGAGTAATAAAGGGTAATTAAATGATTGATAATATAAGAAGCTACTTAACGACACCCAGAAAATGGCGTCAACATCACGTGACATTAGTGGTGCCAACATTTCATATTCAATAATTCTTCTATTGAACAAGTGAAAAGTTATGAAAACTAAATCGTGAGCTACAGGATTTTACCATGAAGCGCAACGGGTTTTCTTTGCAGTTGTTGTTTCCTATGAATCAATAACCAACTAGTAGTAAAGCCGAACTTAAATAAATCTTAATTTACAAACGAAGAAACAAGACATTAATAATTACCCCAACTGTTTTATCAAAACTAAGTTTAAAGTTGAAAAGATTTGTATAGGAATTATAAAATACAACTAGTATGTAATCTCTCTCTTAAAAAAAACAAAAAAAAAAAACAACAAATGACGAATTAGTTTATTATAAGTATCTCTAAAATTCTAAACTAAATACAGGTTATGAAAACTAAATATTGAGCTTTAGACTTTGATCAGAAAGTAAAACGAATTTTCTTTGATACTTATTGTCTTTCGATGAAGCTTACTTTAAAAAGCAAGGTACATGACATTAGATAATAATTACCCACAATTGTTTTAAATCGAAGATTTACGATTTTAACAGTTTGCTATATATACCTTCTTTTAAATTATCTTGATACTTTCGTAACAGTATGTAAACAAAATAGGAAGGATATAATTAGGTGCTTAATTGGGTACTAGCGATGACCTACAGCAGACGCCAAGAGGCTATAAGTTCTATTTATATTAATACGACATTGTTAACGAGTGACAATTCGCTACTAATAACAAGACACCTTCCGTTTTTTTTTCTGCTCAGGTAAAGGTTCTTAAAGTGACAAAACTCAATATGCAGATGTTGTTGTGTTGTTTTCGTATAACCCTAGGTCAAGCAGACATGATAAAAAGCATTCCCGTCTTTTTAGGTGTATATAAAACTACATTTTCCAATGTGTCCTTCCTCTTTTTAAAAGGTAGAGGGGAATTTGGCTGCTATTTCTAGCAGGCCACACGACCATGAAGAGTCTCTTTCATTGTCACCGCAGACGTTTTAATTTTCCGAAGAGGTTACTCAAAATCAAATAGTAAACTGTTTTACATTAAATATCAATAAAAACTACAAGGAACCATAATCACGACTGTTTTGTTCAACTGTCAACTATTAAAAATATCATAAATACCTGTTATTTTAAAATTAACGTTTGCAACACCAAAAACAAATATTTCTGCGCACAACTTAGAAAGCACCTGCTCGTTTGCGTCGTCTACGATATTTACAATTAACGTTGTATTTTTTATTTTATTCAGCAAACTAAATAATATACTTAGCTGTTATATTATGTAATTTACAAAAGCGAAGAGAATTTCATGAGTTAGAGGACGAAGAACAAAAGTTAACCAGCTGAAGGGAAAGTAAATATTAACAGCGACATATTTCCATTTTAACTTAATATTAAAAATTACATTTATTTTAAAGAAAGCTAGGTACAAAATCTTTGCGATACATTGACATCTTCGGACACTTACCTGATATCGGAACAAAAATTGACTCTTTGCAAAGTCAAAGTATTCTTAGACGAAAATTTACAAAACTTCTATTTATGAAAATAGAATCGAGGTCACGTGCAAGGAAATAAATCATTATAGTAAGCAAAGTTAACAAACTATCGACAGAATATATATATTAAACGAATGATTTGTTTTCATTTTTTTTTATTATTTTTATCGTTCGTTTGCTTTTTAGCAACTGTTAAGTGATAAGGAATTTACTGTAAGCGAAAAATGCTATCAATTAGTTTCGCAGAATTTAAAAGTAGAGGAAATACATACCTTTTTTTTATTAATTTAGTCAATTTATTGACACCGTATTATATCACACGCGCACATCCAGTTAGGGAGATAGGTACATATTCTTAAATAGAAATATCAATTACACTTACCACAACGTAGAGTTTCCATGAAAGAACGATCGTATCTAATAACCATCGTCCCCAGAAGGGCTCAAAGAGGGTAACTGGCAGAACGGGTGTCAGCAAGAAGAGTGTCCCCATCATGCTACTGAGGAATACAAGACAGCTAAAGGTCACTCCGAGACATACTGCCGAGCGACTGGTCATCTTCAACTAGATTCATTCACTAACAGAAGAATGAATGAACGATAAACAGCAACAACACCGGTAGCCCTTAGCAAGCTGTTTTATCTTCTGCTTGACTTCCGTCCGTTCCGCTCGAGCCTAGCTTTCGTCTTGTTTAACCTTCTTCCTTTCATTTATTATTCAACTCTTGACATTACGATTTTGCCTTATATTTCCTACTGGTTTCTATTTATTTCGTCTATTTCCTTTTTGTTGTTTTTTCCTTCCAATTGTATATCTGTAGTAGAAATTGGGTGATGCCTTTTCAATCTAAAACACCCTGCTAGCTGATACGACACCATAAAGACTATTTTAACTACAGACAGATTATATGACAGACTTGAGAAAGTCTGAAGCAAAAGTGAAGAAAGCAGAAGAATGTAAGCAAAGTCGGCTATGGGTAGCTGGTTTTGACTGTTAGTGCTAAGTGAGTTAGTAAAAGATGCATGACGGTGAAATGTAGCAAGTAGAATGAGAGGAGAAGGCGCAGGGTACGCTCATAGGAGACGAAGGGGAGGAGAGAGAAGTTAGGGTAAAGGGAAACAAATGTTATAATTGTTGTGAGTCTGGAACGATTAGAAGAATATAGACAGTTGCGAACGAAGTAAATCAACGACGACAGTACTACGAATGAAAATATTTTTTTCCTGATGTCAAAGACCACTACCATTTCTTATGACTAGGCTTAATTGTTGAATTATAAAATCTTTTGCTAATAATGAATAAATGTATTTTCTAGATTTAGTATATAAATATATATGCATACATTTAATTGTCGAATAAATGCATTATATACTTTTTTTTTTATGTTTATGATTAGAACTTAAAGCTATAATTTAATCGGTAAAAATCCAATTCATATTTTGGTTCAATAAATTTTTCGTTGTATTAATTTAATCTCCCTCAGAATCATAACACGAAATACGTTAATACAGTTGTTCCTAAAGTTGGTGCAACAATAAGGATAGTGGATATGTTTGAGATATCTGTTATCTCTCCTATCTTAAAGTAGATGGGGTTTTCAGAATTCTAAATACATATATGGTTTCCACCAATCTTCTCCCACCCCCGGTCTTAAAACCGCGCTCTCACCAGCTAGATATCCCATTCACCTCGTTCATGTCCAACTTGCATATTCGTTCCTCTCCCCATTTACCACACTTTCAAGGCTCCTATTCTGTCCTGTTCAACCCATGCATACAAGCATAGAAAGCTGGACACGCTCTACATCTGCTCTTCTATAATCCTGCTACCACTATATGTATATATTAATATATATGTGTGTGTGTGTGCGTATAACAAAGAGGATGTGGTAAGATACCAGGTGGACCATAACGCACCTGAGTACTCAATACTTTGGGTAGTAGAGTGGGTAATAGGAAAAGAGTCAGCCGTCGGGGTCCTGACTCTTTTCCTATATATATATATTGCGTGCTCCGGAACCCCGGGTTCTCGCCTTAGACATGAGCAACGCACTATTCTCTGTCTCTAAACCTGAACCGTTAACGGCTTGAACTCCCCACCCATTTTCTTTTAGCTCCCCTCTACCTCCCTACTCCACCACTTACACACTCCTACCCAACACCACCATAGACACACACACAAACGTACTCACATTTATATATATATACCTCACTAATCTGCTAACTGACCCACCAACCCTACTAGCACCAATAACCCCTCCCTACCTCACCAACCCCACTGACCGTACACACCACAACACTCGTGTGATACAACATACACACGTGGCAATATACATACACACACACCAACATTAAAAATAATAGAAACATCACCTACACACACCTGCCTGTAGACACTCACAGATAATACACACATAAACGCAACCGGACACACTCGCACACTTAGAATTTGCAAAAAAGCCCCTCTACATACACACAACCCTCTGTTCTGCCCTCTACCTCACTATTCTACGAACTGATCCACTACCCCTATTAACACCACTAACCCATCCCTGCCTCACCGACGCACCACAATACACGGCTTTACTACTAGCACCGCCCCCACTCTCCCTTCTCAACTCACTTCCATTCTGCGTGCACCACCACCTCCCCCTCCTGTGCTCTTCCGCCCTAACCTAACCTTCTGGCCTCGTGTACCACAGTGACCACTGCTCTTTGGAATACCCGGACTACTCCACTCATAAACATGCACACTCACACACATGTACATAAACATACACACTCACACATATGTACATCATTTACACACGTGGTAATATACACGCACATACACTGACATACAAAGAACAATAGAAACATCAGTTGCACAGACATATATACACACATACGTACACACTCACACATAAAAATCACCCACATACACCTACTTGTAGACACACTCAGACACTCATTCAACACACGTGATAATACACGCACTCACATACATAGAACATACAGAAAAAGCCCCCCCCCCCCCTCCACGCACACACACACATAGAACCAAAACCTGACGGACTTCACTTTACTTGGACACATATTGAAGCCATGCACATATACCAATTTCTCCCACTTTGACACACACACTCACACACAACCATTCCACTCCCCCTCCCCCCAGCCTGGACCTTTCACCCACCACCCACATATATAAATATAGATTTAGCGAGAATCGCATTTCGGCGGGTAGAAAAGGCGAAACGAAACGCAAAAAATCAGAAATAATTGTTTCTACTTTAGGCACAAGGCCAGCAATTACCCAGTGCATTACTGGTACTTTATTTTATCGACCCCGTAAGGATGAAAGGCAAAGTTAACCTCGGCAGGATTCGAACTCAGATCGTAAAGGGACGTAACTATGCTGCAAAGCATGGCGCCCGACCCTCTACCGATACTGCCAATCCACGAATGCTGGCAAGGACTCCATAGTTAAAAAACCAGAGCTAAACAATATGTTAAGACGCCATACAAAACTGAAATAGTGGTCAAGAAAGCATCAACCACCTAAACCAAAAAGCAAATCAAGCTAAACAGGTCAAAACAAAATAAATGATAAAAAAACAAAATAAATGATAAAAACACACACACACTCACACACACACACACACACACACACACACACACACACACACATATATATATATATATATATATATATATATATATATATATATATATATATATATATATATATACACATTTAATTTCCTTCGCTAACTACTCTTACATGTATCTATTCTCTCCTTATCCAAACTTTCCTGAAGAAGGATTTCTCTCTGAAACGTCAAAACCTCCTCCACTTCCACCAAGTGTGAATCTAATATAACTGTAAAAATTGTCTCCTGTGTTTTTTTGTTTTATTTATCAACTATATTTATATCATCATTGATTAATGTCTATCTTCAATGCTAGCATGGGTTAGATGGGTTTGTCCTATTTAGAGGCAAGTTGGGTCAGGTGACCGTGTCTCGCACATACAGGAGTGTTTCTGGCAGATTTTCTATAGCTGGATGCCTTTCCTAACGCCAATGACATTGACAGTGTGTGCTGGGTGCTTTTTACCGTGTCTTTCACACGTCCACTTATATATATATGCTGAGCTTGTTCTCCCTTTTAATAGTTTTTCCTTTTCCAGAGAGTTTTACCAACAGGTCTCTGGGGTAGCCATAGGTACAAGAATGGGCCTTATCTATGCCAACTTGTTCGTTGGTTACGTTGAGGCCACAATCTTAACCCAGTACACATCTCACTTTTTTCCAAACCCACCTATCACCACCTTTAAGTGCACCTGTAATCTCCGCCACCTCCTGGGACATGCTTTCTTCGTTCCTCTCACAGGACCCCATCTGGCTCACATCTTCGCTGTAACAACTGTCCCTTCATTTCTAACCTCACCACTCTCACAGGTACTAATCATTCATTCCATATATGCCACTACTTCATCTGCACATCAACCACATAGTCTATGCCCTCCTGTGTTCCCTTTGTGAATTCTTATACATTGGACAAACAGGCTGCCGTTTGGTGGACCGTTTTGCTGAACATTTGAGGGACATACAACTCAGTATGGATACCGCCATCGCTTGTTATTTCTGTTCCCCAGATCACTCTTCCCCACATGTCTCAGTCATTGGTATCCTTTTACATCATGGATCACAAGCCTCGCACACAGGACTGAGCAGAGTCGAATTTTCCCCCATGCGTGGAAAATCAGACTCTAAAAATTTTGTTTCCCATTTCTGCCACTGCTCGTCTCCTCAATCTTTCTATTTCTTCTCATTCTATTTCTGATGAATAACTAGCATCGAAAATGTTAAGACTCTTTTCCTACTATATCAAGCGTAAAACTAATAATATATTTCTTCATTGTACTGTGTTGTTTGCTTTGTTATTTCTGTTTGCCTTTTGCATGCATACATACATACATAAATACATACATGCACATACACACACACATGCACACACACACACACACACACACACACACACACACACACACACATATATGCATACATATACAGTGGGAGAGAGATTTAAAGCCAAAAGATTCATTTGATTTTTTACCTAGATACAGGGCTCTCAAGAGAAAATTTCACAAGGCAAAACAAGATTGCTTTTGGGCTCTGGAAGTGGAGGAACTGTTTTCATCTCTGTATGAGATATTCATGGGTCCCTTTTGTGTTTAACGGATCCTTTATAGCAACATACAAGTTTCCAAATATGGAATAATACACTTCTTCAGGTACTGACAATGTTTCAAAAGTTATTTACTTCTCTCACACACAAGTTTAGACTGAAAATAGTTTAAATTTAACATTACCTAACTCAGACTTCTAAGATATCTTCCTTAAAATCCCAAAGAAATAAGAGTTATCACCATCATCATCACTGTTTAACATCCATTTTTTCCACACTAGAATGAGTTAGACAAGTTGTCCCATTGTGAGGCAAGCAGATCAGATGACCATGTTTTGCTCATACAAAACTGTTTCTGGCTTATTTTATGGTTTCTATGGTTGGATGCCCTTCTTAATGCCAACCACATTTACAGTGTGGACTGGGTACTTTTTCTTGTGGAACCGAAACAATCTGCAGAACAATCTACACATAAATTTTGACAGTTACGAGAATAGAAGGATAAATAATGTACTATTTTCCTTTGAAAATCCTGCTGTCCCAGCTGTCATGAATCTGGTTCAGGAGATTTCCAGATAAAGAACTCGAAGTGTCATCTTTATTGAGGCTGAAGGTCACCTTAAGACCTAGGAGAATCATTTCAAAAACATCCTAAATGTTGCAACTTCTGCTGAAACTAATATTCCCATTAATAAAATCTTCAACACATTTAATAACATCAAACAAGGAGCATTCTAGCAAGATGAAATCAACTCAGCAGTCTGTCCAATGAAAACTGGGAAAGCTCCTGTTTTTTGTGACTTACCACCAGAGTTCTGGAAACTCCCCAAGGTGAAGAAGGTCCTTCGGAAGTTCTCCAATGAACCTTACAATAGCAATTGACCCTAGGGTTGGGATGTATGAGGCCTTTTTCCAATCCCAAAGAAAGGTGATCTGTGTTTCACAGACAACTACAGAGTCATATCTCTCACTCAAGTTGCCTCCAAGATCTACAATCATTGTTTGCCGAGCAGAATCCGTCCAGTTATTGACACAGTTCGTCATCCAAACCAAAAGAGTTTCTGAAAGGTAGATCCACAACATTTTACCTTCTTGTTTACGCAGAATTGTCAAGGAGCTTAAGAATTATGACAAGGAGGCAGTTCTAACATTCATTAATTTCCATAAAGCCTTTGATTTAGTTGATTGTACCTAACTTTTCCTGATTCTTGAAGCTTATGGAATTCCTCTGAATGTGGTTGTTGCTGTTTGTGTCATGTATGAGAACACCTTAACTGTTATTCTTACACCTGAAGGAGAAACCAATATGTTTTCAATCAATACAGACGTTTTAGTGATCCACTTGCTTTGTACTTTTTTATATGATTGTACTACGTCCTTCACACTGCCATACAGATACTGACGGTATAACTATCAAGAGATGTCTGTGATTCACTGTCATCAAGCTATTGTGTTCCCTGATCTTATGACAAGGAGGCAGTTCTAACATTCATTAATTTCCATAAAGCCTTTGATTTAGTTGATTGTACCGAACTGTGTCAATAACTGGACGGATTCTGCTCAGCAAACAACTATGCAGATGACATAGCTCTTCTGGAGGACACCATTGAATCAGCTCAGAACCTCCCCCATCAAGTCGAGACTGCCTGCCAAGAGATAGGTTTGTTTCTCAATGCTTCAAATACTAAATTCATGCATTTAAATCCATTCACTCTCAGTCCACTACATTATTCTGATGGTTCACCTATCAAACTGGTTCAGGAGTTTAGGTATCTGGGTGGTTACATTAACTCTGAGCATGATATGACCACCAGAATTAGTCAGGCATGGAGTGCAATAAATTCACTGCAAAAAGTCTGCAAGGCTCCCATCCTAAGATCTACGAAGTGCAGGGTTTTCAAGGCTACTGTCAAGGCCACCTAGCAATATGGTTTAGAGTCCTGGACTGTCAGCCCACTCAAGGAGGCTTGATGGTTGTTACACCAAGACGTTATATGTGCTGTTCAACATTTCATGACAAAGTCATGCTATCAACAAGGTTCTTTATGGTGACCTGCCATGAGTTTCATCAAAAGTTTAATCTCATCACTTGGCTCTTGCTGGTAGACTGGTAGTGTTTCCATCATGATGAAAAGCATCTCTAATTTTCTTGGATTCTGTTATTTATCTGTTGAATTAATTTGAATTCTATTATTGTACACTCTACATGAGGGTGTAGCATGTGAGTACTGTAAATGATAAGGCTAGGGTTACATGTGGGCAGGCCTACACATGCATGAATGCACAGACACACACACACTTCTTCATATTGGCTTGCAGAATTAAGATAAAGTAATGAATGATAAAGCTGGAGAAAGTGCTAGAAATAATCAGGCCTTGGTGGAATGGTGCATGTTGACTAGAAAGGGGTCTAGAGAAGTGTATTTATGAGATGGTTTGAAAGCAGAATGTTTTGTTATGCACAATAATACTTAAGAAATGATTAAAAGTAATCACACAGAGTAACAGAATAATATCTATTTTGCCTGCACACATCCGTTATTTTTTTATATAAATTCTTTTTTTCTTTTTTAACCCGTAATTCCTGAAGGAGTTGTAGAGGCGCCATATTGACATATGGCGTTTCAAACCTAGCAAAGTCTATTTCCTCTCCAGGTCTGAATACCTTCCAAAGAAGGATAGAGAGTGAGAGAAAGGAAATGAGAAAGACATATAGAGGAAGAATCAATTCCAGAACTAGACTGGTACTTTTTTTTATTGACCCTGAATGGATGAAAGGCAAAGTTGATCTCAGCAGGATTTGAACTCAGAGATCAGAGAGTCTAGTACTGAATTAAATAACATGAATGTTAGAATGAAGGAAAGTTGATGTGTCATGTTTTGGTTGCAAAAACTGAATTACCACGGATTCAGTTTCCCATTTATATCATGCTACTGCATAGCTGAATACCATTTTGCATACACTAATTATACAGGGATCATTGTAGCAGTCTGAAGAAGCTGATCTCTCCATTGTCCAGTCCATTTCCGTACACCAGAAGATTATGGCGGTGGCCACACAGCATAGAAAAGCAAGGTGGACTTTGTTAAAGTGCAACAGTTGTTCCTCGGCACTTATTGCTCTTAATGCGTTTCCCAGCACAATGTTTGAAGATAGGGAAGTATTAATGCGGTAACTATTTCTGTGTGTATGCATTTTATGTTTATCTAGACTGTGTGGGATTAATAATGTTTTAGAATGCTGTTGCATTATGGAAAATTGTGAATGTGTTTGGTTGTTTGGAGGTGATATTTTTATGCAGTGACAGGAACTTTGAATGTTGGAAGATGCTGTAACAAGCTCTTTTTTTCTGCATGTTCAAAGGAGCTTTCATTTTTAGTATTTTTGTTTTGTCAAGACAGGTGGTATATATGTGGTGAAAGATATGTTTTCCCACAGTCTTTTCCTTGATGGTCAAGTTCATCTGAGACCTCGCAGAGGTCTCTATAGGTAGATTTCCTTTGTGGAAGTAGCCACCATGCCAATTGTATAAAAGGAGGACATTTTCTAAGGCCGTCTGTTTTCTATAAAGCATCTAGCAGTCATTATAAATACGGTTGTTTGGTCCTAGGATGGACATTCTCTTGCACATCGCCTACTTGACAACACAGTTTGCTACATACAATTTACAACTACAACTATTTCTGTGGCAACACAATCACTGCTTACTACCAGCTTGTCACTTTTTAGGGGAACAGCCCAAGGTAAAAAAAGTGACTACTTGCCTTAATGAACACTGTCCAACATAACTGGGACGACCTCAAGTGCAGGTCTGCCTTCAGGCAGATCGTGTCTGGCTTGGATGAACACCATCTTACCTGCCTCTAATCTGTTTCGCAGCCAAACAACGGTGTGTGGCTCAATTCGGTGCCCCCTCATCAACTGGTACCCTTCTTGATGAGTACACTCATATTGGAGTGGCCCAATGCCTCGGCCTCCACATGTGTGAACCACACAAATGGCATTGCGGGGCTGTTGTTCATGAGTTTGGCCTGCACCCCCTGTCATGCAGCCAGAGCGCAGGCCGGTTGCCCTAACATGTTGCTTTCAATAACATATTGAGGAGCCTGAATACAGTCAGCTTTCTGTCACAACCGGAGCCAGCAGGCCTTGATTGTGGAGACAGCAAGCTCTCCAACAGAATTACCCTCTTCCTATTTGAAGAAAGCATATCCCTCATCTGGGATGCGACATGCTGTGGCACATTCTCCAGCTTAGTCACTTCGGCCACAAATCCCAGTACCACTGCCCATAATGCAGAGGACAAGAAGACAAGCAAATACTAGGACTTGTCTGGCCACTTATTTGCACCAGTAGCTGTTGAGACCTCAGGCATCCTCAGACCCTAGATAGCTGAGCTCTTCCGCAAAATTGGAATGTCAGCAACTTGTCCGAGGAAGGAACCTTGCGTGGTGGGGTGGCTGTTGCAGCAGGTGTCTCTAGCCATTGCCCATGGAAATGCCTTTGCAGTTTTGTCTGCGGGGTGCAACCAAAACATTGCCCCAACGTAGGCGTAGAGTCCTTCACCCTCTCTTTCTTCCGTTACCTAATAGTTCTTGTGCTTTCCCTCCTTTTCTTCTCATTTATGGCATTTATAGTCCTTTCCTTTACTTTCCTATGCAGCCAGATCTGCCCTTCTTTACCTCTTCCCCACTTTTTTCATTATTTGAATTTTTATATTTCCATCATTGTATAACTTCTGTCTGTAAAGCTGATATAATAATAAACAAAAAAAGTCTAAAGTAAAAAAAATCATCAATTGTATTTACAACTAGACCACTGTTGGGTCACATTCACTTCAAAATAATTTTTGAATAATTAAAATATACACAGACACGTATATGATGTGAAATGAAACTGGAAGGCCTATATATATACATGTGTGTATGTATATATATAAATATGTGTGTGTGTATACATATATATATATATATGTGTGTGTATATATATATATATGTGGGTGTCTGTGATCTATATACACTGGTCATAGACACACACACACATATATATATATATATACACACACACACTCACATATGTATATACACAACAACACCACCAGCTATCTCACAACCACTATCTCTTTCTTTCTATCCTTCTCTCTCTCTATTTAAGAAGGTACCCGAAAAAAACCCATATCTCGGGAACCTGTCCTCCGATTTATGCGAAACTTGTTTTATTCCATTTGTATTCGCATTTCAGGGTCAACTTCCTTTCAAAGTATTTTCCCATTATGCACCCCTTTGGCTGTATTACATTACAGACAAGCAAGCAATCGCAGAGTTTCAGTAATATATAGATTGGAAGTTGTTGTATTTTTCCTTTTGTGAAGTGAATTAAAACAATATATAATAAACCAGAACAGTTGTATTTGCCATGTTTGTCTTTTCTTCCACAACAAATAGACTTCGCTTCACATACACTACCTTTGGTAATGTGTATTATACTACATTATCTAATTTTTAGGTTACTGTGGTTTGTTGGAGATAGAGATTGGGTGTCCAGGATAGACTGGCGTTGTCCATGTTGGATTGAATGCCTTTTTTGTACACAATTGTTGTTGTTTCTATTGGCCAAATATTTGTGAATCATTTTGCTTTCTTTACTATATCTTTTATATGTGTTGTGAATATTGTGCTGTTGTATGTGACTCCTAGTATTCTTGTTTTCTGTGAAAGGTGTGTTGAATTGAATATGATGTTCTCTGGGGAGGAAAGAGATGGTGGATTTGGTAGTTACTATCTTTGGAGCCAAGTTTCTATGTAATTTATGTAGGACAACAGTTTAATGGTGGGAGAATGTGAGGATAATGTTATCTGCACATGAAGTTGTCTGCAGAGGTAGTCAAGATAAATAATAGAATAATTTCAACTTATGATAGGCAGCATTACAGCATCTGTGATCTCTGCATAGATCCCACAAATAAGATAAAGAGATAACTAAAAGCGAACTAATTGTACCTAAATAATCAATAACAATGATTATGTCAAGAAATACCAGAGAAAAAATGATGAGGTCAGATCTCAGGATGAATGGTCAAATTATGTATGGCAAAAATAAAAAGGGTTAAAAACCAGAGATTTGTGATATAGATGAGCTTACTATACAAGGGCATCAGGTGATGAAGGGCACCATTGTATTCAAATTAAATGCATTTGCGATTTAAAAAAAAATTTTTTTTTGCAGACTTAATATATAATCTTTGATTATCTACCAATGAGTTAGCCAAGAAAACTAACGGACTTTTCTTACACCAGGAAATGAGATTTTGTTAGACATGAAAGCAGATAAAGTATAGTATCTAGAGAAACGGTGGAATGAAATTTAAGAAGGTATTGGCATCAAAAAGTTCCTCACTCCATTCAAAAGGCTAGCAGTATGAAACATATGTAAGAAATGGGATACTATGTAACAGTGAGATATGAACATTGGGTGTTGAGGATCCAGCAGGGATTGAAAAGAAATGAATCAACTATTATCATCATCGTTTAACGTCTATCTTCCCTGCTAGCATGGATTAGATGGGAATTGTCCCACTTGAGGCAAGATTGATTGGGTGACAGAGTCTCGCTCGTATAGGACTGTATCTGGTTTTCTATGGCTGGATGCCCTTCCTAACACCAACCACATTTACAGTGCAGACTGGGAGCCTTTTTACCGTGTCTCCTACACAATCACTTTACAGCGTTGACTGGGTGCTTTTTGTCGTGACACCTACACAACCTCTTTAGTGTAGACTGGATGTTCTGTGGTATCAACATAACTTTACAGAGAAAGGGTGATGTGGGTGGAAGTGGGAGGATGGAGTAGGGGTAGTGGATTGGGGTGTATATTTGGTTAAGAGGTGCCTACTGACTGTAGGTTTAACTATGTATGTTCTTTCCATCTCATTAAATGTTTCACCATTACCATCACCTTTGTCTTTCTGATATTTACTTTCATACCTTTTGACTCCACCCATTCATTTCCCTCAATCCACCCATACTCTATGCCATTAGCAACAGGTCATATGCATACAGAAACTCCCATGGTAAACCTTTACCCTTTGGACCAGTACTTCCATCACAACTCCAAACAGTTTTCTTGTCCTCCATCATTATGATTGTACATGCTTTCTAATACATTGTCACCATTACTCTAACCAACCATTACTTCCCTCCCAAGTCTCTCAATGCCTATGACACTATTTTATGTAGAATCCATATTGACAGATTTTTTCCAGATTAATGAACTCCAAAAACAAATTCTTCCTCTTCTTCCTTTACTTCTGTAACACTCTCACAATGAAAATGACATCATCTGTGTCTTTTCTTGGCTCAAATCCAAACTGAATTTCATCAATCCTCACTTTTTCTTTATATTGTTCTCTAATACTCTTTCCAATACCTTCATTTCATGTTTCAGAAGCTTAATTGATCTATATAAGCCAGTCTAGTTGATCACCTTTCCCCTTCTACAGAGGGATGGCAGTATTCGGGAGTATGGTCTTCTTTCAGCACCAACTTACAGATCTGTCATTCTCTTCACACCCCAACTTCTTGCAGCAGTTAACATATCTCCCACAACTCCTGTCAGTCCTCCTATCCTTCCACCTTTCCTTAATTTCATCTGAGTCTACAACAACTTCTTCCACTTCATCCTTCAACAGTTTACCCCTGTTACATCACATCTCTCTTTTGCTAACTGCCTTGTAATCCTAAACACATCTCTCTAACCCTGCTCTGAATCCCTTCATTCTATAAACATTTTTCTTTGTGCCTCCTGTGCACTTGTCACTCCTTTCTTTGTAGCCCACTTGCCTGCTCTGTAACTCTTCTGCTACCACCTTATTTCTATGCCATTCTCTGAATCTCTTTCCTTTCTCATCAATCTTCTTTCCAGCTTCAACACCTCACCTACATATTTCCAAGTGTCTTTGTGGTCTTTTTGTCCATCCACACATACCATCTCTGAACAAACCAACTTTCATAAACTTCCAAGTTTCTCTCTTAGAGCCTTCCTCACTGTTGCATCTTTTATCCTTCTCTCATTCAGTCTTGGTTGGTATTCCATTTGTTGAGCTCTCCTCCCACCTTTCACCCTTAGATCACAGACAACTAGATGGTGTTATGTAACAACCTCTTACTCTAGGATAACCTTTGTTTCATAAAGGTTCCTCCTATCTTACTTATGTACTATTAGTTGATAATGATCCACCTGATGTGTATGTAACAAGTTTGTTGTCTTCTTTCTAGAATTGGGTGTTACAAATTAACATAGCAGTTCCTTCAGCAGACTCCAAAATCCTTTTACCATCTTCATCATTTGCAACATACCTGTATCAAGTATAGACTCCCTCAAAACAATTCAAATACCTTCCTACATGTCCATTCAAATTCTTTCCTATCACAATAACTTCCTTGTTTTCTCTTCGACACTCTGACCTGCCTGCGAGGCATATTCCGAAGTGATGTTTACTAAGAACTTTCCAGTCAGCAGCTTCACCATCAACTATTTACCCACTCTAGTCATAGTCACCACACTCTACTAACTCTACAGAAACCACCTTCTGAACAATCTTGCCACACAAACTTGTTTTCTTCTAAAAGTTCTTGCACCAATTCCTTTCCATCTTGTTTCTCCCACATAACATTATGTCCACTCTTATATTCAGTGCCTCCACCACTTCTTCACTTTGTCATTATCCTTACATTTCATGTCCCAAACATCATTTACAGACATCCACAAAGGATACAAAGCATTTGGCTATCATAAGTGGACTCAACTTCTCCCTTGTTTCAACCAGGTTCTTCATCTTGAGTTTTGACCCTCAGAAGGTACTTCAAGTTGTACCTTGCTCATATGTTATTTTATTGATCATTAAGTTGTTTTTTTTTGCATTATTTTAAAACCAAATGCCTTTCCTGGTGCAAACTCTTTTAGTTGCCATTTATGACATGCAGAGATATGGTGTACCTATTCTAAACTGGAACATGTATTTATATATATGCTAGCAGAGATGGAGATCATCATCATCATCATTTAACGTCCATTTTTCCACGTTGGTATGAGTTAGATGAATTGTTCCATTGCAAGACAAATTAGATCAGATGGTCATGTCTTGCTCATACAGACCTGTTTCTGGCTTGGTTTCTACAGCTGGAAGCCATCCTAACTCCAACCATATTTACAGTGTGGAATAGGTGCTTTTTATCATGGCACCTAAATGACTACTTTCCAGTGTAGACTGGGCACTTCTTTGTAATCTCACCAAAATGACCACTTTGCAGTGTGTACTGAGCACTTTTTGTTGTGGCACCAAAAACAACCACTTTACAGTGTGGACTGGGTACTTGGCACCAAAATGACCACATTTCAGTGTGGATTAAACGCTTTTTGTCATATCACTATTTGATCACTTTACATGCTTTTGTCATGACTACCACTTTATAGGGAGGACTGGGCATTTATTGTCATGTTGCTAACACAATCACTCTCTGCTTTTTGTTGTTTCACCAACATGGACACCTTACAGGGCTGACTGGGTGCTCTTTGTCATGTCACCAATGTGGCCACTCCTCCAGGTGGACCAGGCACCTTCTGTCATGCCACAAAGATGCCCCCTTTACAGGGTGGGCTGGGTGCCTCCTGTCGTGTCAACAACATGACCACCTTATAGGGTAGAAAGGGTGCTTATTTGTCATGTCATCTGAATGACCACCTTGCTTGGTGGATTAGGTGCTCTTTTGTCATGTTACCGTACAGCGAGGGCTAGATGCTCTTTTGTCAGGCACCTTACATGGTGGATTAGAGACTTTTGTTGTGTCACCTGCATGACCACCTTACAGGGTGGGCTGATAGCTATTAGCCATTGTCCATTTTAGCAGCATTGTGGGAGACTGTGTTCACTTTCTATACTTGTTGACAGTGGTGGACTGGCCAGGTGGCCAGGTTACCCAATGGCATGTGGGCCCCAGAGGGCCCACAGTAACACTGCAGGGGCCCACGATAGCATTGCAGTGGCCCACGATAGCATTGCAGGGGCCCACTGTAGTATTTTAGGGGCCAATGCTTTGCTTTAAAGAAATATCTTTTTTTAAATGTCTTAGAGAAAGAATAACATTTTTTTAAAATAAATAAACAAATAAGCAAAGCATTTGGTCAAACAATTCCCGAGGGAATTAATAGAAACCAAAATATATGATTGTCCTAACAGTTAAAGTCACTGGCTTACTGTATTCTTTCATGCATGCATACATACATGGACACACTCACATGCACACATATATATATATCATCATCATCGTCATCATCACCGTTTTACGTCCGTTCTTCCACGCTAGCATGGGTTAGATGGGTTGTCCTGTTGTGGGCAGTGTCCAGTCGGCTGACCTTGTCTTGCTCCTATGGGAACTGATTCTGGCTTGATTTCTACAGCTGGATGCCATTCCTAACACCAACCTCATTTACAGTGAGTGCTGGGTGCTTTTTTTCCGTGTCGCCTCCACATCCACTTTACAGTGTGGGCTGGGTGCTTTTTTGCTGTGGCACCTCCACGACCACTTTGCAGTGGAATGATAGGGACCCCAGTCCTATCATCTCATTTCTACAGCTGAGTAAACTGGAGCAATATGAAATAAAGTGTCTTGCTCAAGGAAACAACACATCACCTGGTCTGAGAATTGAACTCACAACTTTTCGATTGCAAGCCCAATGCCATATATATACTTACCACTAAGCCATATATATACTTACACATACACACAAGCTGCTGGCCAAATAATTTTTGATATCAATTGGTTAAAGAGATATGTACAATCAATTAGTAGTCAGTTCTTCAGTCTAAAATCCCTAGGGAGAATGAGTCGCCAAATAATGTTTGTACAAGTTGAAAACATGTATGTACACATATATATAAATCTATATATACACATTTACATGTACACTCGTACACACACTTCCAGATATATATAATGAGTGAGTGTGAAAAACCAGAGGTCATTATTGAACATCTCTAGATGTGTATATTTTTTTTTATTGGAGAAGGTAAAACGATCACTTGCATACTCTACTCTAAATAACAGTATACTATACATTCACAATTATTTAAAAATTCAATTATAACATTTAGTATTACTGTATACTGCCAGTAATATGTACAGTATATACACTATAATTAGTAAAACACCCATTTTTTTCTGTAAAAAATTTGATTGCACTATTTTGTTTCCACTTACGTAATTTTTGAGAATGTTATTTATTCATTATAAAAATTAAATGATAGCATTCTATATATGGGTGGGCCCCCTTTATGTTCTGGCAACCAATATTTTTAGACTCAGTCTGCCACTGCTTGCTGGTCAACAGAGGTACATCAAATGTGGAAAGTGGGGATGGGGATTGGAGAGACAGGTCTTGGGTGGGGTACTTTACTGGTGAAGGGTGGAGTGTTAAGATGTGGGCAATGTATAGAAGGGGGGGATACGTGGTGCATACTAGAGGCCACTAGATGTTGCTACATCCTGTGCACATGGGGGGGGGGGGAGTTCTTCTGCTGACTGCATAAAGCCAGAGATCTCGATCCAGTGTCATCGCCATTGAGTGGTGAAATTCTGTGAGGATAGCTTTTATCATCTCATCTTGATACTTCTTAGGTCTTTCTCTTCCATAGTTTCCATCAACTTTGAGCACTCTGAACCTTTTTTTTAAAGCTGTCAACCATCATACGCATTGCATGTCCATACCACCGCAATCTTCTCTCCTGCACACTGCATCTGATCCCTCTTATGCCCAGTTTCTCTCTCAGTTTATTTACGCTTTGCCGGTCATGTATGTTATTATATATACATCGGAGTATGCAGGCTTAATTTCTTTCCAATCTACATGTCCTCAGCATACAGCACCCAGGTCTCACTACCATGCAATATTACTGTTTGTATGAAAGCATCATACAATCTGCCTATCATGTTGAGCATTACACACTCTGCCCTAACCTTTTGTAGCTAGCAGCAGTAGTATCTCCCTGAACTTTTTCTATCCCATTCTCACTCTGGCTACTGTACTTTCAGAACACCCAGGTGACAGAAGCCGTCTACTGCTTCTATGAAACCTTCTATGAATTTGATAGAGCTTGTTTCCTGTGAGCATTTGCTGCTTACTGCTCCTATGCATATAACATCTACGTTCTTTGCTAGCCTACCTGAAATCTTGCTACATCTCTTGTGTACCCATAGTTTTCACTTGGGACAGAGGATGGAATTTCTATCTACTCCTTTCCTATACACTGAGCACAGCCATTTCCCTGTGGGGTTAAGGGCCTTGTTTTCCTTTCTACTTACTAGGACTTTAGTCTTTGCAAGTTGACTTTAAGACCTTTTGATTCCAAGTTATGCTTCCAGGTCAAGAAGTTTTTCTCAAGTCCTGCCATAGATTCAGCTATGAGAGTTAGATTATCAGCATACATGAGTTCCCAAGGGCATCCTGTTTTAAAACCTGGAAGATGATTATAAACAGGGGAGGGGTAAGGATGGAGTCCTGTCCTTACAATAGTCATTATCAATTTTAACCTTGTTAACTGTCCCTCTATACATGGCTTGTACTGCCTTCATAAGCCACTCGTCGACCCCTAATCTCCTAAGTGCCCACCAGATTACAGAACGGGGACCCTGTCAAAAGCTTTCTCCAGATCAACAAATTCCAAGTAGAGGGGGTTTACTTTTAGCTAGGTACTTCTGCAGTTATTTCACAAAGAAGAGGGCATTGGTGGTACTTTTACCTGGTGCAAATCTGGACTGAATCTCATCTAGATTAATTCAATCCATAATCATTTATATGACTCTTTGTAACTTTCATGACCTAGTCCATTAACTTGTCTAGAGCAAAGGTTCTCAACGGGGGACATATGCCCCCCCCCCTCGGGGGGGGGGGGGGGGCATTTTGGAGCAAGGGGGCGTTAGGGGGTCATTTGGAGCTTTGGAGGGTGCTGGAAGGCTCTTTATTTTGGTAAGTTTTATAAGCCATATTTGTACATCTCTCAAGACAGTCAGTTTGAATACATTTGAATGAACATGCAGACAGCATAACTATGGTCTGACCGCAGCTGCGAGCTGGTGTGCATGCATATCTAGACATTAACCGGCAATTGAGATCCTAAAAATAGAAAAACCCACAGTCAACTGGGTCAAGGACACTTTGAGTGCAGCCAATTAGAATCTTGTCTCTCCTTCACCAATAACAATGTATTTCATATCTGAAAGTATTGATTCAACCACAAGTTAACACAATGTAGATCTATTTTATTCCTTATTGTATAAATAATATTACAAATAAATAAGAAAAGGAAAAAGAAAACAGAAAAGAAAATACACAGAAGCGGGTAGCACACACATCTAGAACCCCATACAACACATAAGCAGCTAATACATACATCTAGGACCACATACAACACACAAGCAGCTAATACATACATCTAGGACCACATACAACACACAAGCAGCTAATACATACATCTAGGACTACATACAACACACAAGCAGCTAATACATACATCTAGGACCACATACAACACATAAGCAGGTAATACATACATCTAGGACCACATACAACACATAAGCAGGTAATACATACATCTAGGACCACATACAACACACAGGCAGGTAATATACATATCTAGGACCACATACTCTCAACTGCCTGCAATGGTATCTTTGAAATATTGTTAATCAATTTTTTAGTAATCTACTGATATCAAAATCAGTAGTATATTGAAAACTGGAAAAATAGGGTAAGGGGGCATTTCGTGATTTCAAGGGGCAAAAGGGGGCGTTTGGCCTAAATGGGTTGAGAACCTGTGGTCTAGAGCATCACCTTTACCCTTGTAGCAGTTGACGATGACTCTGCTATTCTAGTCACTGAGTATAGCACTATTTTGTATTTGGTTTACAATATGGGCAGTTATGGTGAGACCTACCATCCTAGATGTTTTCAGCATCTCAGCAACTACTCCTGATGACCCGGCTGTTTTGCCTGTCTTCATATCTTTAATTACCTTACTTACTATGCTGTCACTGACCTGTACAGCTGTTGGGTCTACTTGGAGCAGCCTATCTTCCTCCTATGCATTCTTCAGTCTCTCATAATGACACTTCCATTCTGCCTTCTTTTCGGTATCAGTAACGGCAAGTGCACCATTGTTATCTCTGACACACTGCTCCCCAACAGTATCAATTTTCCCTGACTCACTGCCTCGTGATCTTGAACAACTCATAATATGCATATACTTTTTATTTTCTGCTTCTGCCTTGCAAAGTATACTTGGTGCCTAGCCTCTTGGCAAAGTTCTCTGCTTCCCTCATTTTGCCATTCTTTCTATGCCTTCATTGTTTCATCCTCCCTATTATTCCACCACCAAGTCACTATTCTGCTCCCTGGACCACTGCTCTAGCCACATACCTTGTGGCCTTCAGTAGATTGTCTCTCAGGAACTCCTCTATATTGTATGTTGCTATTTCTTCTTCCTTATTTTCAAAAGTGTCAAGTAAAATATTCCTAAATTTGTTACTGGCAGAAGGCTACTTCAATTTCCATATACTTCTCCTCCAGGTTTCCCCCTGTCTTCAAGTTCGTCTAGCTCTAATTAACAAATTGCTGAATACTAGGTTATGTTGGGAGGTGCATTCATCACAAGAGAGGGATTTTGTGTTTACAACCAATGCTCTATCTCATATTCTGGTGAAGGTGAAATCTATTTGGCTCACCTGATCTATAGGTGATCAAGTGGTTGTCTGGTTTTTTTAAGTTAGTGTTACAGAACGTTAGTTCATTAGTGTCTCAGAATTCTAGGAGCCTGGATTCTTCTTCATATCTAGCACCAAACCCCTAACCCCCATGGATCCTGTCAAAGCAATCACTGTGTTGCCAAATGCCACCCACTATAGAAGTTGTTTGCATTAGTGATTTGTAAAAGTACTTTTAACTCATCTAATTGTGGTGCATATCACGGGTGGTGGAAGTACTTCTGAATTGGGTGGGGGGTGGCAAATTTGATCAATTTAGTTGTAGTGATTAGTTAAGCTGTTATCAAATATCAACCGAGATATAAAAAACTTTGATATGTGATAAACATAACACAAATACAAATAGACGGTAGCTAGAAAAACCTGGGACGACTTGATAAAATCTGACCTCACACACTTACACCTCTCCAAGACAATGTCACTGGACCGAGATCTTTGGCGCTACGTAGTAATACAGTAGACCCGCCTTGCCTAAGTACAAAGCGAAACCTACAGCCATGAGGCACCTCTTAACCAAAATACACCCCCGTCCTACTAACCCTACCCCCACCGCCATCTACACCACCCCTTTCGATGTAAAGCTATGTTGGTACCACAACATCCAGTCCTAAATAAATGAGGTCGTGTAGGTGTCATGACAAAAAAACACACAGTCCACGCTGTAATGTGGCCGTGTAGGTAACACGGTAAAAGAGTCTGAAACTTGACACATATAAAACTCGACCCGTAGATTGGAATAGGCTACTTGAAAGTTTCGAAAAATCGATAATCGGGCCCCCAGAAGCCAAAAATCGATATTTTCAAAAATCGTCCGATTTCGATGAAACTCGACGCAAGTGTGTATTTTGATCCGGGGATGAACGTGGGCTACATTAAATTTTTGACAAATAGATAATTGGATCACCAGAGGCAAAAATCGATATTTACGAAATTTGTCCGATCCCAATGAAATTTGACGTAGGTATGTATTTTGACGTAGGTATTTATTTTGATGCGGGGCTCAACGATAATCGGACCCCCAGAGGCAAAAATCGATATTTTCAGAATTCGTCCGATTTCAATGAAATTTGATATTACCACAATAATAGATCCATTAGGAGTTACTCGAAGGCTGCAAAATTTCAGAAAGTATTTTTAAACTCATAAATCATGCGTTAAATGAGACCTTTAAGAGTTAGGGCAGACAATTATTCATAGTTTAATTATCAATGGCGCAATATCTTCTACCCTGGGGCCAATTCTCCATGCAGAGCCTTAAAGCATCCCTTCGCGCTATCCCATTATCTATCAGCATCCCATTATCTATCAGCAACCGAAAAACGCCATTCTTCTTGCTTCCATTTGTCGCGACTCCCACCATACAAAAAACGTTCAATCTATCAGGATTAACCACCGTAAGTCTCTTTAAATTAACGCTCACCATATTCAGCAAACCTTTTATGCCGATTCTTCCATTTCTTATATAAGGACTATCAAGACTATACCGCCGCGCATCATCCTGTATTGCGCCCACTTCTCAAGCGATCATCGAGCCTCCATGCGCTCTCTTCATTCCCGTGGTCCCACTACCGTAGCATAATGAGGCATCCGTCAACCCCTGCCCTCTCTGTATCACCATGTGCATCTCTGCCCTGTCAGCCGCAATTCCTTCCCCGGCCCTTTCCATTGCCATCCGTGGTCCCTAAGGACTGCCACGGCTCAACATGCCGAATCCCTGCCACCGACTACCCCTGCCCATTTCCATTGCCTACACTCCGGTAGAGCTCAAGACTTCCATGCCTGACCAAGCCGCATCCCTGCCACCGTCAACCCCTGCCCTCTCCGTTCCCTGCACGCCGTCGTCCCACTGCATCATCATGCCGCATCAATGCTCTGTCAGCCGCCATCCCCTCCTCGGCCCTTTCTTTTACCTGCCCGCAATGCTCCTTCAAGACTGCCATGGCTCATCATGCGGCATCCTTGCCACAGTCCACCCCTGCCCTCTTCCTTGCCTGCTGGCCGTCGTCCCACTGCATCGTCATGCCTCAGGATGCCGCATCCATGCACTGTTAGCCACCATCCCCTCCTCGGCCCTTTCTTTTTCCTGACCGCCGTGCTCCTTCAAGACTCCCATGGCTATCTATGCTGCATCAATTCCTTGCCACCCGCTTAAACGTCATCAGCATGGCTTATTGTTGCCCCATTTGACCACCGATTTTTCGCAGGCTAAACACAATACCAACGTGCACGATAGTCCATGGTAAATCTTTTTAATTACATGTTTATCATGCTAAGCAAAGGATGAATAGCAACTCTTTCATTTCTCCTGACATGCCGTTCTGTCAATTATGGCCGAGAAGCATCCTGTGTAGCATCGCGTCTTCTCAAGCGATCAGCGTGCCTTCCACTGTCCTCACAATTGACTCACAACACCGCATCTATTCCCTGCAACGCCCCTGAACATCATCAGCATGGCTTCTTTTTCTGCCGCGTTTAACCGGCCCTCATTTTAGGCCATAAACAACAAAATCGCACGATGATGCTGCGTAAGTCTATTTAAATTAAAGGTCAACATGTTCAGCAAAACAATTGTACCAATTCTTCCTCTTCACCTCCAAGGCCTACCCATTCCATCTTAGAGGTCGGGATTCGCAATTTGTACGATTTCAATATTGACACAACAGTCCGTCAGGTTTTTCGGTACATGTTGCTCCGATAGGAGTATCAACGTAATTTTCACTTAATTTGTAAGTGTTCAGTCTTCCGTATGCTTTTATTTTTTATTGATTCAACACCGACTACAATCATCTAACTTCACTTTGTAGGCTAGACGCGAATCACAAGGAAAACAATCCTCTGATATACAACCCCACCAAATTCTTTGGTCGGCCTAGATTTCAATGGCTATATCCTTTGCTTTTGTACGGTTGTACATTTGACAATGTCGCAAAACATTATTCCACTTGATTCCTACCTTTCAGCTATGAATTGGGCAGTGCCTTAAAATCCCGGTTTATTTGCGTGCAATTTTTTGGTATCTTATGAATGGAGAATCGAAAACCCTTTTTCTCATAACCTGATACATGCGTTATACATATAACGGGTTTTAGGGTCAATTCTTAATATACATAATAGAGATCAGAAGGCATTTAGAACATTGACTAAATCCATTATCGATGTTGTAACTCTATTTATTAGTCGTACATGTTGAACCGATACATTAGGTACAGGTCGTATCTACATGTGTAGGATGTAGTTTGGTCCGCTTCATTGCAAGATGGAGATGTTGTTAGCAGCGATGAGTGTAGCCTGGTCTTGTCGATAAGAGAGGTGCGTGTAGACTAATGTCTCTCTTGGTCACCTCCGCTCACACTGGTGACGTAGTTCTGGACAGTCGAATTAGTGCACCGAAGGTTTCGATTGGCTCACACTTCAGCCAACTTACCTCCGTAACACCATTCCGCCGCAGAAGGAAAATACATTTTATTCACTGCTACATCACCCCCTGCTTAGGCTTACAGCCGACAGAGAAATAAGGGTAGCAGTTGAATGAAAGAAAAAGTACTATATAATAGTAAACACAATAAAATATATCACTGATAAAGAAATGTTCATATTACAGGAAAGTCAGAAATAGTGTAATGTTCACCTTAGTTCATACATTTAATACAAATACAAGGGCGGAGCAAACTCCAAGAAGATTGCTGTAAATAACATAGTTCATATATAAAGAGTCTTGCAAAGCTTCTTGGGCCAATGTACCCGCCGACCGCTACGTGTGGTGGTGACATATGTAGGTGTGTGCGATGTTATATGTGTATTGTGGCTTGGCTGATGCCAGGTGTATGTGGGGGGAAAATGGGGCTCTTGTGTGAGAGTGTCTGTATAGGCCCGTTTTACCCTGTCAATGGACACAGTCTCTTTTTTACCCCCAATGTCTAGGGTGAATAGCTTATCTGTGCGCTCAAGCACGCGATAGGGACCGGTATAAGGTGGCATGAGAGGAGCTCTCACGGCGTCCTTTCGTAAAAAGACGTGGGTCCATGAAGCAATGTCTTTCGGGACCGAAGATTTGATTGTCTGTTGGCGAGGGTGCATAGGCGGAAGATTGCTGAAATATGATTGCAGTCTGCTCACATACAGAGCTGGGTCTGTTGCTGGTAGGTCCAATGGAGCTAACATCTGACCAGGCAGAGATATAGGCACTCCGTAAACCAACTCGGCGGGGGAGTAGCCTAGATCTTCCTTGATGGCTGCACGACAGCCCAGGAGGACAATTGGTACATATTCGCTCCACCGCTGCTGATCCGGATAAGCGCGCAGTGCGGCTTTCAATTGGCGGTGGAAGCGTTCAATCATTCCGTTAGAAGCTGGATGGTAGCTGGTCGTTCGAATGCGTTGCATTCCCAGGATCCTTGAAAGCTCTCGGAAAAGGTGTGACTCAAATTGTCCACCGCGGTCAGTGGTGATAGTGGCTGGAACTCCGTAACGCGATATCCAACCCGATACTAGAGCTCGCGCTACAGATTCCGCCGAAATGTCACTTAAAGGAATGGCTTCAGGCCAACGTGTGAAGCGATCTATGCAGGTCAGGAGGTATGTAAATCCTCGGCTGACCGGCCATGGTCCGACAAGATCTATATGGACATGGCTGAACCTAGCGTCTGGAGTGCTGAAAGTTCCAAGGGGTGCGCGGATGTGTTTGTGCACCTTTGACTTTTGGCAGGATAGGCAGGAACGTGTCCAGGCAGTGATGTCACGCCTCATATTAGGCCAGAAGAATCTAGCCGAAATGAGCTTCACTGTGGTCGATATTCCAGGGTGTGCCAGACCGTGCAAGGTGTCGAAAACTGCTCGACGATGAGTCACTGGCACTAGAGGGCGAGGTGCATCTGTCGAGGTGTCGCAGATAATCTGTGTGTCCGAAGTGGGCACAGGCAGATATGCAAATTTGCCAGTTGCAAATTCAGAAGACGAGAGGTCCAAAGTATCCAGAGGTGGTTGTTCCGTGGCCATTCGTTGGAGGTCGATTTCCGCTGGCGATGACAGGGAATTAATTGGGAGGCGGGACAGTGCATCTGCCGCCGCATTCTGTTCACCAGAGATGTGTCGGATATCGCTGGTAAATTGCGAAACGAAGTCCAAGTGGCGAGTTTCGCGAGGTGAATATTTGTCCGGCTTAGAACGCAGTGCGAACGTAAGCGGACGGTGGTCAGTGTATATAACAAATTGGCGACCCTCCAGTGAATGCCGAAAGTGTTTCACTGCAAGGTACATAGCCAAGAGTTCACGGCCGAATGTGCTATACCGTGTTTCTGCAGGCTTCACCATTTATAACGGGTTTTAGGGTCAATTCTTAATATACATAATAGAGATCAGAAGGCATTTAGAACATTGACTAAATCCATTATCGATGTTGTAACTCTATTTATTAGTCGTACATGTTGAACGGATACATTAGGTACAGGTCGTATTTACATGTGTAGGATGTAGTTTGGTCCGCTTCATTGCAAGATGGAGATGTTGTTAGCAGCGATGAGTGTAGCCTGGTCTTGTCGATAAGAGAGGTGCGTGTAGACTAATGTCTCTCTTGGTCACCTCCGCTCACACTGGTGACGTAGTTCTGGACAGTCGAATTAGTGCACCGAAGGTTTCGATTGGCTCACACTTCAGCCAACTTACCTCCGTAACACCATTCCGCCGCAGAAGGAAAATACATTTTATTCACTGCTACATACATGCTCCATGGATGTTTGTGGACTATTTTTTCAAAATACCAATATCACAGATTGGAGCACAAAAAGAAACGTTTGTTCTTCATTTATTTCGGTTAAAGCATCCTGCTGGAATTTAGCACAGACCCGTTTAAATCCAGCGCCTTATAACCCCGAGTGTAACCGGGTACACCAGCTAGAAAGACAAATGGAAACATTGTTTCCTCGTTTGAGGAAACAATGTTTTGACGAAAGTCGATTTAGTTCAACAACAAATTAACAAACCATACTTGAAGACACGTTGAGGCTGTTGCAAAGGGCAATAACCCTAGACACAATTTTGATCAACTTTTTTTCACCTATAGCAAATTTACCGGGACAGGTTTTTAGCTACTCAAATCTACTTCAGAGGTCACGCATTCATGTAAAAAATCAATAAAACTAAAGCGGGGGTTCGACTTTGCGCAAAGAACAAGGCAAACTTGCACATAGGAAAACTTTTTACAGGAACGTCCGATTTTCTTGAAAACTGTCGCAAAAGACTCGCCATTATGCCTCAGTTCAGGTAAAGTCACTTTTATTTCTTCTTCTGCACATGCGAGGGCGAAAATTGAAAAAAAAGAAATGTGAAAAAATCGACTTTTTCACCCTGCTTTAAAAATCAACTGAAAATTCAATTTCAAGCGAATTTGACTTCTGTCAGTCGTGCAAAGAACAATTTCAACGATACACTGTGTACCTGCAATTGATCCATTATTTATGCTCAATTACACACCTGTGTCTACTAACCACTGTTTTTTTTCCTTGAGGTTTGAAGGTTTTTGCACCTGTGATGCGCGGGAAGTAACTTTCACACATTTTAACAACAGAGCAAAGGTCGACTTACACCCGGGCAACGCCGGGTACTTCTGCTAGTATATTTATATAATTCAATCTATATATGAGGTGTGTCAGAAAATCAACAGGACTTAGTGTCCTGTGTGTTGTCTGAGCTATGAATGGGGTAGGGATTGTAGTCAGCAAAAAACACTACTTACCGCGGTGGAACAATTGGGTTGCGCTTGGTAAGTCGCCGGACCTGTAAGTCGGTGGTGTAGAAATACAAGGTACTTATTTCCACCCAGCAAACGAATTTGCGCCTTTTTTTACTTGAAAAACAGTTGCAGCTCTTTCTTTGGACAAACAGGACGTTATGTAAGTCCCTTCCCTGGAGCAACTGGCAAGATGTAGAACTTACCTAGAAACTTTGACCCTCTCGGCAAGGGCCCAACTATATTTTTCCCTTATTTCAAATACATTTTTATTGTTCAACTTAATAATGTGGTATGCTACCAGCTTTTCAATCTCCTTGAGTTTATATTACGGAAGAATATAAACATTTATCTATGTTTTAACAGCCTTCTGATAATTTCCGCCACCATTGAATCTTCACACAACTTAAAAATATTTCTTCTGAGATGATCTTTCAACCAACTAAAATAGCCCATCTGCTAAAGGATTAGCAGGCTGTGTCACCATAGGACATAATATCCAGGGAATATATAACTCAGCTTTCTGCAGCCATTCTATGTTTTTCCACATGCTTTTGTTAACAGCTGCTCATTTTAGGCCATCAAGCAATGGGCACAGAGCAATAAACCAACCTGAAGTTTCCTGTCCGGCTGGGGAAAACTCCACCAGAAGCACTTGGAATACTGCAGCAAATGTATAGAGGTGAAACAATGTCGTGCTCACGAGTTTTCCAGTGGCACAAAATGTTCAAAGAGGGATGCGAGCTCATGGAAGATGACCCCAGAAGTGGAAGGCCTTCAACAAGCAGGACAGAGGACAAAATTGAGTGCTTGAAGCAGGTGGTGCATGGCGATTGTCAGTTGACTCTTCAACTGATTGTGTGCTGGGCATGAACCACAACAGCATTTGGAAGAATATTACTGAAGATTTGGGCATGTGGAAGATCTACACAAAAATAGTGATGAAGGTGCTGATTGATGACCAGAAGGAGTGGCACATGCAAGTGTGTTAGGACATCCTTGAGTATCTTGAAACTGATGAATTTAGTAAAAGATGCATGTCACAAAGAGCTTTATTTCAGAAGAAAAATTGGCATGAATAATCTTGAGAATCTCCTCGAAGCATCTACTCAATGAATCACACAATGACTGCTTCAATATGAGGTCTGAAACGTTGACATATTCGAATCAGATGATCTTTATCTATTTTGGACATTGTGCTAGTTATGGCGGACTTCAGAGATTTTATGGGGGCATTGACTTCCTTCTTGACTATACATCATACATAGTAGTCCAACAGATTCAAGTCTGGAGAGTTAGGAGGACATGTTTGGAGTGACATGATAATGGGGATTATTAGACGGTGTAGAGTCTTGTTGGTAGGTGTATGGTCTTACTTTATTCATGCTCTGTATCCAAGGCCTACAGCCCTCTCCAATAGCTCCTTATAGTCAGCAGTATGACCCTTAAGACCTGAAGAAAGAAGTGAGGAGGCATTACTTGATCACATCTGCCAGAACCATCACAGTTGCTGAAAACTGTGTGTGCAGGAACCGATGGAATGTCTATAAAGTCACTGCGTAACCTTTTGGTCTTGATCAAAGGTTTTCTCATCAGAGAAAAATCAAAACATTCCAGGCTCCAATGTTAAACTGTGAAGTAAGTAAAAGTAATTAGTTCTACATATGACGGTCTTCTATATAGTTTTCCTCTATCAAACACCATCTACAAGATATATTTTATCTTAACATTTTACTGGTATACACAGAAGCTATGGATTTGGCACAAGAAACAAGGATGGAACTAGGCCTCTGAAGTTCTGTGAGGATCTTGACTTAATAATCTGTAACACAACCTTCAAAAAAACCAGCCAACCACTTGCTTACCTACCAATTGGGAGGAAGAGGGCACAAGCAAAATAAACTTAATCCTCATCAGGAAATGACACAAACAAATGGTTGTTAATACAAAGTCCTTCCTAGGGAGGAGTGTACCTCCCAACATAGATTAGTTGTCAGTGATTTTAAAGTAAGGTCCAGGTGGACCAAGAGACAAAAGTCAGTTGGAAGCTAAGAGAACCCTATGTAGGTGACAAATTTAGGGAAATCTTTCTTAACACCTATGACAGTTAGGGACATATGACATGGAGAAAATTTGGGAATTTCTACGGGACAACCTGCTGGAAGCCACAAGCCAGGTCTGCGCCTGGAGAATGGTCCTGCCAAGACAGAGGGTGACATGCTGGTGGAATGACAAGATAGAAACAGCCATTAAAATAAAAAGACAAACTTGGAGAAAATGGAGGAATGGAAGAGACAAAACAAGAAGGGAGGCTAGGCACTAAGTATATCTAGTGAGAGAAGAGGCAGAAAAAAAAAGTTTGCACATGTTCTGTGGTGAAGATCAGAGGCATGAACTGTATAGGATTGTGAAACAGTATGCTAGAGAAAATCGTGATGTGGTTGGAGAAAAGTGTGTTTGAAATGACAGTGGAGCACTTGCCCTGTCTGAAGCCACAAAGAAGGGGGTATGGAAGACATACTCTGAGAGACTGCTGAAGAAGGAAAATGAATGGGACAGTGAGGGCCTATCCCATGCTGACCCCACTGACTAGCAATAAAAGTTGACAGCAGTTTGATAAATAAAGCAATTAAGGACATGAAGGTAGAAAAGCAGCTGGGCCATCTGGTATAGAAGCTGAAATGCTAAAAGCATCTGGCATGGTAGGATACGAGCTAGTCAGATGCATAGTTCATCAAGTAGTACAGGATGGTGTCACACCCAATGACTGATGCAGCAGTGTCATTGTAAATTGCTACAAAGGCAAAGGGGATGCACTAGAGAGAAGTAACTATAGAGGCATCAAGTTAATGGACCAAGGCATGAAAGTTACTGAAAGGGTTATAGCACAACTAATTAGGGAAACAAACAAATTAGATGAGATGCAGTTCAGATTTATGCCAGGTAGGGGTACTACTGATGCCCTCTTTCTAGTGAGACAACTACAGGAGAGATATTTAACTAAGAGTAAGCCACTGTATCTAACATTTGTTGATCTGGAGAAAGCCTTTGGCAGGATCCTCCACTCTGTAATCTGGTGGACAGTTAGGAAGCTAGGTGTAGATGAATGGCTTGTGAGGGCCATGAAGGCCATGTATAAAGGAGCAACCAGCAGAGTGAGAGGTGACAATAGGTACAGTGATGAATTTGAAGTGCAGATGGAGATCCACCTGGGATCAGTCCTCAGCCTACTCCTGTTTATCATTGTACTTCAGGCCATCACTGAGAAGTTTAAAACTGGTGCTCCATGGGAGCTCCTTTATGCTGACAATCTAGTCCTCATAGCTGAATCAGCTGAATCTGCAAGAGAGTTAGAAGAAATTTCAAGCACGGAAGAAAAACCTAGAGCTGAGGGGCCTAAAAGCAAAGATCAAAGTTTTAATAAATAGAAAAGAAGACAGGAAGGTGATACCATCAGGAAAGTGGCCTTGTTTGCTATGTCAGAAAGGATTGAGCAGAAATTCCATAAGGTGCTCACAATGTAAATTATGAACACAGGTGATTTAGTGGGATTGCAGGTAGACTAACGAAAATCTAGAATTTATATGTGACAGCTACTAGTGTGGTTCCATAGAAGTTGTTGGTAGCTTTCGCTACCTAGGCAATCAAATTAGTAGTGTGGGAGGATGTGCTGATTGTGTGATAGCTAGGATAAGAACAGACTGGAAGGAGTTTAGAGATCCATTACCACTACTAACAACAAAATGCTTTTCTCTCAGAGTGAAGAGTAGACTGCATGATGCCTGTGTGTGAACTGCCATGCTGCATGGCTGTGAAACATGGGCCTTGACTGCAGAAGACCTGCAGAGGCTAGAAAGAAATGAGTCAAGTATGCTCCATTGGATGTGAAATCTTAGTGGGCATGAGCGACATAGCATAAGCAAACTGAGGAATTGGATGTAGTGTGCAAGATAGAAGACTGAGTTGTGATAAGCATGGAAATTAGCAGCTGCATAAAGAAATGCAGAGATACCCTAGTGGCTGGGACCTGTGGAAGTGGTAGACCCAGGAATAGATGGGATGAGGTTGTGAAAACAAACCTTAAAAAACTACACTTCACAACAGAAATGACAAAAGACTGCGAAGGCTGGCGCTATGCAGAGCTGAGGAAGACCCGACCTACAGCATACAATGTGACCTGACCTATCGCCATGCTCCCCCAACAAACACTTTCCAATAGTTATCCTCAACAGCTCTACTTCAACCCCCATCGCCCATGCTCCCTCCATTCCCAGCAGCTTCCCCTTCCTGTGAAGCAGTTGGTGATGGGAAGGCCATTCAGCCATGGAGGGCTAAACAAACAAACAAGACAAACAAAATGAAGGGTTGAGAGGACTCTTCAGTCATGTCAAAGACATGACAGCTTCCCTAGTGTTTATTGATCAACATGATAAATGCAGCCAGTACACACTGTAAAATGGTTGGTGATAGGAAGGCATTCAGCTGCAGAAATCTTGCCCAACAAAAGGGTTGGGAGAACCCACAGTTGTGTTAAAGACATGACAAACTCTCTTGTGACTTGGTGGAGCATTGACTGTACATAAAGCAAGACACAGATCCCTGGCCTGCATGGGATATCAGTGGCTCTGTTTTAGTAATGACCTGATCTATGTAGACCCGTCCAAGCCTTCCTAGCAGAGAAATCACCATTATTGTTTAACGTCCATTTTCTATGCTTGCATGGGGGAGACAGGTTATCAAGACAAATCAGATCAAGCAACCATATCTTCTTCATACAGATCTGTTCTGTATTTTGCCTTGGTTTCTATGGATGGATGCCCTTACTAACATCAACCATGTTAGTGGGAACTGGATGTTTTTTATCGTGGCACTAAAACAACCATCCAACAAGTTATACTGGGTATATTTTTTATTGTGTCATTAGCACAACCACCTTACACAGTAGACTCGGTATTTTTTGTTGTTTCAGCAGCATGATCACCTTACAAGTTGGATTGGGTGCTTTTTGTCAAATCCCCAGCATGATCAAATTACTGGGTGGACTGGGTGCTTTTTGTTGTTTTCGCTGCATGACTACATTACAGGGTAAAGTGGTTGCTGCCTTTTGTCCTGTTACCAGTACGACCATCTTACAGGGTTGACAAAGTGATTTTTGTTGTGGCAGCAGCATTATATCCGGTTTTGCAGGCTTGTATTAATATTGGATGCGGTGAGTGGGATATTTATTTAATGAGGATAGGGTATTAAAACTGAAATGGATGAATGGAGGAAGAGTAGGAAGAAAAATGGTGCAGTAGTGTCCTCTACACATTTGTTTCATCCTGTGCACATGGGAAGGCAGATTTTCTGCAGTACAGCATAACACCAGAGATCTCAATCCTGTGTCATCTCCATTAAGAAGTTCAATTGTGCAAGGTTAGTTTTTATCACTTCATCCAAGGCTTTTATAGATCTTCCTCTTCCATAGTTTCTATCAACTCTGAGTGCCTTGCAAATTTTTATCCAACTGTCATCCTCCATCACTGCATCTGACCCCTTTTATGCCCAGTTTTTCATAGATCTCTTGTTATTGCACAGAAGAACTCTGAAGAGTATGCTCAACCTAAATTTGCTAATGCCCTTTCAGAGACTAATAATGCTGATGTTGCTCTGTCAAAACCTACTTCAGCGGCTGTTCAGCAGCCAAGTCACAAGCAATTATGCCCCTTCTGTGGCAATACCAGACATCCGTGATATCTCTGCCCTGTTAAGGATACTTCTTGCTCAAAGTAACCAAAAGTCTGTTGCTGCTGCAGTCCATCTAGATAACAACCAGTCATGGGAGAGCCCTACTTTGGCTGCAATTTCTGCAGGCACATCGAGTACTTTATCTCAAGCGATAAAAGGTGTTTCCATCAACGGTTGTAATGTCGCGGTCCTCATAGATACCGGGAGCTCTGAGAATATTATCAGCAATGAGATTACAAACTGACTAAAGTTAAAATATGACCTGGACAAAGTAAATGATATCTCTATGGCTTCCTCTTCATTAACTGCAAAATCTGAGGGAACTTGCTTGCTGGATCATCAGTTTCAAGGGAAACATACCACTGTGTAAAGTTTTCAGTAATGTCAAATCTGTGTACTAACATGATCTTGGGTCAACTGTTGTCAATTTGCAGCTTCACGTTGTCAAATATATCACCACCAACAGAAAATACACCACAATATGGACAGTTATATATTAATGACGCAAATGAAGCTGAGCAGCACAGATTGGAAGTAACACCAAATAATTGTTTCTACTTTTGGCACAAGGTCAGCAATTATCCCAGTGTATTACTGGTACTTTATTTTATTGACTCCATAAGGACGAACGGCAAAGTTAACCTCGGCGGGATTTGAACTCAGATCATAAAGGGCCGTAACTCTATGCTGCAAAGCATGGCATCTGACCCTCTGCCGATACTGCCAAAGCACCAAATAATGACATCTCACTGCAAACAATGACTATGATAAGTGAAGTATTGCATGAATGTAATCCATATGTTAAAGTGTACAAAACAATGCATGCCACAGAACAAGAAGAATAGCAAAGAGCAAAAAGAGAAAATCGTGCAATACAGAACTGTGAATTAAGATTCAGAAGAGGATCATCATCATCATCATCATCATCATCACCGTTTTACGTCCGTTCTTCCACGCTAGCATGGGTTAGACGGGTTGTCCTGTTGTGGGCAGTGTCTGGTCGGCTGACCATGCCTTGCTCATACAGGAACTGATTTGGCTTGATTTCTACAGCTGGATGCCCTTCCTAACACCAACCTCATTTACAGTGAGTGCTGGGTACTTTTTTCGTGGCGCCTACACGTCCACTTTACAGTGTGGGCTGGGTGCTTTTTTTCCGTGGCACCTCCACGACCACCTTGCGGTGGGGGGAGTGGGGGCATATTGTTTATATGCTTCAGCATGTACCCATGGGAGGTCGGGTACCCTGTATTACTGCGTGACGCCAGAAGTCACGGTCGTGTGTCATTGTCTTTGAGAGGTGTAATTGGGTAAGGTCGGCTTTTATCACCTCATCCCAGGTCATCTTGGGTCTCCCCACTCCGCGGTTTCCATCAACTTTTAGTGCTCTGCACCTTTTTATGCAGCTATCATCCTTCATACGCATCACATGTCCATACCAGCGCAACCGCCTCTCCTGCACACAGCATTTTGATTCCTCTTATGCTCAGTCTCTCTCTCAATATGAAATGCTATAATTTACCAGCTAGGAATGAAATAGCTGTTGCTTTTGTGGGGATTGATGGCATACCACTTGTACACAACAGTCATCGACCCTAATACCATCCCCCTCAGAAAATACCATATATTTCATGTCACTTTGACCTCATAACCTACCCATGTGGTGAATTTGGGTGACATTCCATCAAAGCTTCTCATATCAATGGTCCTTTGATGGGCAGGCACGTTTTGATCCCAAGATGGAAGTTAGCCCCCAGTGATCCCAACATCCCTTTTGCTTTGGAAAGAGCCCAGTTTCCAGTAAGACTATTCCAGTACGCTATGGCAATCAACCACCAGGTGAAACAGCGAGCTTGTCTGATACTCAAGCCTTGCTAGGCTCAGGTGGCTCTGGAAGATCACATTCAAGATCCTGAAAGCAGCCTGGGTGCCGGTGGCCAACGCCCTCACATTCTCTATCCAGGAGACCCTAGAGTCTAACCGAGCCTATGACTGTGAGCGCCTCTTCTATTTCACCCCACTCACCCTCAGCCTCTCCAACTCTGGTGCTGACTGAGGTAGCTGTCGACAGCAGCTTTCATCAAGGCCAATGTTTCCATGTCCAGTCGTTTGAGTGAAGTCAAGTTGAACGAAGTCATTTTGAGCGATGCCTATTAAGTGATGTCAGTTTATATATTATATATAAACACACACATACAACAAAAACTTTTCACTCCCGTTTTTCAATCCTTCTACATATATATTGTGATGGACAGACAGAGGGAGAAACAGATTCTCTTTTATAATATAGACTAGCAGAAAACCACCCGGGGGGGGGGGGGTTCTGCTAGTCTATATATCTAAAACAGAGAATGTCTGTCTGTCTGTCAGCTCACTAAAACTTGAGAAGCATCCAACCGATTGTTTTCAAACTTTAGACATGTAATACTTATGGTCCTGTGAGTGTTTTGAGCAAAAAATTATTTCAAATTTTCAATGCCCTAGGGACCGCATTAGGCGATTTAGCGTTCTCTCTATATAATTCTTAGTCTTTCTTTTTAGATAGATACATAGATATAACGTTGCGCCCTTATAATATCTGTCTGTATGTCTGCCTGTCTGCATTACGTCATTATGACGCGCTCAGCGCGATTCCCTCGGCCTCAGTGACCAAAGTCAGTGGAGAGGGGAAGGTAATGTTTCTGTAGCACGTGTTTTAGCGTCTATTCACTCTCTCTCTCTCTCTCTCCCTCCCGCTATCCCCCTCTCGTAGTCTGTCTCTTTCTTTCACTCTCTCTCTACGCACGTGTTTCCACTGTCGGACAGACAGACAGAGAAATTGCTGGTTATATATATAAGTAGATTGATTGAAAGCAATGGGATATTTTTTTTATATATGTGTAATATTATTATATATAACAATATCGTGAACAAATCAGGTTGTGGTACGTGTATCGGCTAAAAGGTTCATAGGCTGACTATCAAGTAGTGATGCTAGAGCTGTGAAATCTTGCATGCATTAATTTCAATTCTTCTTATTAATAACTGCATTGTTTCATTCCTGGGACTATGTTGAAAAATAAATCTCATTTGGTCATTTCACGAGAGTATCTTGGTCAACCTTTGAACTTGTCGCCTTTAGCATTATTCAAAATAACTTCGCTCAAAATGATTTTGTTCAAAATGACTTCGCTCAAAAGGAATGGAACCCAATGTTTCATCCTTTGGGGAAGCAACCATCCCAAGTGTGCCTGAGGAGACAACACTTTCTGCTCTCATGTGTCCTCAATCCTCTATCCCTGAGGCCAGCACAAAGCATTTATGTGACCGTGTAAGCACCAAACTAATCAGGGATGATGTCTCAGTCAAGGTCAGAGTAGTTGCTTCAGAAGACACCATTCTCAATACCACTGAAGAGGTCTTGGCTGCTCTTCAGCCCAAGCATCCTGAGCCACCAACAGATCTCAGACCCATACCTCTACCTTATCCTTACCTGCTATATGTGGCATCAGATGCAAACATATTGTTTGCCATCATGTCCTTCTCTGCTAGCAGCAACAGAGGTACTGATGATCTCTGACCTGGCCACCTTTAAAGTGTTGTTATCCCCCCTATCAGCCGAAGCCCAGTTTCTGAGTGCAATTGTGACATTCATCCATGGCACCCTAGACCCTTACGACCGAGGCCAATTCTTTTCAGCCAGCCTGACTGCTCTCCGGAAGAGGGTGGCATATGCCCTATCGCTGTGGGTAATATCTTCCAGAGGCTGGCTGCTAAGGTGGTCTGCTGGTTCATCACACCTGAACTGGGTGAGGAGCTCAGCCTGATGCATGTCTTCAACAGCTGTCCACCGGAATTGGCATCAAGGGATGCCATGCATCTCATTGTCAAGCTTGACCATGAGGAATGCCTTTGTCTACATCGTGACCATCTGCTTGAATCCTTGCCCTCAGCTGAGCCCCTACCTACTTGTTGTATGGAGCCCCGAGCATGCTCTTTGTTGCTGACATGATCATACATTCAGCCATTGGGGTTCAACAAGGTGACCCTTTGAGGCCCTCTTGTCATTGATCTCAGGATAGACCACATTGCTTGTTTGGTACCTGGATGATGCCATGATAGATGGGCCTGTAGAGATTGTCTGTCATGACCTGCAATCGATGGTTCCTGTTCTGGCAAGAATCAGCCTCGAGGTAAACTTGAAGTTGGAGGTGGTGAATGTCAACTACGACGTAGAGGGCTTTGCAGCCTCCATCTCAGATGTGCGATTCATTCTCCACCAGGTGCAGGTGATCCTAAAAGAGGATATTTTCATCCTTCCGTTGGCCATGTGTTCCACTATCAGGTTCAGACCACCATACCTGTTAGAAACGGTGGCCTTGGTCTCCGGTCTCTGGTCATGTTGGCTTTGCCAGTGTTTCTTTCATCGTTAACCTGTTGCCATGTCCTCATCAACAGCGTTCTCCACAAAACAATGTGATTGAGGATCACGAGGTCACCTGTGAGACTTGGAACAGGGTCGGACTTCACCTGTAGCTGTCCCTCCTCCTCTTCCCCCTGTAGACGTCAAATCCCGCCAGAGCATATCGGATGCCATCCAGTGTGGCATGGCCTTGGACAAGCTAGCACCCCAGCTTGACCAGCACCACCTCGGTGCCTGGCTCAATCCCTTATCCTCCTTTTCGACTGGCACGCAGCTGGATAATAATAGACGGCATGACTATCTTCCCGTTCCGTATTGGTAAACCTCTCATCTGGGATGCCAGATGCAGTGACACTTTCTCCAGAGGCAACCTGGCACAGTCTGGAACTAATATAGGCTCTGCTGCACTTCGGGCCGAGGAGGGTAGACTCTCCAAATATCGGACACTCTCCGACAGGTTTGCGGTCGAGCCAGTAACAATGGAAACTTCTGGTGTCCTTGGCCCTAGGATCATCTCCCTCTCACCACCATCGGCATGGAGTTGGCTATCCGCAGGTGTGATCCTCGCGAGGTGGAATGGCTCTTCCAGCGCGAATCCCTCATCCTCCTCCCTTGAAACGCCTTCTCTATTCTGTACGGCGGGGCTGCGGGCGGCCAGCACGTGGACTACCAATTGCTTATAATAGTGGGAGATGGCGAGCGCAAGAGACGAAGGCAGTGAGTGAAAGAGAGAACATCAACGCACACACGCACTCGATAAGGCAACGGTAGATGTTATTTACCTAATTGTTTATCAACAAGAGCCAGGGTCAAACATACGATTAAGTGGGTCTGTTCATTCCTGAGGATAATTGTATGTTGCTTTTTCAAGAGTACGCAGACAGTTAGATGTAACAATTAAAGTATTGAACACTGATAGGCGAGGTAATAAAACTGTGACAAAGAACATCGTATGCAAAGAGAGATTAATATAATTCTGAGTTAAAGAGTTGCAAGTTGCAATGGGACTGAAACTATCACGTAAATATAAACATTCTGTATATTCTCTATATCGTTTTGTGTAAATTAATCGTATAAAAAGTAAAGTAATTACGATAAAATATTGTGTATTAAAGAATATGCAATTATATGATGATCTTGCAGCTTCAATAGAATTTACTACTAACGAATGATATGTATAGAATAGATTTTTTTATGTATTTCATTTTCACTTAGAGGCGAAGAAAAATTAATAAGGTAGAAAAGTAAGAAAAAGTAAGGTAGAAAAAAAAATACAAGTAGGTAATACACAAGTCTTGGACCACATCAAAACAAGCGAAACGGGTGGACAAACGAACCGCTGCAAGGGTTGTTATTGTATATTTTATTGTACAAGCAATAATAAGATTTATATGCAATGAAAATGCAAACCATCCTTTGTTTCTGAAATAGCTCCTCTTAATTTATTTCGTTCCGTGGAATTTCCACGGTTACTGCTAGTTTTAATTATTTGATGACATTTTTAGTGAGTAGTCACAAGTAGCTTTGGCAACCCTTACCTGTGTTGCAGTACGTCTGTAATAAAATGACAATATATTTAAACTGACCAATGAAAATCTAATAATTCCATTTCTGCCATTCTCTCTATTCCGGAAGTAGCAATTTTAGGCAATTTGTCAGCTTCAATTGTTAATCACATTTTGGTTTGCTTTATTTCTTATTTTTAAAAAATGTATTAAATTGTGAAGCCAAATAAGAGTAGTCAGTTTCACAGACGACGGTCTTCTACATAGTTTTCCTCTACCAAATTTCATGCACAAGGTATATTTCATTTTAATACTTTACTGTTACATCAATCTATAATATGCACGTCTGTCTTGGTTGTCAAATTTATATTTTGTAAGTATAAATCATATCATTTATTATTTAAAGTGTCAACACAATATAATAAAATGCAAGTTGTTTATTATAGTCCATTTTATGAGTATATTGTACATATGAACACAGTTTATAAAATAAATATAATTTACAAAGAGAAAAGAAAATTGAGGGGAAAAAGCGGGCTAAGACATGAACCTTTAATTACATGAGGGAATGTTGGTGTTACGTTAAAAAAAATGTTTGAGACAGGCTAAGACAGTTACAACGTTACTGTAGGTCAGAGGTTCTCAAACCTTTTGCGTAATGCCCCCACCTCTATAGAGACCTGCCTACATGCAAAATGATATATAATAAATAAAATCGTTAATTTATATATAATAAATAATATATATACTATGTATAAATAAATATTTTGTTTTAGTAATTTATATATATGTATCCTTTGATATTCAATATACTATTATATCATATGTCTACGATACTATAATAATTGTTTCTACTTTTGGCACAAAGCCAGCAATTAATCCAGTGTATTACTGATACTTACGACCTCGTAAGGATGAAAGGCAAAGTTAACCTCGGCCTGATTTGATCTCAGACCATAAAGGGCCGTAACTCTTTGCTGCAAAGCATGGCGTCCGACCCTCTACCGATACTACCAATCCACCGCCATATACTATAATAATATAATTTTTTCTACTTTTGGCACAAGGCCAGCAATTAACCAGTGCATTACTGGTACTTTATTTTATCGACGCCGTAAGGATGAAAAGCAAAGTTAACCTCGGCGGGATTTGATCTCAGAATGGCAAGGGGCCTAACTCTATGCGTCAAAGCATGGCGTCCGACCCTCTACCGATACTGCCATTCCAATAACAATATAATAATATTATAAACTAGCAGTGGTACCCGGCGTTGCACGGGATAAGGTATTTTGGAACGCGGACAGCCAACACACCTAATCGTGGAAAAACTGCATACCTCGACAATATGTAAAGAAAATAAACTGAATAGTCTGATGGCTGGATAATCTTTAAGATTTCCCTCGATGAAGCAGGAAAAATGCAGGTTTTCACCTAATGCGGGCCCTAGGGCATCAAGAAAATGAATTTTTTTTATGTGCATAATATGCCTTGAAATTTCAGGAAAATCGGCTAGACATACCGCCTAAAAAGGGCCCCAAAAAGCAGAAAAAGTGAAGTTTTTCACCTAATGCGGGCCCTAGGCCCTAAAAAAGTTGGATTGTTTTTGCTCACGGTATGAAGAAGAGACTGACTAATACATAGTTACAATTTCAAGGAAATCGGTCTGACGTAACGCCTCAAAATACCCCCAAAAAGCTGAAGAAACGCAGTTTTTCACCTAATGTGGGCCCTAGGGGATCAAAAAGTTGAATTTTTTATGTGCATAACAATCCCTGAAATATAACGCGGGCCGCCAACAGACCTAATCGTGAAAGAACTGCATGCCTGGACAATATGTAAAGAAAATAAACCGAATACTCTGATGCAATTAGTATTAGGTATGCTTCTCCTTCCATGGGGAGAACTTGGTGCTTTTGTACTTTAATAAAGTGGCATGAGTCAGCAGGACAGATGTCACCACTTATGTCAGAGGGAAGTCTGCAATGCTTGAGCAAGGCATGACGTGCAATCGGACAGCATGTGGAGCCTTCTCGAAGGAGTCCACCGCACCTTAATAAGTAAACGCAACTGGACAAACGTTTACCAAACTGTGGCTATAATTTAACAAATTTAAAGAGGAATGGTGCAATAAAATGGGCCCCGAGCATCTGCGCGTTCACTGGCAGCTCTAAATGAAAGGGTCGTGATCAGCTATTTCAAGGGCCCTTTAAAGGGCTGTGTAAGCCATTCACTGACACCCCAGTAAGGAGAGGTAACCATCAACAATTTCAAGTGGGGGCTCTAAAAAGGGCCATGTGAGCGTTCACTTGTAGCCTTTGACTGCGTTCTCTGACATTTGAAGGAGGGTGTTACGGTTGCTTCCACTGGTAGCCTTTAGAAGGAATCAGAATGCGTTCGTGGTCTGTTTAACAGCCATACATTGACGCGCCGAGTGCGATGCAGACAGCCAGACATACAGACAGATATTATAAGGGCGCGTTCTGGACTAAGAGGGAATTGTGGGAAGTGACGTAATGCAGACATCAGACATACAGACAAATGTTATAAGGGCGCGACGTTATATGTATGTATCTATCTAAAAAGAGAAAGACTAAGAATTATAGAGATAGATCGCTAAATTGCATAATGCGGTCCCTAGGGCATTGAAAATTTGAAATTTTTTTTTGGCTCAGAACGCTGCCTGAAACAAGTATTACATGTGTAAAGTTTGAAAGCAGTCGGTTGGGTGCTTCTCGAGTTTTAGGGATTCAAACACACACACACACAGCCAGACATCCTCAGTTTATATATATAGATGATAAATTCATAGCGTCCCCAATCCACTGCCAAAAAAGAGACTTTTCTACATATGCAAATATGCACAGATTTACAACGCATATTGGAGAAGTCAATAGTATACCATTAAAACAGCCCATCCAGATAGGTTTTTAGGGAGGGGGTTCCATGAGAATGATGAGTTTGGTGAAGTGAAAGTATCCTCTCAATCTCAGGCTGAATTGTACTAAGTCAGATCTCCATGATCCATAATTCAGAGCTTGCACTGCTGTTTCGTAAGAAGGCGAGAAACTGCACTGAATCCTCTCTCAACCAAATATGATGTTGAAAAGGCAATGAATAGCCCTTGCGGAATTTGGGCTTCAATTCAATGTCATTTCTAACATTCCGCTCTCTTCTCCACATAGGTTAACGAAAGGGTTGACAATCCATTCAGGGACTTGAAGGGCAAACAAATCGTGAAATCGTTGCACCATATCTTTGTGCAGTTCAGTGAGCTGGGAACAAAAGACAGGCAGATCTTCGTCTGGAAGTTTTCCGTCCGTTTCAAATGCAGACAAGCAAGGAAACTAGAAAAACTCCCTGCATCCATTGTTGCCCTTGTACATAAGTTTAGCTTGAAATTTTGAGATGGTTGACTTCATTTAGATGAGATTAACACCATCTCCTTGCAGCTGCTTATTCACTTCATTGAATTTAGTGAATAAGTCAGACAAGTATGCAATATCCTTCTTCATGCTTTTAAGCCTCTCACTAATTTCAAGGATGGCGGTATCAAAGAACTCCTTTACTGAATCAAACAATGTGTAAAATCGATTGAGACAATTTCCTCTTGATAACCTCCTTACCAGCAAGTTTTGGAAATCGTCATTATTTTCAAGGCAAAGCTGTCGAAACAGACGTGAGTTCAGAGCATGAGCCTTTATTTTATTCTTGTGATGACCGTGTTTAGGGAATCGTGAAGACAACCAGAGTTTTCGTGCAACAATATGCTGTTGTGAATCACGCAGCGCATCGTGAAGATATCGGATAGACTGACTTTGAGATAATTGATGAATCCGCAATCATTGCCTGCCAAAGTAGACTCGTCTAACTGCAAGCTAAATTCTGTTTTCTTCAGAATTGTGCAGAGTTGTTCTTCGCTGTCTCCTGCCATTTCATCAACCCTCCTCTGAACAGTGCTATTACTCAGAAGAATAGCTTTGATAATTGGCTCTGGTGCCCTGTGTACCACTCTCTTTATGACTTCTTTTACAGCTGGAAAATTAGCTGTTCTCCTTTTGTGTGAGGTCTGTGGATTTCACAATTAGAAGTGAGAAGTGTGCAAACTATCATTAAACTGATTGTATGAACTTTTGAATGTTTTCAGCTTGTAAATATTATCTAGAAGAGATTGAAAATAATAAAAAAAATGTTTTGCTTTATCAGAATGCATCTTGCTCAAATGTTCCTGAAGCTTTGATGGTTTCATCGCTTCATTTGCAAAGTAGACACTATGGTTGCTTTTTGCAAAGTAGACACTATGGTTGCTGTTGGTTATGTGGAGCTGCAATAGACCCATACTTCAGGTAGTCGACACTATACTGCCTACACTTTTTTAGACAGGGTTGATGAAGCCATAGTTTTGTTCTGAAAATGTTACATGTCAAAGCTGGCTTGGCACATGTAATTTGGATTGAAAAGTTATATATACAGATATTGAATTAAAAAAATCTAACCTCCCATTTTACATCTACTTTCCACACTAGCATGTGTTGGACGGATTGTCAGTCTTAGACCAAACATATCGGAGCAACCTCATCTTCCACTTCAAGTGTTTGACACTTTTTTTATACAACTCTCATTCTCCTTTTGTATCACATGTCTATATCAGTGCAATCATCACTCTTGCACAGTATATTCAATTAACATTTTCTCTCAACTCACTTGTGCTCTGTTGTTCACATACACTAATAGTCTGACCATTTATACATAAATCTAACATGGAAGTATACATAATTGTAATAATAGAGATATGTATAGAAGCATATACAATAGGTATAACAAACATACATAAATCTCACTTTGGTCATTTCAAAGCGACCTCAGTAACTATGTGAGAATGCCAAATATTACAGGGATGCTTAGTTCTTTGAGGACATATCTTTTGATAGTTCTAATGTTTTTCTAACTTGTTCTGATCATTACTTCTTTTCAGATAAAAGATGACAAACATCAAGCGAACTCAGCGAAATTAAAAGGCATATTGTAATAATTGTCTTAAAGGCAGACCATAGTGATTTAGAGATAGCTCGGTTCTTGAAAGTTGCACGGTCGTTTGTTAAAGTTTGCTAAAAGCTGGAAGCTGCTGACAGTGATTCTGCAGCAGTAGCCAAACGTAAACTGCCTGTTGATGGTCCTAACACCATCAGAACAACCACATTTGTATGAAAGGTGCAGCAAATTATCGATAAGAATTCCAATTAGCGATAAGAAAGTCAATTAGCGCTATTGCTAAGGAGCTTAAGGTTTCAAGGCACACTATCGGAATAATTGTGCTTGAGGACCTTCGATACAAGTCGTGTGATGCGGAGAGGCTGGTTGATGTCTACAAAGGCAAATGATAACTGTCTGTTCTGTGCAAAGAGCTTGTTGGCAAGTCGAAACATCAAAAGCTTTTTCTCTCATGAGAAGGAATGACATGGTTGTGCAGAGACCTTTAAGATGTTCCACTGGTCATGCACACAGTTTCCAGCAGTGATGGTTCTGGGAGTCATGAGTAATAAGAGAGATGTCAAACTTCCTTACTTCTTTCCTTAAGGGTCAATACTACTGACTATAAGATGTTGGAGAGGGTTCTGATGCCTTGGATACAGAGCATGCACAAAAGACGACCGCGCACCTACCAACAGTACTGAGCTGTCTCATAAGATCAAGACAACGCAAGAATGAATGAGTTAAATCTCCATGTCATGCCAAACATATGACCACCTGGCTCACCAGACCTGAATCCGTTGGATTACTACGTAGGGGGTGTAGTCAAGAGGGAAGTCAATCAACGCTCCCATAAAAATATAAAATCTCTGAGGTCCTCCATAACTAGCACAATGTCCAAAATAATCATCTGATTGGGACATATCAACGTTTCAAACTTCGTATTAAAGCAGTCTTCATTGAGTAGATGTGCTCAGAAAAGTTTCGAGATTATTCATGTCATTTTTTTCTGAACTAAAGAACTTCTTTCATGATTTAAGTGTCTTTTACTTAATTCATGCAAATGTCCTCAAAAAACTAAACATCACATTTCTTCCTATCTCAGGCAGTTCTTCCTACGTGATGCAGTTTGCCCACATCCCTGTCACACCCATGTCTGGAGCAGAATTCAGATATTAATTCAAATGTGCCAAAATCTATTCGGGTTGAGATGCTGATCCTTGATATCATTGTTATACAGAGGAAAATATTACTTAATTTTTTATTTCAATATGAGATGATTATTTTTAAGAATAATATTACAAGTTCTAACACACACACATACACATACTCTCTCTATCTCTCTCTATATATACTGTTGTCTCCCCACACAAAACAAAGTATTAGGAAAATTGAATTACCTCAAATGTCAATCACATAAAAGATAGACGGCATGACAGGCCTTGACAATTGGAGTTGACAAGAAAAGCTCAATCTTTATTCTCTCCAACGCTGCTGTTAACGCTACATTATCTGCATGAGGATGATGATGATGATCATCATCGTTTAGCATCTATCTTCCACTCTAGCATGGGTTAGATGGGTTTGTCTCATTTGAGGCAAGTTGGTTGACCGTGTCTTGTTCCTATAGGACTGTTTCTGGTTGGTTTTCTACGGCTGGATGCCCTTCATAATACCAACCACATTTACAGTGTGGACTGTGTTCTTTTTGTCGTGACACCTACTCGACCACTTTTGTGTATGTGCAGAAACAGTCACTTCCCAAAGGGGAGAAAACCCCACGTTAGAGCGATGCAAGGGATACAACTGTGGATACTCAGAATACTGATAGATTATTCATGTTATTCAGTCCAGAATATTATAGATGTTCATGTTAGTCAATCTGGAACTTTGTAATTACATAACAGGTGTTTCCAGACATGTGGACAACACGAAAAAAGTTCATTCCTTGAATTAAGACAAGTGCTATTACACAAACTTCTCAGGATATTGATTCTTTCTTCAATGCACAAGATGGATTCCCATTTACGTATGGCTCAGACTTAGTAATAACTTTCCATTGCATGGAGTAATCCAAGCCTGTGTCCTTGAGGGACCATACATGGCTCGCAAGCTTCGTGGACGAACGTTTGTCTGGGTATCTGAAGGTCGACAGATCATTTAGGAAGCATTCTTTAAACCGGCCCACTGCCATACCTACATAGGATTCAACCTCTTGTTCATAAATTACAGTGGGTGTGTTACATTGTTGTTGAAGGGGACAAGTTTCAGACCTTCGGCAAGAGCATCCTGGTGGGGTTCTGCTCTTAGGGCTGTTGGTGATGTGGGCCTTCATATTCTTAGCAGTGGAGTATCCTAGTTTCACCCAGTGTCTATTAAAGATGGAACGGTGTCTATCTAAGAAAGCTAAAAAAAATTTACCCACATTAGCTTTAACGTTGAGAAGAGGTGGGGGGGGGGGGACAAATTACTTTTCTAGTAGCATGATTTCTTTTCTTATTGTTGTTGGCGTTAGTAGGGGAGTAAGCAATTGGTTGCGAAAAGCTGCTGTTAATGCCGCGTTGTAGTAGGGTGCTGCTCTGTCAAAGATTGTTTTATTAGAGAAAAGGTTAGAGATTCTAGTGCCAATATTTTTCACGAAGTTTCTAAAAACTGTAGGTGGGTGGCATGAGTCCTTGTGTATGTAATTTAGTTTATTAAAGGGTCTTAAGGTGTGTGTGTAAAGATCTGAATTTATGTCTAAGTAATCTACTCATTAAAAGTAGTAATTAAATCTTTTTTAAAACGGTTCAGATCATGACAACTTATATGGTTCGATAGGGTCAGACCATCGTCACGGTATGAGCCTGTGTGGAAGTTCGGGAATCTAGTTCGTAACATCTAAAATAAGTAAGCCAACCAAGTCGCATACATATATATATATATGAAGTCGCATATATATATATATATATATATATATATATATGAAATACGTGAAGTTCTATATCTGGCAACATACAGTATGTTTATAAATAAACATTTTGAAAGCCTTCAGCTATGGAGTTTAAAACTGATAGCATAGCGCCTTCTAGTGTGTTCCAACAGAAGCTAAGTACAGGTAACTTAGTGATGATGACGTCATCATTTCTGACTTGGGTCATTATCAAACTAGTGCTGCCAGCCGCTTACTGCTTGAACTTAATATATGTTAAAACATAGTTTAGAAGCCTATTTACATTGACTAATCAGCCAAACGGCTGGCTCGGCTGTATATATCATTGTTAATGTCTCTTTTCCATGCTTGTATGGGTCTGACTGGCTCTTAAGTGACCACATTTTGCTCACATGATCCATTTTTTTTACTCCATTTTCTATTATTGGGTGCCCTTCCTAATACTGGGAGCATTTTGTGTAACATCGCCATTACCAACTTACAGTATGGACTGGGTGCTTTTCTTTGTGGTGCCAGTACAACCTTACAGGATAGACTTGGCAATTTTTTTTGCCATGGTACTAGCACGACCACCTTACAAGGCGGTCTGGACGCTTTTCGTTGTAGCTCTAGCCTTATGGGACAGCAAGTGACATGTCATGGGGTTGCCCTTGAAAAGAGGGAATTGCACTTGGTAGTATATTTTGGAGCATGTCCAACCATACAATGCATGTTTTTTCAGGCCCTCTACAACAGGTGGTCCTTCCCAATCCCATCCGAACAGTTTATCGCAGTACAAGGCGGTGCATGACGGGTATTGCACATTGACATGGGTTGGATGAGTATGAAGGGTGGTATTTTTTGTGAGTGGTATGGGCTGGGTATTTCATGCTGGAGAGAGTTGAATGAAGTGCTGTGGGGGCTGTTTTTTAATGATTGATGAAGTTGGATAAGCAAGGTGTGGATGGAGGAAGTGAGTAGAGTAGGACTAAGTTGAGATATTTAAATAATGAAGGGGTTGAGGATGGGAGAATGTGCTCAAAGGAGATTTGTGCAAACTACCACCCTCTTCATGCTCATTTCATCATGGTCTTCATCATCATCTTTTGTGAGGTGGACTTTTAGCACATCATTCTAAACTTTCCTAGGTCTTCAGTCAAGAAGTTATCATCCATACACATCCCATGTCCATATTATCACAATTGCCTCTCTTATGCCCAGTTCATTGATGCTTTGTCATTAATATACATGACTATTACACATCCATCAAAGGATTCAGCTATAAGGACTAGATAATGGGCATATAGGAGTTCCCTTGAGCAGCTAGTTTTAAACTCCTCTAATATGGTCTAGAAGACAATAATAAACAGGTGAGGAATGAAGATAAAGCCCTGGTGGCTCCCCACTTACATACTAAATTTCTCACTATATTCATTAACTATCACCTTGCTGACTGCACCTCTGTTCATGGCTTGTACCACCCTTATAAGCCACTCATCTAACCCTAATTTCTCAAGATCCCATCAGCTTGTGGAAAAAAGGACTGTCAAATGCTTTTGGCTAGGTACTTCTACATTTGCCTCACAGGGAAGAGGGCATCAGTGGTATCTTTACATGACACAAAGCCAAACTGAATTTCATCTACTTTAATCTATTTCCTAATCAGTTGTGCTATAACACTTTCTGTAACTTTCATGACTTGCTCTATCAACTTGATGCCTCTATATTTTCCTCTGTCTATTGTACCTCACTTGCCCTTGGAACAATGGAGAATGCTACTGTTATGCCATTCATTGGGTATAACATCATTCTGTATTACTTTCTTTATGATATAGGTGGTTAAGGTGTTGTCCTACCATACCAGATGCTTTCAGCATCTCAGTGACTATTCCCAGTGGCCTAGCTGCTTTGCCTGTCCTTATATACTTAATTGCTTTACTACTGTTGCTGCTGACTTGTACAGCTGGTCCCTCAGTTGGGTTCACTTGAGGCAGACTATCTTCCTCCCATGCATTCTCCTCATTCATCAGTGCTTGCGAGGCTAAGCTGCTGGAATAGCCAAACACCTCCACAAGGATACTTCAGAAATTCGAGTTGTCAATGACAAAAGCATCAGGTAAATTTGTGGTTCATAATCTGATACAGTTTATCTATTTAGGACTAGCCTGTTTTAATGATTCTGTCATTCACTTTAATTACCTCTATTACCATATTTGTTTTTCTGCTAAATGTGTGTTGTGTATTATAATACAAATATTATGTTTAAAATGTGTTAGAATACAAATCAACATCACACCTATTTTCCATGTTGGCATGGGTTAGATGGGTGTCGCATACTGAGGCCAGACACGTCAAATGACTAGGTTTTACTCATACACTGTTTTGGTTTGGTTTCTATGGTTAGATGCCCCACTTGTCACCAACCACTTTACATCATTTACAGAGAACATGGCTTTTACAGCTAGATGCCCTTCCTATCACCAACCACTTTACTGAGTGTACAAGGAGCATTTTATCGTAACTCACACTACCATCTTACAGGGTGGACGGTGTTTTTTGTTATGGCACTAGCACTACCACCTTACAGCGTGGACTGGGTGTTTTTATAGTGGCACCAGTATAGGGTGCTCTGTGTACATGGTTTTGCTGGGTAGGGCTGAAGCTGGGGTATGTGTATTGAATTGCAGGAGACATAATGGTGTCCAGCTTCCCTTGGTGGCCTAAAAGGGGAGCATTTTTATACTGCTTGGGGCATGTGGTTCGGTTGGTAGTATTTGTCATTTTGAGGTGTGCTAGGCTTTCATGGGTTGGGAAAGTGTTGGTGGTGCAAGGAAAGGTGAATCAATCATGGTTCCTAGATATCCATGCTAGCATGGGTTGGGCGAAGAAATCAGGAGTATATTGGCAGGTGAGGACCTGAGAATTGTTCCAGCTCTCTATTTCTTCAAGTTTAGAGCGAAGAAGCAGATCAGGGATTTCAGGAGTATACTGGCAGGGAGGAGGTGAGACTTGAGTATTGTACCACTTCTCTGCTTCTTTGGGTGGAGGGAGTTAGGTGGATTAGCTATCCTCCTTGTGCTGCTTTGTTCCACTTGCATGGGAAGGCGAGTTCCGCATATTACAGAATATCACCAGTTTTCTTGGTCCAGAGTCATCTCCTTTGTGAGATTCAGTTGCATGAGATTGGCCCTCACCACATCATCCCAGGTTTTCCTAGGTCTTTCCCTTTCAAGAGTTTCTTTGACTTAATTTCTTTATGCAACTATCCTCCATATGCATCACATGTCCATACCAACACAATCTCATCTCCTGCACACAGCAACTGATGCCTCTTCATTTCATTCATTTCATTTTACGTCCACTTTTTCCCTGCTTGCAAGGGTGGGACGGGAACTGATTCTGGCTTGATTTCTACAGCTGGATGCCCTTCCTAACACCAACCTCATTTACAGTGAGTGCTGGGTGCTTTTTTGCCGTGGCACCTTCACGACCACTTTGCAGTGGAATGATAGGGACCCCAGCCCCTATCATCTCATTTCTACAGCTGCGTAAACTGGAGCAATGTGAAATAAAGTGTCTTGCTCAAGGAAACAACACATCACCCGGTCTGAGAATTGAACTCACAACCTTTCGATTGCAAGCCCAATGCTCTAACCACTAAGCCATGTGCCTCCAAAAAAAAGAAACGCCTCTTATGCCCATTTTTTTCTCTCAACTCATTGATACTTCGTCACTCATATTCGTACACATCTATTGGAGCATACTCACCTCATTTCTTTCACAAAGCCACTACCATATAGCATTCTTATTCATACACAAACATCATACAATCTGTCTTTCACTCTGAGAGACCCTTTATAGTAGCTCCCTGAAATTTTTCCAACTGGTCCACACTCCGGCTACTGTACTTTCAGAACACCTACCTCTACTGCTAATTTGGTTCCGAAGGTAACAAGCTATTTCTAGGGATCCCTCTGAGCATTTGATGGGGCTTGTTTCCTGTGTGTTCTTGTGTATCAGCTACATACAAATCCTACATTCTTTGTTAGTCTGCCTGCAATCCAACTTATATCTTTTATGTACTCAAGGCTTAAATTTTATACATAAGATGAAATTTCTGCCCACTTCCGTCTTGCATACTGAGCAAGTCCATTTGCCTGAAGGGATCAGAGCCCTGTTTCCTTGTTGACTTACTAGGACTTTAGTCTTTGTTATGTTGTGGAAATTCTTCTTTAGTCCAGCTATAGTTTCAGCAATAAGGACTTAGAATGCTAACATTATATTTTTACTGTCCTTTTTCCACAAACTTTTTGAAGCCCCCTCATAGTCCAACTTAAACCAGCTGAACAGACAAGAATAGAGAATAAATTTGATGAAGTTCCACATTCATGAGAAAATCATACAAATACTTTAATAGCTTATAGTACAAAGATCAAATACTTCCAAGTATTCTCATTCCCCTTTCATAGAGATAAATCTTAGTCTTTTGGCAACAAATAATAAAGGAATTGTTAATTTGCACAGGATCTGGTTACCGAATTTCACTCAAAGGCATCAGTCAGCCCATGATGACTATTGATCAACGTGCCATGCAGTTGGGTTGAATCTGAAACCATGAGGTTGAGAAACAAACTTCTAAATGATACTGCCATGCTTGCATCTAATATATATTGTTGAACAGTCTAAATGTATAGCTGTAGTCCATAAATATGTATAATTTGTATAATGTAATTTTAATAAAGTAAACAGTAAAGTTCTGTTGTATAGGTAAATGTTTATATCTACAGTTTATCAATATAGAAAATATGTAAAATTTCCTCTGTTGACTCTGCTTTTAACTATTCTTTATATCTTATATTGTTATTGTTTCTATATTTCAGACTATCAGATGACATTGGCATTAAACGATTTCCCACATCAATAGAATTATCAATATTTATCATCTTTTAAACATATCAGATATAACCTTATTGCTTCTATCAATTTATGGGAAAATTAATGTAAAATATTTTTTCGTAACTGAGAATACTGACAAAATTTCTCTTCACTGTCTCGGATACGGACAAGATGATTTTGTATTCTAATTAAACTGAGACAAATTTACAAAAGAATTTGCTGCCTTCTTCAGATATCAACAAAGAACACAGTTCAATGTAGCAATGAAAATATTTCCATCAATATAATCAACATCGTTTTTCATGTCCACTTTTGCTTACATAGAACAATTACGAGGAAAATGAATTATGTGAATACTTTAAAAGATTGTGTGTTTCGTTCTAATGAGATGTCAAAAAAAAAAAGGAAAATATCATATAAATGTGGTATCTGTGGTAAATCATTCTCTGAAAGTAGTGACTTAACTAAACACATATGTAGTCATACAGTTGAGAAACCTTACCAATGTGACATTTGTGATAAATCATTCCATAAAAAAATGTGCTTGACTAGACACAAGCTTATTCATACTGGAGAGAAACCGCATTGCTGTGATGTCTGTGGTAAATCATTCTCTCAAAATGATGACCTCAGAATTCACGTACGCATTCATACTGGTGAAAGACCATATCCTTGCAGTATCTGTGGTAAATCATTTAATACAAGTACTCACTTAACTAACCACAAACGTACTCATACTGGAGAGAAACCATATCATTGTGACATCTGTGGTAAATCATTCTCTTCAGGAAGTAGCTTACTCACTCACAAACGAATTCATACAGGAGAAAAGAGATATCATTGTGATATCTGTGGTAAATCATTCTCTGATCAAGGGAACTTAACTGGACACAAACGTGTTCATACTGGAGAGAAGCCTTTTAGCTGTCAAATATGTGGTAAAGCATTTTCTCAAAGTAGTGCATTAATTATTCATACACGTATTCATACAGGAGAGAAACCATATCACTGTAGTATCTGTAGTAAAACTTTCTCTCAAAAGAAAACCATGTTTTTCCACAAACGTACTCATACAGGAGAGAAACCATATCATTGTGATATTTGTGGTAAATCATTCACTGGATTACCTAGCTTAAACATGCACAAACGTATTCATACAGGAGAGAAACCATATCACTGTGATATCTGTGGTGAATCATTTTCTCAAAGTCGTCAATTAGCTGTACACAAACGTATTCATACAGTGGAGAAGCAATACCTCTGTGATATCTGTGATAAATCATTTACTGAAAAATGTTCCTTAATCACTCACAAACGTATTCATACAGGAGAGAAACCATACCACTGTGATGTCTGTGGTAAATCATTCTCAGTAAAAAGTAACTTAACTAAACACAAACGTATTCATACCGGAGAGAAACCATATGATTGTAATATCTGTGGTAGAGCATTCTCACAAATAAATACATTAACTAATCACAAACGCACTCATACAGGAGAGAAACCATATGGATGTGATATCTGTGATAAATCATTCTCTCAAATAAATTCATTAACTATTCACAAACAAACTCATAAAGAAGTGAAACCACATGACTGATATGTGTGGTAAATCATTCTCTGTACCTAGTCTTTTTAACTGAATGCATTCATACCAGAGAGAAGCCATGTCACTGGTGTTTGTGGTAAATGTCACTTAAACCTTTTGATATCAAATCACCTGAAATCACCCCTGGTTTTACAATGCAATGTTACTTAATTTGTGGTGTATATATTTTTCTAGAAATTTTACATCATAATTTTATGTAAGCAACTTTTGTAAGCTAAAATCCAAACATGAGCCTAATAATGAGTGAATTATTTGACTAAATCTTTCCAAATTATTGATTATTTTCAAAATAATTTGAAAATCACAGGCAAGTGTCTTTCATTAAAATATAATGAAATGGTTAACTAAACAAGTATATCCATACAAGAGGGAAGCCAATGTTACTGTGATGCATGTGATAAATCATTCTCAGGTTGGACATATTTATAATACAAAATCTCACATTTTCTCAATCTTTTGTTATCTCAGCTCTGAGACTCATTATCTTGAGTTCTCATCGAATCACTGAATATTTGTAATAAACTGAAAGATAAATAAAACTAGTTTACTCTTAAATTTTTCTTTTGTCATTTTCTTTGTAGAACTTCTAACCAAATTTTGAGCTGATACTATAAACTAAAGAATTTACAGACCTGATCAATGTATATAAAAGTTGCACATTTCTCCAAACAGATCTTCACTAACTATTTACGTTGAAGCTAATATAATTTGTTGGTATTATAGTATCGGTAGAGAGTCGGACGCCATGCTTTCCAGCATAGTTACGTCTCTTTACGGTCCGAGTTCAAATCCCGCCGAGGTTAACTTTGCCTTTCATCCTTACGGGGTCGATAAAATAAAGTACCAGTAATGTACTGGGTAATTGCTGGCCTTGTGCCAAAAGTAGAAACAATTATTTTATAATAAACAGTAACTATTAGAGGTTTCATACATTGAATATGAGGTACAGAATAGAATATTTGGTAGTTGTATGGTCATATTGTCTGAAGATAATTTTCTAAATCTTCTGCTGACACAACAGTTTTCAATAAGAAAGTTCATATTGACATCTACACATGTAAATAAGGAACTTGGAAAATCTTTATTTAATCATTTTAGTGTGGAGTAAAGTTAGGTTGAGGTTACCTCGAATCGTAATTATCATCACTATCAGAACTGCCCTCCAGGCAGGTTTCTGCTAGCATGTGTAGTGTGCATATTGATATATGCAAGTGTCTCATGTATGTATAGATATATATGTTATCCCTACAGTGCAGTCTTAGAAATAAATATGTTAAAACAAAAAAGGAGAAAATGAGATTAACAATGGAAATATAAATGTTATGATATAATGATGGAAATATATAAACGTTTATGATATAACAATGGAAATAGAAATGTTTATATATAATTGTTTCTACCTTTGGCATAAGGCCAGCAATTATCCCAGTGTATTACTGGTGCTTTATCGACCCTGTAAGGATGAAAGGCAAAGTTAACCTCGGCAGGATTTGAACTCGGACCATAAAGGGCCGTAACTCTTTGCTACAATGCATGGCGTTCGACTCTCTACCGATACTGCCAATCCACCGCCCTCAAATGTTTATATATAATGATATATAAGCATTATGATATAACGATGGAAATATTATATACTAGCAGTGGTACCCGGCGTTGCACGGTATAAGGTATTTTGGAACGTGGGCCGCCAACAGACCTAATCGTGGAAAAACTGCATGCGTAGACAATATGTAAAGAAAATAAACCGAATACTCTAATGGGTGGATGATCTTTAAGATTTTCCTCGATGAAGCAGGATCAAGAAAAGGAATTTTTTTTATGTGCATAATATGCCATGAAATTTCGGGAAAATCGGCTAGACGTAACGCTTCAAAAAAGCCCTAAAAAGCTGAAAAAATGAATTTTCTCACCTAATGCGGGCCCTAGGCCATAAAAAAGTTGGATTTTCTTTGCTCACGGTATGAAGAAGAGACTGACATAGTTACAATTTCAAGGAAATCAGTCTGACGTAACAACTCAAAAAACTCCTAAAAAGCTGAAAAAACGCAGTTTTTCACCTAATGGATCAAAAAGTTGAATTTTTTTATGTGCAAACACTCCCTGAAATATTAGTAATACACGTATAAAGTTTGAAAAACGTCGGTTGGGTACTTCTCGAGTTTTAGGGATTCAAACTCATATACACACACACACACACAGACAGACATCCGCAGGGAAGTGACGTAATGCAGACAGTGAGCCATACATACAGATATTATAAGGGCGCGACGTTATATGTATGTATCTATCTAAAAAGAGAAAGACTAAGAATTATAGAGAGAGATCGCTAAATCACGTAATGCGGTACCTAGGGCATTGAAAATTTGAAATTTTTTTTGCTCAGAACACTCAATGTGTAAAATTTGAAAACAGTCGGTTGAGTGGTTCTCGAGTTTTAGGGATTCAAACTCACACACACACAGACAGACATCCTCAGTTTTATATATATATAGATAAATGGCATTACGGCAAAATGTTATATGAACGCTAACAGAAATTGACATTTGAAAGTTTTAACAGAAGTGAATCTTGAAATAAGTAATACATTATATATAAGATTATTAATGTTTAATCAAGAGCTAAGAAATTTAGTAGATAAATTACATAATATTCATTATTTATTCAAAGTAATCTAACTTATTTTAATAACATGATGTAAAATAAGATAGCTTTTTAATATCTATTTTCAATGCTTGCAAAGGTTAGATGGATTTTCCTATATAGAGGTGAGACTGGTCAGGTAGCTACAAGGCACACTCAAGAAGTTTTAAGACTTTCTTTTCAGGCACTTTTAACTTATCTACGTAACTGTAACTCTAATACATCATGGTTATAATAAGCTATAACATGTCAAATCTTTTTTTTTTTCAAGGTTGAAGGTTCGGGCCACTGTAGCACCTTAAACACTACCTGTCATACGCATATTGTCTCAGTTGACTGGTTCCACAATGCAGTCAGGATGTGAGGACAACTTGAAGGCTTGATATACAATGAAGTTTTGTATCAAGCTGGGCATAAACTGTGTAGAAACCTACGAAATGGTCAAAACTGCTTATGGACTAACTTTCATAAGCTGGGCAATTGTTTTCTGCTGGCACAGGAGGGCAGGTGGAAGGTAAGGGATGACGAGAGGTGTGGCAGGGAGAGGGACAGCAGGATGACAAAGCTGGTCGACAAAATTCGCAAATTTCTGGATGAGGACCGCTAAGCATTTCTTCTGATGATTCTTAAACAATTTGAAGTGACTGAGGGCACTGAACAGTCATTCATGATGATCTGAACATGCGCAAAGTTTGTTCCCATGTACGCAATTAAGCTCAAAGGCTGAGGTACGTTGATGACAGCAAGATGATCCAGTGGATCACTTCAAATCCAAGTGTCCTTGAGTCTCTGGTAACCTATGACAAGAGCTGGGTCTACTTTTGTGATCTAGAGACCAAGAGACAAGGTGCCAGTAGAAACATTCTGATTCTCCAAGACCCAAGAAGGCCAGGTAAAGCATGTCCACTGGGAACTCATGATGATCCCATTCTTTGATAGCAAGGGCATCTACATCCACTGGGTTCCCCACGGCCAGACAGTCAACAAAGAGTACTATATAGAAGTTTTTAAGCATTTCAGAAAGAGACTTCATTGCAAGAAACCAGAACTCATCAAGTATGGCCGGTGACACCTGCACCAGGACAAATCCATCCTGGCGACTAACTACTTGGCTGATATGGGCATCAAGACTGTCCTTCATCCCCTCTGCAGTCCTGACTTAGCCCCATGTGACTGCTTCATGTTCCTGAACCTGAAGGAGAAGCTTAGAAGTATCCACTTTGAAGATGTGGAGATGGAGGAGGCTGTGACAAGCACCCTGGACAGCTTCACTTTGGAAGACTACAAGGGAGCCTTCCAGAAGTGGCTGGTGCACTGCAACAAGGGTGACTAGAGTTTTCTGTTGATCTGAGTTAAATAAATGGCTCTCTGATAAAAGTTTCAAAACCTCTTGAGTGTACCTCATATGTTCTGCTTGTATGCTCTGCTTTTGGCTTGGTTTCTATGATTGGATGCCCTCCCTAATGCCAATCACTTTACAGCACTTACTGAGAGCATTTTATCATGACTCGAGCACTACTATCTTACAGGATAAACTGGGTACTTTTCATTGTGGCACTGGCACTGCCTAATTACAGCATGAGAGTTCTCAATGTCCTTGATCTGGCTGGATAATCATGGGTGGGGTTAAAGATGCATAGGCACTGTACTGTGGGTGAGGAATTGCTAGATCAGAGGGTGACCTTGAAGCAAGTAGATGGTAACTGACGTGGGATGTGCCTGGCTTTCTTTGTTGGCTTAAATGATGGTGGTGCTAGCTCTATGCGACTTCCTGGGGAGTGAGGGGAGAAGTGTAATCTCACAAGAGTGCGCTTGAAGCATGAGGACAGTGTCTGACAGTTGGATGTGCCTAGATTGGAGGAGAAAAGTGAGTCAGGATAGTAAATATGAAAAGGGGAAGGTCATGTGTTGGGTGGGGAAGGTGAATTAAGTAAGGTCCATCCTCGCTTTCCATGTTAGCATGTGATGGACAAGAAAAGGAATAACCCTTTCTTTACCACATTTCTAAGGAAATTCACTGCCTACAGTTTCCAAATAATTTTGAAAATCAATAACTAATTTCATATTTATTTGGTGGTTGGAACATAACTTATCAAAGTGCTCTTATATAAAAATATAATTGTTTCTACTTTTGTCACAAGGCCAGCAATTACCCAGTGCATTACTGGTACTTTATTTTATCGACCCCGTAAGGATGAAAGGCAAAGTTAACCTATATATATATATATATATATATATATAGCTCTTATATAAAAATATAATGGAGGATTTTTAGATAAATATAAACACCATAAATAAACAGTTTTGTGTCATAGAACCAAATTGGTTCTATGATATTTGGTTTCATGAGGGTTAAGCAAAGTTAGACATTTCTTTAAAATGTCCTTGTTTAAAAAATAATGTATATAGTATTATATTGACACAGTATTGTGATGATTGGTGATACACCATACTATAAAAAACCTGCTCACCAATACATTTTGATAACTGGTGACTCTCCATGCTAGAAAAGTACATACTGTAGAAGCACTGACTCTAAATGTGAGATATTGGAGACATGGAATTAAGGGGTCCAATTTTGCTTCCAGTGAACAGTATAACCTAATAGAATGTACTTGATACCCCCTGTAACCAAGTCGACATGGTGGAGAGGACCATTTGGCCTTGTCAAGGACTTGACAAAGTCTCCAGTACTAGTGCTACGATAAAATGCTACCAGTAAATCTGTAAAGTATAAAATGCTCCCAGTACACTCTGTAAAATATAAAATGCTCCCAGCTACGCTAAACATCATCAGCATCATCATTGTATGCCTACTTTCTTCTTTGGTAAGGTTTGTGTGGGTCATCAAGGTTGAAGACAAGACTGATAGGAGAACCACATCTTCTTCATACATTTAATATTTAACATGATTTTTGCAGCTAGGAACATTTTATTGTTGTACCAGAACTGCTACTTTGTAGAGTCAAATGGGTGCATTTTATTGTTGTGGCAGCAACACTAACATCACCAGAACTAGAGACGTGGTCATATACTCAGCTTAACTAAGGGTCCTCTTTACACTATATTTTCTTTGTTCCATCAAATCCAATTAATCCATAAAATATCATATGTCAGAACTACCATTGTATTGACTTTACAAAACATCAATGAAGTTGATAGAGACAATGTGAAACTGACTTCAGTATTTTGCCTTATGTAGTTTTGGAATCATTGTGAGTTGAATTTATTTTAAGCTAATATAAAAACAAAGTACCAGTCTTCTCTTTATTATAAACCTCTAGGCCATACCATAATTTTAAGTGGTCTTAAATTCAACTCAATGATTCCAAAACTACATAAGGTAAAATACTGAAGTTAGTTTCACATTGTCTCTATCAACTTCCTTGATGTTTTGTAAAGTCAATACAATGGTAGTTCTGACATATTTGTCTCTTGAAACTCCTGTATGCTGATAACCTTATTCAGTAGTTTCAGATATGGAAGCAAAATAAGAAATGTCATCATCATCATCGATTAACATCTATCTTCCACACTAGCATGGGTTAGATAATTCCCATTTAGAGGCAAGTTGTCTCGTGTGACTGTTTCTCGCTCATATAGGGGTGGTTCTGGCTGGATGCCCTTCGTAACGCCAACCACACTGACAGTGTGGGTTGGGTGCTTTTTGCCGTGTCTTTTAGACGTCCACTTTACAGTGTGGGCTGGGTACTTTTTGCTGTGTCTTTTACGCGTCCACTTTACAGTGTGGGCTGGGAGAGGGGACCTGACATATGCTTCAGCTTGTGCTCGTGGGAAGTCGGGTCTTCTGTATTACTGTATATCGCCAGAGATCCCGGTCATGTGTCATCTCATCTGAGAGTTACAATTGGGCAAGGCCAGCTTTTATCACCTCATCCCAGGTATCCTGGGTCTCCCCACTCCAAGGCATCCAACAACTTTGAGCACTCTGCACTTTTTTATGCAGCTGTCATATGCAACACATGTCCATACCAATGCAATCTCCCCTCCAGCACACAGCATTTGATTCTTCTTATGCCTAGTTTCTCTCTCAGTTCATTTATGCGTTGCTGTTCTCGCATATTACTATTACACATCCATCGCAACAAGCAGGCTTCATTTCTTTCCAATCTATGCAAGTCTTCTGCACACAGCGCCCAAGTCTCACTACTATGTAACATAGCTGTACATGCGTACGCATCATACTGTCTGCCTTTCATTCTGAGGGAGAAGCCTTTTGTAGCCAGCAGTGGTAGTAGCTCCCTGAACTTCTTCCACCCCGTTCTTACTCTGGCTACTGTACTTTCAGAACACCCACCACCACTGCTAATTTGTCACCTAAGTAGCAGAAGCTATCTACTGTTTCTACAGAGCCCTCTGAGAATTTAGTAGCACTTGTTTCCTTGTTACTGTTCCAGTGCAACTGCCATATGTAAAGCCTACATTCTTTGCTAAACTTCCTGAGATCCCACATTCTGCATATTGGGCAGAGGATGGAATTTCTACCAACGCCTTCCCTACATACTGGACAAAGTCATCTCCCTGAGGGGATCTGGATTCTGTTTTCTCTTCTACTTACTATGACCTTAGTCTTTGTCAGGTTGATTTTAAGACCCCTTCTTTCTAGGCCCTGCTTCCATGTTTGGAATTGCTTCTCTAGTTCCATCATCTAGTTATCAGCTGGATAATGATAGACGGCATGACTATCTTCCCGTTCCGTATTGGTAAACCCCTCATCTGGGATACCACATGCAGTGGCACTTTCTCCAGAGGCAACCTGGCACAGTCTGGAACTAATATAGGCTCTGCTGCACTTCGGGCCGAGGAGGGTAGACTCTCCAAATATCGGACACTCTCCGACAGGTTTGCGGTCGAGCCCGTAACAATGGAAACTTCTGGTGTCCTTGGCCCTAGGATCATCTCCCTCTCACCACCATCGGCATGGAGTTGGCTATCCGCAGGTGTGATCCTCGCGAGGTGGAATGGTTCTTCCAGCGCGACTCCCCCATCCTTCTCCCTTGAAACGCCTTCTCTATTCTGTACGGCGGGGCTGCGGGCGGCCAGCACGTGGACTACCAATTGCTTATAATAGTGGGAGATGGAGAGCGCAAGAGACGAAGGCAGTGAGTGAAAGAGAGAACGTCAACACGCACTCGATAAGGCAACGGTAGATATTATTTACCTAATTGTTTATCAACAAGAGCCAGGGTCAAACATACGATTAAGTGGGTCTGTTCATTCCTGAGGATAATTGTATGTTGCTTTTTCAAGAGTACGCAGACAGTTAGATGTAACAATTAAAGTATTGAACACTGATAGGCGAGGTAATAAAACTGTGACAAAGAACATCGTATGCAAAGAGAGATTAATATAATTCTGAGTTAAAGAGTTGCAAGTTGCAATGGGACTGAAACTATCACGTAGATATAAACATTCTGTATATTCTCTATATCGTTTTGTGTAAATTAATCGTATAAAAAGTAAAGTAATTACGATAAAATATTGTGTATTAAAGAATATGCAATTATATGATGATCTTGCAGCTTCAATAGAATTTACTACTAACGAATGATATGTATAGAATAGATTTTTTTATGTATTTCATTTTCACTTAGAGGCGAAGAAAAATTAATAAGGTAGAAAAGTAAGAAAAAGTAAGGTAGAAAAAAAAATACATGTAGGTAATACACAAGTCTTGGACCACATCAAAACAACCGAAACGGGTGGACAAACGAACCGCTGCAGAGGTTGTTATTGTATATTTTATTGTACAAGCAATAATAAGATTTATATGCAATGAAAATGCAAACCATCCTTTGTTTCTGAAATAGCTCCTCTTAATTTATTTCGTTCCGTGGAATTTCCACGGTTACTGCTAGTTTTAATTATTTGATGACATTTTTAGTGAGTAGTCACAAGTAGCTTTGGCAACCCTTACCTGTGTTGCAGTACGTCTGTAATAAAATGACAATATATTTAAACTGACCAATGAAAATCTAATAATTCCATTTCTGCCATTCTCTCTATTCCGGAAGTAGCAATTTTAGGCAATTTGTCAGCTTCAATTGTTAATCACATTTTGGTTTGCTTTATTTTTTATTTTTAAAAAATGTATTAAATTGTGAAGCCAAATAAGAGTAGTCAGTTTCACAGACGACGGTCTTCTACATAGTTTTCCTCTACCAAATTTCATGCACAAGGTATATTTCATTTTAATACTTTACTGTTACATCAATCTATAATATGCACGTCTGTCTTGGTTGTCAAATTTATATTTTGTAAGTATAAATCATATCATTTATTATTTAAAGTGTCAACACAATATAATAAAATGCAAGTTGTTTATTATAGTCCATTTTATGAGTATATTGTACATATGAACACAGTTTATAAAATAAATATAATTTACAAAGAGAAAAGAAAATTGAGGGGGAAAAAGCGGGCTAAGACATGAACCTTTAATTACATGAGGGAATGTTGGTGTTACGTTAAAAAAAATGTTTGAGACAGGCTAAGACAGTTACAACGTTACTGTAGGTCAGAGGTTCTCAAACCTTTTGCGTAATGCCCCCACCTCTATAGAGACCTGCCTACATGCAAAATGATATATAATAAATAAAATCGTTAATTTATATATAATAAATAATATATATACTATGTATAAATAAATATTTTGTTTTAGTAATTTATATATATGTATCCTTTGATATTCAATATACTATTATATCATATGTCTACGATACTATAATAATTGTTTCTACTTTTGGCACAAAGCCAGCAATTAATCCAGTGTATTACTGATACTTACGACCTCGTAAGGATGAAAGGCAAAGTTAACCTCGGCCTGATTTGATCTCAGACCATAAAGGGCCGTAACTCTTTGCTGCAAAGCATGGCGTCCGACCCTCTACCGATACTACCAATCCACCGCCATGTACTATAATAATATAATTTTTTCTACTTTTGGCACAAGGCCAGCAATTACCAGTGCATTACTGGTACTTTATTTTATCGACGCCGTAAGGATGAAAAGCAAAGTTAACTTCGGCGGGATTTGATCTCAGAATGGCAAGGGGCCTAACTCTATGCGTCAAAGCATGACGTCCGACCCTCTACCGATACTGCCATTCCAATAATAATATTATAATATTATAAACTAGCAGTGGTACCCGGCGTTGCACGGGATAAGGTATTTTGGAACGCGGACAGCCAACACACCTAATCGTGGGAAAACTGCATACCTCGACAATATGTAAAGAAAATAAACTGAATAAACTGAATAGTCTGATGGCTGGATAATCTTTAAGATTTTCCTCGATGAAGCAGGAAAAATGCAGGTTTTCACCTAATGCGGGCCCTAGGGCATCAAGAAAATGAATTTTTTTTATGTGCATAATATGCCTTGAAATTTCAGGAAAATCGGCTAGACGTAACGCTTAAAAAGGGCCCCAAAAAGTTGAAAAAGTGAAGTTTTTCACCTAATGCGGGCCCTAGGCCCTAAAAAAGTTGGATTGTCTTTGCTCACGGTATGAAGAAGAGACTGACTAATACATAGTTACAATTTCAAGGAAATCGGTCTGACGTAACGCCTCAAAATACCCCCAAAAAGCTGAAAAAACGCAGTTTTTCACCTAATGTGGGCCCTAGGGGATCAAAAAGTTGAATTTTTTATGTGCATAACAATCCCTGAAATATAACGCGGGCCGCCAACAGACCTAATCGTGAAAAAACTGCATGCCTGGACAATATGTAAAGAAAATAAACCGAATACTCTGATGCAATTAGTATTAGGTATGCTTCTCCTTCCATGGGGAGAACTTGGTGCTTTTGTACTTTAATAAAGTGGCATGAGTCAGCAGGACAGATGTCACCACTTATGTCAGAGGGAAGTCTGCAATGCTTGAGCAAGGCATGAGATGCAATCGGACAGCATGTGGAGCCTTCTCGAAGGAGTCCACCGCACCTTAATAAGTAAACGCAACTGGACAAACGTTTACCAAACTGTGGGTATAATTTAACAAATTTAAAGAGGAATGGTGCAATAAAATGGGCCCCGAGCATCTGCGCGTTCACTGGCAGCTCTAAATGAAAGGGTCGTGATCAGCTATTTCAAGGGCCCTTTAAAGGGCTGTGTAAGCCATTCACTGACACCCCAGTAAGGAGAGGTAACCATCAACAATTTCAAGTGGTGACTCTAAAAAGGGCCATGTGAGCGTTCACTGACATTTGAAGGAGGGTGTTACGGTTGCTTCCACTGGTAGCCTTTAGAATGAATCAGAATGCGTTTGTGGTCCGTTTAACAGCCATACATTGACGCGCCGAGTGCGATGCAGACAGCCAGACATACAGACAGATATTATAAGGGTGCGTTCTGGACTAAGAGGGAATTGTGGGAAGTGACGTAATGCAGACATCAGACATAGACAAATGTTATAAGGGCGCGACGTTATATGTATGTATCTATCTAAAAAGAGAAAGACTAAGAATTATAGAGATAGATCGCTAAATTGCCTAATGCGGTCCCTAGGGCATTGAAAATTTGAAATTTTTTTTGGCTCAGAACACTGCCTGAAACAAGTATTACATGTGTAAAGATGAAAGCAGTCGGTTGGGTGCTTCTCGAGTTTTTGGGATTCAAACTCACACACACACACAGCCAGACATCCTCAGTTTATATATATAGATGATAAATTCATAGCGTCCCCAATCCACTGCCAAAAAAGAGACTTTTCTACATATGCAAATATGCATAGATTTACAACGCATATTGGAGAACTCAATAGTATACCATTAAAACAGCCCATCCAGATAGGTTTTTAGGGAGGGGGTTCCATGAGAATGATGAGTTTGGTGAAGTGAAAGTATCCTCTCAATCTCAGGCTGAATTGTACTAAGTCAGATCTCCATGATCCATAATTCAGAGCTTGCACTGCTGTTTCGTAAGAAGGCGAGAAACTGCACTGAATCCTCTCTCAACCAAATATGATGTTGAAAAGGCAATGAATAGCCCTTGCGGAATTTGGGCTTCAATTCAATGTCATTTCTAACATTCCGCTCTCTTCTCCACATAGGTTAACGAAAGGGTTGACAATCCATTCAGGGACTTGAAGGGCAAACAAATCGTGAAATCGTTGCACCATATCTTTGTGCAGTTCAGTGAGCTGGGAACAAAAGACAGGCAGATATTCGTCTGGAAGTTTTCCGTCCTTTTCAAATGCAGACAAGCAAGGAAACTAGAAAAACTCCCTGCATGCATTGTTGCCCTTGTACATAAGTTTAGCTTGAAATTTTGAGATGGTTGACTTCACTTAGATGAGATTAACACCATCTCCTTGCAGCTGCTTATTCACTTCATTGAATTTAGTGAATAAGTCAGACAAGTATGCAATATCCTTCTTCATGCTTTTAAGCCTCTCACTAATTTCAAGGATGGCGGTATCAAAGAACTCCTTTACTGAATCAAACAATGTGTAAAATCGATTGAGACAATTTCCTCTTGATAACCTCCTTACCAGCAAGTTTTGGAAATCGTCATTATTTTCAAGGCAAAGCTGTCGAAACAGACGAGAGTTCAGAGCATGAGCCTTAATTTTATTCATGTGATGACCGTGTTTAGGGAATCGTGAAGACAACCAGAGTTTTCGTGCAACAATATGCTGTTGTGAATCATGCAGCGCATCGTGAAGATATCAGATAGACTGACTTTGAGATAATTGCCAAAGTAGACTCGTCTAACTGCAAGCTAAATTCTGTTTTCTTCAGAATTGTGCAGAGTTGTTCTTCGCTGTCTCCTGCCATTTCATCAACCCTCCTCTGAACAGTGCTATTACTCAGAAGAATAGCTTTGATAATTGGCTCTGGTGCCCTGTGTACCACTGTCTTTATGACTTCTGGAAAATTAGCTGTACTCCTTTTGTGTGAGGTCTGTGGATTTCACAATTAGAAGTGAGAAGTGTGCAAACTATCATTAAACTGATTGTATGAACTTTTGAATGTTTTCAGCTTGTAAATATTATCTAGAAGAGATTGAAAACACCTTGCTCAAATGTTCCTGAAGCTTTGATGGTTTCATCGCTTCATTTATAAAGGTCTTTTTGCAAAGTAGACACTATGGTTGCTGTTGGTTATGTGGAGCTGCAATAGACCCATACTTCAGGTAGTCAACACTATACTGCCTACACTTTTTTAGACAGGGTTGATGAAGCCATAGTTTTGTTCTGAAAAGATAATACACAGCAAATCCTCAATTTTACATGTCAAAGCTGGCTTGGCACATGTAATTTGGATTGAAAAGTTATATATACAGATATTGAATTAAAAAAATCTAACCTCCCATTTTACATCTACTTTCCACACTAGCATGTGTTGGACGGATTGTCAGTCTTAGACCAAATATATCGGAGCAACCTCATCTTTCACTTCAAGTGTTTGACACTTTTTTTATACAACTCTCATTCTCCTTTTGTATCCCATGTCTATATCAGTGCAATCATCACTCTTGCACAGTATATTCAATTAACATTTTCTCTCAACTCACTTGTGCTCTGTTGTTCACATACACTAATAGTCTGACCATTTATACATAAATCTAACATGGAAGTATACATAATTGTAATAATAGAGATATGTATAGAAGCATATACAATAGGTATAACAAACATACATAAATCTCACTTTGGTCATTTCAAAGCGACCTCAGTAACTATGTGAGAATGCCAAATATTACAGGGATGCTTAGTTCTTTGAGGACATATCTTTTGATAGTTCTAATGTTTTTCTAACTTGTTCTGATCATTACTTCTTTTCAGATAAAAGATGACAAACATCAAGCGAACTCAGCGAAATTAAAAGGCATATTGTAATAATTGTCTTAAAGGCAGACCATAGTGATTTAGAGATTGCTCGGTTCTTGAAAGTTGCACGGTCGTTTGTTAAAGTTTGCTAAGAGCTGGAAGCTCCTGACAGTGATTCTGCAGCAGTAGCCAAACGTAAACTGCCTGTTGATGGTCCTAACACCATCAGAACAACCACATTTGTATGAAAGGTGCAGCAAATTATCGATAAGAATTCCAATTAGCGATAAGAAAGTCAATTAGCGCTATTGCTAAGGAGCTTAAGGTTTCAAGGCACACTATCGGAATAATTGTGCTTGAGGACCTTCGATACAAGTCGTGTGATGCGGAGAGGCTGGTTGATGTCTACAAAGGCAAATGATAACTGTCTGTTCTGTGCAAAGAGCTTGTTGGCAAGTCGAAACATCAAAAGCTTTTTCTCTCGTGAGAAGGAATGACATGGTTGTGCAGAGACCTTTAAGATGTTCCACTGGTCATGCACACAGTTTCCAGCAGTGATGGTTCTGGGAGTCATGAGTAATAAGAGAGATGTCAAACTTCCTTACTTCTTTCCTTAAGGCTCAAGGGTCAATACTACTGACTATAAGATGTTGGAGAGGGTTCTGATGCCTTGGATACAGAGCATGCACAAAAGAAGACCGCGCACCTACCAACAGTACTGAGCTGTCTCATAAGATCAAGACAACGCAAGAATGAATGAGTTAAATCTCCATGTCATGCCAAACATATGACCACCTGGCTCACCAGACCTGAATCCGTTGGATTACGACGTAGGGGGTGTAGTCAAGAGGGAAGTCAATCAACGCTCCCATAAAAATATAAAATCTCTGAGGTCCTCCATAACTAGCACAATGTCCAAAATAATCATCTGATTGGGACATATCAACGTTTCAAACTTCGTATTAAAGCAGTCTTCATTGAGTAGATGTGCTCAGAAAAGTTTCGAGATTATTCATGTCATTTTTTTCTGAACTAAAGAACTTCTTTCATGATTTAAGTGTCTTTTACTTAATTCATGCAAATGTCCTCAAAAAACTAAACATCACATTTCTTCTTACGTGATGCAGTTTGCCCACATCCCTGTCACACCCATGTCTGGAGCAGAATTCAGATATTAATTCAAATGTGCCAAAATCTATTCGGGTTGAGATGCTGATCCTTGATATCATTGTTATACAGAGGAAAATATTACTTAATTTTTTATTTCAATATGAGATGATTATTTTTAAGAATAATATTACAAGTTCTAACACACACACATACACATACTCTCTCTATCTCTCTCTATATATACTGTTGTCTCCCCACACAAAACAAAGTATTAGGAAAATTGAATTACCTCAAATGTCAATCACATAAAAGATAGACGGCATGACAGGCCTTGACAATTGGAGTTGACAAGAAAAGCTCAATCTCTATTCTCTCCAACGCTGCTGTTAAAGCTACATTATCTGCATGAGGATGATGATGATCATCATCGTTTAACATCTATCTTCCACTCTAGCATGGGTTAGATGGGTTTGTCCCATTTGAGGCAAGTTGGTTGACCGTGTCTTGTTCCTATAGGACTGTTTCTGGTTGGTTTTCTACGGCTGGATGCCCTTCATAATGCCAACCACATTTACAGTGTGGACTGTGTTCTTTTTGTCGTGACACCTACTCGACCACTTTTGTGTATGTGCAGAAACAGTCACTTCCCAAAGGGGAGAAAACCCCACGTTAGAGCGATGCAAGGGATACAACTGTGGATACTCAGAATACTGATAGATTATTCATGTTATTCAGTCCAGAATATTATAGATGTTCATGTTAGTCAATCTGGAACTTTGTAATTACGTAACAGGTGTTTCCAGACATGTGGACAACACGAAAAAAGTTCATTCCTTGAATTAAGACAAGTGCTATTACACAAACTTCTCAGGATATTGATTCTTTCTTCAATGCACAAGATGGATTCCCATTTACGTATAGCTCAGACTTAGTAATAACTTTCCATTGCATGGAGTAATCCAAGCCTGTGTCCTTGAGGGACCATACATGGCTCGCAAATTACTTTTCTAGTAGCATGATTTCTTTTCTTATTGTTGTTGGCGTTAGTAGGGGAGTAAGCAATTGGTTGCGAAAAGCTGCTGTTAATGCCGCGTTGTAGTAGGGTGCTGCTCTGTCAAAGATTGTTTTATTAGAGAAAAGGTTAGAGATTCTAGTGCCAATATTTTTCACGAAGTTTCTAAAAACTGTAGGTGGGTGGCATGAGTCCTTGTGTATGTAATTTAGTTTATTAAAGGGTCTTAAGGTGTGTGTGTAAAGATCTGAATTTATGTCTAAGTAATCTACTCATTAAAAGTAGTAATTAAATCTTTTTTAAAACGGTTCAGATCATGACAACTTATATGGTTCGATAGGGTCAGACCATCGTCACGGTATGAGCCTGTGTGGAAGTTCGGGAATCTAGTTCGTAACATCTAAAATAAGTAAGCCAACCAAGTCGCATACATATATATATATGAAGTCGTATATATATATATATATATATATATATATATATATCATCATCATCATCATCAACGTTTAACGTCCGTGTTCCACGCTTGCATGGGTTTGGACGGGGGTAGTCCCACTTGAGGCAAGAGTGATTGTCTTGCTCGCATAGGACTGTCTGGCAGGTTTTCTACAGTTGGATGCCCTTCCTAACACCAACCACATTTACAGTGTGGGTCTGGGAGGTTTTTACCGTGTTGCCTACACAGCCACATTACAGCGTGGACTGTGTGTTTTTTTGTCGTGACACCTACACGATCTCATTTGTTTCGGCCTGGATGGCGCGGCACCAACATAACTTTACATAGAACGGGGTGGTGTGGATGGGGTGGGGGTGGTGGCGGGACGGGGTGTAGTTTGTTAGAGATGCCTACTGGCAAGGCGGGTCTTCTCTGTTACCGAGTACCGCCAAAGGTCACGGTCCAGTGACATTGTCTTGGAGAGGTGTAAGTGTGTGAGGTCGGAGTTTATCAGCTCATCCCATGTTTTTCTAGGTCTGCCTATTCCGTGGCTACCGTCTATCTTTATTGCCCTGCACTTTGTAATACAGCTATCGACTTTCATGCGCATCACGTGTCCATACCAACGCAGCCTTCTCTCGAGTAAACAACATCTGATCCCTCTTATCTCTAATTTTTTCCTTAGTTCGTTTATGCTTTGCCGTTCACGTATATTACTGTTACACATCCAGCGGAGCATGCAAGCTTCGTTCCTCTCTAGTCTGCGTATATCCTCTGCACACAATGCCCAGGTCTCACTACCATGCAACATTGCTGTTCGTATGCAGGCATCGTACAACCTGCCTTTCATTTTTAGGGAGAACCCTTTAGCAGCTAATAGTGGTATAAGCTCTCTGAACTTTTTCCAACCAGTTCTGACTCTAGCTACAGTACTTTCAGAGCACCCTCCCCCACTGCTGATTTTATCGCCCAGGTAACGGAAGCTGTCCACTATTTCTATAGAACCCTCTGCGCAATTGAAAGAGCTAGTATTTTGTGGGCACTTGCTGCTACTTATTGCACCAGAACACCGGCCACATGTAAAGTCTATGTTCTTAGTTAGCTTACCTGTGATCCCACTACATCTTTTATGCACCCATACTTTGCATTTAGGACATAAGATGGAGTTTCTACCTACGCCTTTCCTACATACCGAGCACGACCATTTCCCAGAAGGGACCGCCGCCTTGTTTTCTTTCCTACAAACTAGAACTTTGGTCTTAGCCAGGTTAATTTTAAGTCCTTTTGACTCTAGGCCGTGCTTCCATGTTTGGAATTTCTTCTCTAGCTCGGCCATTGATTCCGCTATGAGGGTCAGGTCGTCTGCGTATAGGAGTTCCCATGGGCAGCCTGTCTTGAACTCCTCTGTTATAGCCTGAAGGGCAATAATAAATAGTAGGGGGCTGAGAACAGAGCCCTGATGGACGCCAACTTTTACGCTAAACTCTTCACTATATTCGTTGTTAATTCTAACCTTGCTGACTGTTTCTTTATACATGGCTTGTATAGCCCTCACAAGCCATTCGTCAACGCCTAGTTTTCTAAGAGCCCACCAGATAATGGAGCGGGGGACTCTGTCGAAGGCTTTCTCCAGGTCGACAAAAGCTAAGTAGAGGGGTTTACCTTTAGCTAGGTACTTCTCCTGTAGTTGTCGTACTATGAAAAGAGCGTCTGTGGTGCTTTTGCCTGACACAAACCCGAACTGCATTTCATCTAGATCAATTCTCTCTCTGATTAGTTGCGCTATTACTTTTTCCGTGACCTTCATGACCTGGTCGATTAATTTAATGCCTCTATAGTTACTCCTATCTAGGGCGTCTCCTTTACCCTTATAACAGTTAACGATGATGCTGCTATGCCAGTCCTTCGGAACAACCCCATTCTGTACGACTTGGTTAACTATGCGGGTGACCATGGTGTGTCCCACCGTGCCAGATGCCTTCAGCATCTCAGCAACTGTTTCCGAAGGCCCAGCCGCCTTACCAGTCTTCATATCCTTGATTGCCTTACTTATTATACTCCCCTCGACTAACACTGCTGGTCCCTCTATCGGGTCGATATGGGGGAGACTGTCTTTCTCCCATTTATTCTCCTCATTTAGTAGCCTTTCATAGTGACACTTCCAAGCTACCTTCTTATCAGTGTCGGTGATGGCAAGTATGCCATCATCGTTAAGTACACACTTCTCCCCGACAATATCACGGTTTTCCTTGACGCATTGCCTGGCAATCCTGAACACCTCACGTTTTTGGTCATCGCGTTGTAGAACATGCTTGAACTTTCTTTCCTCAGCTTCCCTTCTTGCTAAGTACACTTCTCTCCTAGCTTCCCTCCTGGCCACTTGATAGTCTACTCTACTTCCCCCATCCCGCCATACTTTCCAAGCCTGCTTTTTGGCCTTAATTGACCCCTCCACCCTATTGTTCCACCACCATGTTACTCTCCTCCTGCCTACAGGCCTGCTCCAGCCACAGACTTCGTCTGTCGCCAACAGCAGGTTTGCTTTCAGAAATTTCCACTGTCCCTCTATATTGTCCGATTCTAGATGCTCTTCCTTACTGTCGAAAGCATCAAGTAATATGCTTTGAAATTTATTTCTGGCTGTGGGGTCCTTTAGTTTCCATATTTTCCTCCTGAGGATAGTCCTCTTCTGCTGTCGGGTACGTCTCGTCCTGACTATGAGGTCGCTAATTATCAGTCTATGTTGGGAGGTGCATTCTTCATGGGGGAGGGATTTAGTGTTTACAACAGACACTCTGTCATGTCTTCTGGTAAGGATATAATCTACCTGGCTTGTGTGTTCCCCGGATCTATAGGTAATCAGGTGATTGTCACGTTTTTTGAAGTTAGTGTTACAGATAGTTAGGTTATTTGCATCACAGTATTCCAGAATTCTGGAGCCTTCCTCATTTCTAGTACCAAACCCATAGCCTCCATGGATTTCGTCGTAGCCGTCACAATGTTGTCCAACGTGACCATTTAGGTCGCCTGCAATAATTATATAGTCACTGTCAGATATTTGGGAGGTAGTTAGCAACAGTGTCTCATAGAATCTGTCTTTTATAGTGCCGGGCAGTCCGGATTGGGGTGCGTACGCAGATATTACTGTCACCGTAGTTCTATTGAGGACAAGTCTTATTTTAATTATTCTGTCGTTCACTCTATTTACGTCTATTATCTTATCTGCCCACTTTTCTGCTACCATGATTCCTACTCCACCCAGCCCATCGTCGTTTCCCACCCAGAAAAGCTTATAACATCGTTTTTTACCCTCAATGAATCTAGCAGACCCACCCCTCCACCTGGTCTCTTGAATACAACAAACATCGACCTCCTTACGTTCAAGCATTTCTACAACCTCGTTAGCGCGACCCTTTAGGGTGCCTACATTTATGGTACCAACTCTGAAGTTTTGGGTTGCGTTTGGAGGTTGGGGGTGGTGGGGGGCGGGAGGAGATAGGGTTATGTTAGCCATCCGCGGACGAAACAAAGAGGAGTGCTCGCATTCTCGTCCACGAGGTGAATTATATATATATATATATATATATATATATATATATATGAAATACGTGAAGTTCTATATCTGGCAACATACAGTATGTTTATAAATAAACATTTTGAAAGCCTTCAGCTATGGATTTGAAAACTGATAGCATAGCGCCTTCTAGTGTGTTCCAACAGAAGCTAAGTACAGGTAACTTAGTGATGATGACGTCATCATTTCTGACTTGGGTCATTATTAAACTAGTGCTGCCAGCCGCTTACTGCTTGAACTTAATATATGTTAAAACATAGTTTAGAAGCCTATTTACATTGACTAATCAGCCAAATTTGCTTATAGAGTAACGGCTGGCTCGGCTGTTTATATCATTGTTAATGTCTCTTTTCTATGCTTGACTGGCTCTTAAGTGGCCACATTTTGCTCACATGATCCATTTTTTACTCCATTTTCTATTATTGGGTGCCCTTCCTAATACTGGGAGTATTTTGTGTAACATCGCCATTACCAACTTACAGTATGGACTGGGTGCTTTTCTTTGTGGTGCCAGTACAACCTTACAGGATAGACTTGGCAATTTTTTTTGCCATGGTACTAGCACGACCACCTTACAAGGCGGTCTGGACGCTTTTCGTTGTAGCTCTAGCCTTATGGGACAGCAAGTGATATGTCATGGGGTTGCCCTTGAAAAGAGGGAATTGCACTTGGTAGTATATTTTGGAGCATGTCCAACCAGACAGTCCATACACTGCATGTTAATTTTTCAGGCCCTCTACAAGAGGTGGTCCTTCCCAATCCCATCCGAACAGTTTATCGCAGTACAAGGCGGTGCATGACGGGTATTGCACATTGACATGGGTTGGATGAGTATGAAGGGTGGTATTTTTTGTGAGTGGTATGGGCTGGGTATTTCATGCTGGAGAGAGTTGAATGAAGTGCTGTGGGGGCTGTTTTTTAATGATTGATGAAGTTGGATAAGCAAGGTGTGGATGGAGGAAGTGAGTAGAGTAGGACTAAGTTGAGATATTTAAATAATGAAGGGGTTGAGGATGGGAGAATGTGCTCAAAGGAGATTTGTGCAAACTACCACCCTCTTCATGCTCATTTCATCATGGTCTTCATCATCATCTTTTGTGAGGTGGACTTTTAGCACATCATTCTAAACTTTCCTAGGTCTTCAGTCAAGAAGTTATCATCCATACACATCCCATGTCCATATTATCACAATTGCCTCTCTTATGCCCAGTTCATTGATGCTTTGTCATTAATATACATGACTATTACACATCCATCAAAGGATTCAGCTATAAGGACTAGATAATGGGCATATAGGAGTTCCCTTGAGCAGCTAGTTTTAAACTCCTCTAATATGGTCTAGAAGACAATAATAAACAGGTGAGGAATGAAGATAAAGCCCTGGTGGCTCCCCACTTACATACTAAATTTCTCACTATATTCATTAACTATCACCTTGCTGACTGCACCTCTGTTCATGGCTTGTACCACCCTTATAAGCCACTCATCTAACCCTAATTTCTCAAGATCCCATCAGCTTGTGGAAAAAAGGACTCTGTCAAATGCTTTTGGCTAGGTACTTCTACATTTGCCTCACAGGGAAGAGGGCATCAGTGGTATCTTTACATGACACAAAGCCAAACTGAATTTCATCTACTTTAATCTATTTCCTAATCAGTTGTGCTATAACACTTTCTGTAACTTTCATGACTTGCTCTATCAACTTGATGCCTCTATATTTTCCTCTGTCTATTGTACCTCACTTGCTCTTGGAACAATGGAGAATGCTACTGTTATGCCATTCATTGGGTATAACATCATTCTTTATTACTTTGTTTATGATATAGGTGGTTAAGGTGTGTCCTACCATACCAGATGCTTTCAGCATCTCAGTGACTATTCCCAGTGGCCTAGCTGCTTTGCCTGTCTTTATATACTTAATTGCTTTACTACTGTTGCTGCTGACTTGTACAGCTGGTCCCTCAGTTGGGTTCACTTGAGGCAGACTATCTTCCTCCCATGCATTCTCCTCATTCATCAGTGCTTGCGAGGCTAAGCTGCTGGAATAGCCAAACACCTCCACAAGGATATTTCAGAAATTCGAATTGTCAATGACAAAAGCATCAGGTAAATTTTTAGTTCCTGGATTGTAGTTCATAATCTGATACAGTTTATCTATTTAGGACTAGCCTGTTTTAATGATTCTGTCATTCACTTTAATTACCTCTATTACCATATTTGTTTTTCTGCTAAATGTGTGTTGTGTATTATAATACAAACATTATGTTTAAAATGTGTTAGAATACAAATCAACATCACGCCTATTTTCCATGTTGGCATGGATTAGATGGGTGTCGCATACTGAGGCCAGACACGTCAAATGACTAGGTTTTACTCATACACTGTTTTGGTTTGGTTTCTATGGTTAGATGCCCCACTTGTCACCAACCACTTTACATCATTTACAGAGAACATGGCTTTTACAGCTAGATGCCCTTGGTGGCCTAAAAGGGGAGCATTTTTATACTGCTTGGGGCATGTGGTTCGGTTGGTGGTATTTGTCATTTTGAGGTGTGCTCGGCTTTCATGGGTTGGGAAAGTGTTGGTGGTGCAAGGAAAGGTGAATCAATCATGGTTCCTAGATATCCATGCTAGCATGGGTTGGGCGAAGAAATCAGGAGTATATTGGCAGGTGAGGACCTGAGAATTGTTCCAGCTCTCTATTTCTTCAAGTTTAGAGCGGAGAAGCAGATCAGGGATTTCAGGAGTATACTGGCAGGGAGGAGGTGAGACTTGAGTATTGTACCACTTCTCTGCTTCTTTGGGTGGAGGGAGTTAGGTGGATTAGCTATCCTCCTTGTGCTGCTTTGTTCCACTTGCATGGGAAGGCGAGTTCCGCATATTACAGAATATCACCAGTTTTCTTGGTCCAGAGTCATCTCCTTTGTGAGATTCAGTTGCATGAGATTGGCCCTCACCACATCATCCCAGGTTTTCCTAGGTCTTTCCTTTCAAGAGTTTCTTTGACTTAATTTCTTTATGCAACTATCCTCCATATGCATCACATGTCCATACCAACACAATCTCATCTCCTGCACACAGCAACTGATGCCTCTTATGCCCATTTTTTCTCTCAACTCATTGATACTTTGTCACTCATATTCGTACACATCTATTGGAGCATACTCACCTCATTTCTTTCCAAAAGCCCAAGTCTCACTACCATATAGCATTCTTATTCATACACAAACATCATACAATCTGTCTTTCACTCTGAGAGACGCTTTATAGTAGCTCCCTGAAATTTTTCCAACTGGTCCACACTCCGGCTACTGTACTTTCAGAACACCTACCTCTACTGCTAATGTGGTTCCGAAGGTAACAAGCTATTTCTAGGGATGCCTCTGAGCATTTGATGGGGCTTGTTTCCTGTGTGTTCTTGTGTATCAGCTACATACAAATCCTACATTCTTTGTTAGTCTGCCTGCAATGCAACTTGTATCTTTTATGTACTCAAAGCTTAAATTTTATACATAAGATGAAATTTCTGCCCACTTCCTTTTTGCATACTGAGCAAGTCCATTTGCCTGAAGGGATCAGAGCCCTGTTTCCTTGTTGACTTACTAGGACTTTAGTCTTTGTTATGTTGTGGAAATTCTTCTTTAGTCCAGCTATAGTTTCAGCAATAATGACTTAGAATGCTAACATTATATTTTTACTGTCCTTTTTCCACAAACTTTTTGAAGCCCCCTCATAGTCCAACTTAAACCAGTTGAACAGACAAGAATAGAGAATAAATTTGATGAAGTTCCACATTCATGAGAAAATCATACAAATACTTTAATAGCTTATAGTACAAAGATCAAATACTTCCAAGTATTCTCATTCCCCTTTCATAGAGATAAATCTTAGTCTTTTGGCAACAAATAATAAAGGAATTGTTAATTTGCACAGGATCTGGTTACCGAATTTCACTCAAAGGCATCAGTCAGCCCATGATGACTATTGATCAACGTGCCATGCAGTTGGGTTGAATCTGAAACCATGAGGTTGCGAAACAAACTTCTAAATGATACTGCCATGCTTGCATCTAATATATATTGTTGAACAGTCTAAATGTATAGCTGTAGTCCATAAATATGTATAATTTGTATAATGTAATTTTAATAAAGTAAACAGTAAAGTTCTGTTGTATAGGTAAATGTTTATATCTACAGTTTATCAATATAGAAAATATGTAAAATTTCCTCTGTTGACTCTGCTTTTAACTATTCTTTATATCTTATATTGTTATTGTTTCTATATTTCAGACTATCAGATGACATTGGCATTAAACGATTTTCCACATCAATAGAATTATTAATATTTATCATCTTTTAAACATATCAGATATAACCTTATTGCTTCTATCAATTTATGGGAAAATTAATGTAAAATATTTTTTCGTAACTGAGAATACTGACAAAATTTCTCTTCACTGTCTCGGATACGGACAAGATGATTTTGTATTCTAATTAAACTGAGACAAATTTACAAAAGAATTTGCTACCTTCTTCAGATATCAACAAAGAACACAGTTCAATGTAGCAATGAAAATATTTCCTTCAATATAATCATCATCATTTTTCATGTCCACTTTTGCTTACATAGAACAATTACAAGGAAAATGAATTATGTGAATACTTTAAAAGATTGTGTGTTTCGTTCTAATGAGATGTCAAAAAAAAAAAGGAAAATATCATATAAATGTGGTATCTGTGGTAAATCATTCTCTGAAAGTAGTGACTTAACTAAACACATATGTAGTCATACAGTTGAGAAACCTTACCAATGTGACATTTGTGATAAATCATTCCATAAAAAAAAGTGCTTGACTAGACACAAGTTTATTCATACTGGAGAGAAACCGCATTGCTGTGATGTCTGTGGTAAATCATTCTCTCAAAATGATGACCTCAGAATTCACGTACGCATTCATACTGGTGAAAGACCATATCCTTGCAGTATCTGTGGTAAATCATTTAATACAAGTACTCACTTAACTAACCACAAACGTACTCATACTGGAGAGAAACCATATCATTGTGACATCTGTGGTAAATCATTCTCTTCAGGAAGTAGCTTACTCACTCACAAACGAATTCATACAGGAGAAATGAGATATCATTGTGATATCTGTGGTAAATCATTCTCTGATCAAGGGAACTTAACTGGACACAAACGTGTTCATACTGGAGAGAAGCCTTTTAGCTGTCAAATATGTGGTAAAGCATTTTCTCAAAGTAGTGCATTAATTATTCATACACGTATTCATACAGGAGAGAAACCATATCACTGTAGTATCTGTAGTAAAACTTTCTCTCAAAAGAAAACCATGTTTTTCCACAAACGTACTCATACAGGAGAGAAACCATATCATTGTGATATTTGTGGTAAATCATTCACTGGATTACCTAGCTTAAACATGCACAAACGTATTCATACAGGAGAGAAACCATATCACTGTGATATCTGTGGTGAATCATTTTCTCAAAGTCGTCAATTAGCTGTACACAAACGTATTCATACAGTGGAGAAGCAATACCTCTGTGATATCTGTGATAAATCATTTACTGAAAAATGTTCCTTAATCACTCACAAACGTATTCATACAGGAGAGAAACCATACCACTGTGATGTCTGTGGTAAATCATTCTCAGTAAAAAGTAACTTAACTAAACACAAACGTATTCATACCGGAGAGAAACCATATGATTGTAATATCTGTGGTAGAGCATTCTCACAAATAAATACATTAACTAATCACAAACGCACTCATACAGGAGAGAAACCATATGGATGTGATATCTGTGATAAATCATTCTCTCAAATAAATTCATTAACTATTCACAAACAAACTCATAAAGAAGTGAAACCACATGACTGATATGTGTGGTAAATCATTCTCTGTACCTAGTCTTTTTAACTGAATGCATTCATACCAGAGAGAAGCCATGTCACTGGTTTTTGTGGTAAATGTCACTTAAACCTTTTGATATCAAATCACCTGAAATCACCCCTGGTTTTACAATGCAATGTTACTTAATTTGTGGTGTATATATTTTTCTAGAAATTTTACATCATAATTTTATGTAAGCAACTTTTGTAAGCTAAAATCCAAACATGAGCCTAATAATGAGTGAATTATTTGACTAAATCTTTCCAAATTATTGATTATTTTCAAAATAATTTGAAAATCACAGGCAAGTGTCTTTCATTAAAATATAATGAAATGGTTAACTAAACGAGTATATCCATACAAGAGGGAAGCCAATGTTACTGTGATGCATGTGATAAATCATTCTCAGGTTGGACATATTTATAATACAAAATCTCACATTTTCTCAATCTTTTGTTATCTCAGCTCTGAGACTCATTATCTTGAGTTCTCATCGAATCACTGAATATTTGTAATAAACTGAAAGATAAATAAAACTAGTTTACTCTTAAATTTTTCTTTTGTCTTTTTCTTTGTAGAACTTCTAACCAAATTTTGAGCTGATACTATAAACTAAAGAATTTACAGACCTGATCAATGTATATAAAAGTTGCACATTTCTCCAAACAGATCTTCACTAACTATTTACGTTGAAGCTAATATAATTTGTTGGTATTATAGTATCGGTAGAGAGTCGGACGCCATGCTTTCCAGCATAGTTACGTCTCTTTACGGTCCGAGTTCAAATCCCGCCGAGGTTAACTTTGCCTTTCATCCTTACGGGGTCGATAAAATAAAGTACCAGTAATGTACTGGGTAATTGCTGGCCTTGTGCCAAAAGTAGAAACAATTATTTTATAATAAACAGTAACTATTAGAGGTTTCATACATTGAATATGAGGTACAGAATAGAATATTTGGTAGTTGTATGGTCATATTGTCTGAGAAGATAATTTTCTAAATCTTCTGCTGACACAACAGTTTTCAATAAGAAAGTTCATATTGACATCTACACATGTAAATAAGGAACTTGGAAAATCTTTATTTAATCATTTTAGTGTGGAGTAAAGTTAGGTTGAGGTTACCTCGAATTGTAATTATCATCACTATCAGAACTGCCCTCCGGGCAGGTTTCTGCTAGCATGTGTAGTGTGCATATTGATATATGCAAGTGTCTCATGTATGTATAGATATATATGTTATCCCTACAGTGCAGTCTTAGAAATAAATATGTTAAAACAAAAAAGGAGAAAATGAGATTAACAATGGAAATATAAATGTTATGATATAATGATGGAAATATATAAACGTTTATGATATAACAATGGAAATAGAAATGTTTATATATAATTGTTTCTACCTTTGGCATAAGGCCAGCAATTATCCCAGTGTATTACTGGTGCTTTATCGACCCCGTAAGGATGAAAGGCAAAGTTAACCTCGGCAGGATTTGAACTCAGACCATAAAGGGCCGTAACTCTTTGCTACAAGGCATGGCGTTCGACCCTCTACCGATACTGCCAATCCACCGCCCTCAAATGTTTATATATAATGATATATAAGCATTATGATATAACGATGGAAATATTATATACTAGCAGTGGTACCCGGCGTTGCATGGTATAAGGTATTTTGGAACGCGGGCCGCCAACAGACCTAATCGTGGAAAAACTGCATGCGTAGACAATATGTAAAGAAAATAAACCGAATACTCTAATGGGTGGATGATCTTTAAGATTTTCCTCGATGAAGCAGGATCAAGAAAAGGAATTTTTTTTATGTGCATAATATGCCATGAGATTTCGGGAAAATCGGCTAGATGTATCGCTTCAAAAAAGCCCTAAAAAGTTGAAAAAATGAAGTTTCTCACCTAATGCGGGCCCTAGGCCATAAAAAAGTTGGATTTTCTTTGCTCACGGTATGAAGAGACTGACATAGTTACAATTTCAAGGAAATCAGTCTGACGTAACAACTCAAAAAACTCCTAAAAAGCTGAAAAAACACAGTTTTTCACCTAATGGATCAAAAAGTTGAATTTTTTTATGTGCAAACACTCCCTGAAATATTAGTAATACACATATAAAGTTTGAAAAAAGTCGGTTGGGTACTTCTCGAGTTTTAGGGATTCAAACTCATATACACACACACACAGACAGACATCCGCAGGGAAGTGACGTAATGCAGACAGTGAGCCATACATACAGATATTATAAGGGCGCGACGTTATATGTATGTATCTATCTAAAAAGAGAAAGACTAAGAATTATAGAGAGAGATCGCTAAATCACGTAATGCGGTACCTAGGGCATTGAAAATTTGAAATTTTTTTTGCTCAGAACACTCAATGTGTATGTGTAAAATTTGAAAACAGTCGGTTGAGTGGTTCTCGAGTTTTAGGGATTCAAACTCACACACACACAGACAGACATCCTCAGTTTTATATATATATAGATAAATGGCATTACGGCAAAATGTTATATGAACGCTAACAGAAATTGACATTTGAAAGTTTTAACAGAAGTGAATCTTGAAATAAGTAATACATTATATATAAGATTATTAATGTTTAATCAAGAGCTAAGACATTTAGTAGATAAATTACATAATATTCATTCATTATTTATTCAAAGTAATCTAACTTATTTTAATAACATGATGTAAAATAAGATAGCTTTTTAATATCTATTTTCAATGCTTGCAAAGGTTAGATGGATTTTCCTATATAGAGGTGAGACTGGTCAGGTAGCTACAAGGCACACTCAAGAAGTTTTAAGACTTTCTTTTCAGGCACTTTTAACTTATCTACGTAACTGTAACTCTAATACATCATGGTTATAATAAGCTATAACATGTCAAATCTTTTTTTTTTTCAAGGTTGAAGGTTCGGGCCACTGTAGCACCTTAAACACTACCTGTCATACGCATATTGTCTCAGTTGACTGGTTCCACAATGCAGTCAGGATGTGAGGACAACTTGAAGGCTTGATATACAATGAAGTTTTGTATCAAGCTGGGCATAAACTGTGTAGAAACCTACGAAATGGTCAAAACTGCTTATGGACTAACTTTCATAAGCTGGGCAATTGTTTTCTGCTGGCACAGGAGGGCAGGTGGAAGGTAAGGGATGACGAGAGGTGTGGCAGGGAGAGGGACAGCAGGATGACAAAGCTGGTCGACAAAATTCGCAAATTTCTGGATGAGGACCGCTAAGCATTTCTTCTGATGATTCTTAAACAATTTGAAGTGACTGAGGGCACTGAACAGTCATTCATGATGATCTGAACATGCGCAAAGTTTGTTCCCATGTACGCAATTAAGCTCAAAGGCTGAGGTACGTTGATGACAGCAAGATGATCCAGTGGATCACTTCAAATCCAAGTGTCCTTGAGTCTCTGGTAACCTATGACAAGAGCTGGGTCTACTTTTGTGATCTAGAGACCAAGAGACAAGGTGCCAGTAGAAACATTCTGATTCTCCAAGACCCAAGAAGGCCAGGTAAAGCATGTCCACTGGGAACTCATGATGATCCCATTCTTTGATAGCAAGGGCATCTACATCCACTGGGTTCCCCACGGCCAGACAGTCAACAAAGAGTACTATATAGAAGTTTTTAAGCATTTCAGAAAGAGGCTTCATTGCAAGAAACCAGAACTCATCAAGTATGGCCGGTGACACCTGCACCAGGACAAATCCATCCTGGCGACTAACTACTTGGCTGATATGGGCATCAAGACTGTCCTTCATCCCCTCTGCAGTCCTGACTTAGCCCCATGTGACTGCTTCATGTTCCTGAACCTGAAGGAGAAGCTTAGAAGTATCCACTTTGAAGATGTGGAGATGGAGGAGGCTGTGACAAGCACCCTGGACAGCTTCACTTTGGAGGACTACAAGGGAGCCTTCCAGAAGTGGCTGCTGCACTGCAACAAGGGTGACTAGAGTTTTCTGTTGATCTGAGTTAAATAAATGGCTCTCTGATAAAAGTTTCAAAACCTCTTGAGTGTACCTCATATGTTCTGCTTGTATGCTCTGCTTTTGGCTTGGTTTCTATGATTGGATGCCCTCCCTAATGCCAATCACTTTACAGCACTTACTGAGAGCATTTTATCATGACTCGAGCACTACTATCTTACAGGATAAACTGGGTACTTTTCATTGTGGCACTGGCACTGCCGAATTACAGCATGAGAGTTCTCAATGTCCTTGATCTGGCTGGATAATCATGGGTGGGGTTAAAGATGCATAGGCACTGTACTGTGGGTGAGGAATTGCTAGATCAGAGGGTGACCTTGAAGCAAGTAGATGGTAACTGACGTGGGATGTGCCTGGCTTTCTTTGTTGGCTTAAATGATGGTGGTGCTAGCTCTATGCGACTTCCTGGGGAGTGAGGGGAGAAGTGTAATCTCACAAGAGTGCCCTTGAAGCATGAGGACAGTGTCTGACAGTGGGATGTGCCTAGATTGGAGGAGAAAAGTGAGTCAGGATAGTAAATATAAAAAGGGGAAGGTCATGTGTTGGGTGGGGAAGGTGAATTAAGTAAGGTCCATCCTCGCTTTCCATGTTAGCATGTGATGGACAAGAAAAGGAATAACCCTTTCTTTACCACATTTCTAAGGAAATTCACTGCCTACAGTTTCCAAATAATTTTGAAAATCAATAACTAATTTCATATTTATTTGGTGGTTGGAACATAACTTATCAAAGTGCTCTTATATAAAAATATAATTGTTTCTACTTTTGTCACAAGGCCAGCAATTACCCAGTGCATTACTGGTACTTTATTTTATCGACCCCGTAAGGATGAAAGGCAAAGTTAACCTATATATATATATATATAGCTCTTATATAAAAATATAATTGTTTCTACTTTTGGCACAAGGCCAGCAATTACCCAGTGTATTACTGGTACTTTATTTTATCGACCCCATAAGGATGAAAGGCAAAGTTAACCTCGGCGGGATTTGAACTCAGAATGGCAAGGGCCGTAACTCTATGCGTCAAAGCATGGCGTCCGACCCTCTACCGATACTGCCAATCCACATAATGGAGGATTTTTAGATAAATATAAACACCATAAATAAACAGTTTTGTGTCATAGAACCAAATTGGTTCTATGATATTTGGTTTCATGAGGGTTAAGCAAAGTTAGACATTTCTTTAAAATGTCCTTGTTTAAAAAATAATGTATATAGTATTATATTGACACAGTATTGTGATGATTGGTGATACACCATACTATAAAAGACCTGCTCACCAATACATTTTGATAACTGGTGACTCTCCATGCTAGAAAAGTACATACTGTAGAAGCACTGACTCTAAATGTGAGATATTGGAGACATGGAATTAAGGGGTCCATTTTTGCTTGCAGTGAACAGTATAACCTAATAGAATGTACTTGATACCCCCTGTAACCAAGTCGACATGGTGGAGAGGACCCTTTGGCCTTGTCAAGGACTTGACAAAGTCTCCAGTACTAGTGCTACGATAAAATGCTACCAGTAAATCTGTAAAGTATAAAATGCTCCCAGTACACTCTGTAAAATATAAAATGCTCCCAGCTACGCTAAACATCATCAGCATCATCATTTTATGCCTACTTTCTTCTTTGGTAAGGTTTGTGTGGGTCATCAAGGTTGAAGACAAGACTGATAGGAGAACCACATCTTCCTCATACATTTAATATTTAACATGATTTTTGCAGCTAGGAACATTTTATTGTTGTACCAGAACTTTGTAGAGTCAAATGGGTGCATTTTATTGTTGTGGCAGCAACACTAACATCACCAGAACTAGAGACGTGGTCATATACTCAGCTTAACTAAGGGTCCTCTTTACACTATATTTTCTTTGTTCCATCAAATCCAATTAATCCATAAAATATCATATGTCAGAACTACCATTGTATTGACTTTACAAAACATCAATGAAGTTGATAGAGACAATGTGAAACTGACTTCAGTATTTTGCCTTATGTAGTTTTGGAATCATTGTGAGTTGAATTTATGTTAAGCTAATATAAAAACAAAGTACCAGTCTTCTCTTTATTATAAACCTCTAGGCCATACCATAATTTTAAGTGGTCTTAAATTCAACTCAATGATTCCAAAACTACATAAGGTAAAATACTGAAGTCAGTTTCACATTGTCTCTATCAACTTCATTGATGTTTTGTAAAGTCAATACAATGGTAGTTCTGACATATGATATTTGTCTCTTGAAACTCCTGTATGCTGATAACCTTATTCAGTAGTTTCAGATATGGAAGCAAAATAAGAAATATCATGATCATCATCGATTAACATCTATCTTCCACGCTAGCATGGGTTGGATAATTCCCATCGCTCATATAGGGGTGTTTCTGGCTGGATGCCCTTCCTAATGCCAACCACATTGACAGTGTGGGTTGGGTGCTTTTTGCCGTGTCTTTTAGACGTCCACTTTACAGTGTGGGCTGGGTACTTTTTGCTGTGTCATTTACGCGCCCACTTTACAGTGTGGGCTGGGAGAGGGGACCTGACATATGCTTCAGCTTGTGCTCATGGGAAGTCGGGTCTTCTGTATTACTGCATATCGCCAGAGATCCCGGTCATCTCATCTGAGAGGTACAATTGGGCAAGGTCAGCTTTTATCACCTCATCCCAGGTCTCCCCACTCCAAGGCATCCAACAACTTTGAGCACTCTGCACTTTTTTATGCAGCTGTCATATGCAACACATGTCCATACCAATGCAATCTCCTCTCCAGCACACAGCATTTGATTCTTCTTATGCCTAGTTTCTCTCTCAGTTCATTTATGCGTTGCTGTTCTCGCATATTACTATTACACATCCATCGCAACAAGCAGGCTTCATTTCTTTCCAATCTATGCAAGTCTTCTGCACACAGCGCCCAAGTCTCACTACTATGTAACATAGCTGTACATGCGTACGCATCATACTGTCTGCCTTTCATTCTGAGGGAGAAGCCTTTTGTAGCCAGCAGTGGTAGTAGCTCCCTGAACTTCTTCCACCCCGTTCTTACTCTGGCTACTGTACTTTCAGAACACCCACCACCACTGCTAATTTGGTCACCTAAGTAGCAGAAGCTATCTACTGTTTCTACAGAGCCCTCTGAGAATTTGGTAGCACTTGTTTCCTGGTTACTGTTCCAGTGCAACTGCCACATGTAAAGCCTACATTCTTTGCTAAACTTCCTGAGATCCCACTACATCTCTTGTGTACCTACATTCTGCATATTGGGCAGAGGATGGAATTTCTACCAACGCCTTTCCTACATACTGGACAAAGCCATCTCCCTGAGGGGATCTGGATTCTATTTTCTCTTCTACTTACTATGACCTTAGTCTTTGTCAGGTTGATTTTAAGACCCCTTCTTTCTAGGCCCTGCTTCCATGTTTGGAATTGCTTCTCTAGTTCCATCATGGATTTAACTATGAGCGTAAGATCTGTTATAGCTTGCAAAACGATAATAAACATGTTAAGAACAGAGCCCTGGTGGACGCCAACTTGTACACTAAATTCCTTGATGTAGTCATTGTTAATCCTCACTGCTCCTCTATACATGGCTTGTACAGCCTTCACAAGCCACTCATCTATTCCTAGTTTTCTAAGAGCCTACCAAATTATGTCGCGGGGCACTCTGTTGAAAGCTTTCTCCAGATCAACAAATGTTAGGTAGAGAGGCTTACTTTTAGCTAGGTATTTTTCTTGTAACTGTCTCACAAGGAAAGGGCATGTGGTGCTTTTGCTTGGCACAAATCCAAACTGCATCTCATCTAGATTTACCGTCCCTAATCAACTGTGCTATGACTCTTTCTGTTACTTTCATTACCAGGTCCATCAGTTTTATACCTCTATCTAGCGCATCCTCTTTACCCTTATAGCAATTGACAATGATGCTGCTGCTGCTGCACCACTCATATGGTATGACACCATCCAGTATTACTTGGTTTACAATATGCGTGGTTATGGTGTGTCCGACTGACCCAGATGCTTTCAGCATCTCAGGAAGTATTCCTGATGGACCAGCTGCTTTCCCAGTTTTCATATCCTTAATTGCCTTACTAACTACACTGCTACTGCTGGGCTTTCAATGGGGTCTGCTTGGCGTATTGTCTCTTTCTCCCATACATTCTCCTCATTCAGTAATCTTTCATAATAGGTCTTCCATGCTTTCTTCTCAGCATCTGTGAGGGCAAGTGCACTTTTATCATCCCAGACACACTTCTCACCGATGACATTGCAATTTTCACGAACACACTGCCTCGCAATCCTGAACACCTCCTGTTTCTGGTCCTCACGCTGCAAAACATGCTTGAATTTTTTATCCTGCACTTCCCTTCCAGCAAAGTATACTAGCTTCGCTCCTGGTCTCTATGTAATGTATCCTGCTACCCCCATTGATTCCATGCTTGTCTCTTGGCTTTAATTGCTTCGTCTACTTTATCGTTCCACCACCAAGTCACTCTCTTTCTCCCCGTAGTCTTGCCACAACCACAGATCTCGTCGGACGCTTTTAGTAGGTCATTTTTTAGGAACTCCCAGTGCTCTTCTAAATTGAATGTCTCTATCTGTCCTTCTCTACTGTCATAGGTGTCAAGTAAAATATCTCTGAATTTGTCTCTGGTTGAGGGATCTTTCAGCTTCCAGATCTTTCTTCTCCAGGTTGCCTTTTGTTTCAAAGTTCGTCTAGCTCTGACAGTGAGGTCACTGACAGCTAGGCTGTGTTGGAAGGTACATTCCTCTCCCGGGAAGGCTTTTGTGTTTACAACCATCCACCTATCTCGTCCTCTGGTAAGGATAAAATCTATCTGGCTAGTGATCTATAGGTGATCAGGTGGTTGTTGGGTATTTTGAAGTTAGTGTTACATATCGACTGGTCATTGGCATCGCAAAATTCTAGAAGCCTGTAACCTTCTTCATTTCTTACGCCAAACCCATAGCCTCCATGGACTCTATAGAAGGCATCACTGTTTCCCAACGTATCCGTTAAAGTCCCCTGCAATAAGTAGGAAGTCATTGCCCTTTGTTAGAGTGGTAGTGTGCATTAGGGACTCGTATTTATCTATATTCAATATTCACTAAGCTCACCCTACTTTACTGCTCATCATCTCACTATTGACATCTACCACTCTCTTATAACCTCTCATCTATTGCTACCCAACAATATATAGATATTTATATGTCAATCCTTCCTGTAATTAAAGTTGATTAATTTAACCAGATCTTAATGAAGCTTGTTTTCTAATTTTATCATAATTGTATATTACAATATGACATTACATTGTGTGAGCTTATCTACAATTAAGTGTTTGGAGAGTGTGACGAGTTTCTGGAGTTTTCAGTCATTATCACTGTTAGAAGTACCCTATTAATCTGTTGTTTTTATTTGTACTATTGTGCCATGGAAAGAGAAGAGTGCGACATTGATGCATCCAAAATCCTATTTGAGGGTTTCATCAAAGTAAAAGTGAAATATCCGGACTGAAGATTGAAAACTGAATCATAAATAATGAAATGTACACAATTTCTGTTTCTGTGGAAAGAATGGAATAAGCCTATTTTGTGTATACAGGGTGTAACAGGTAAATTGGGACCATTTAAATAACTTTATTACAATTGGTATAACTTGGAAAAATCGAACACTGCAAATTTTATGTTTATGCCAATTTATTGTGGAGTGTTTAACACTTATTTCAGTTCAATGTGACTGCCACTTGCTTTTTTTACCAGTTTAATCCATTTTTGAAATGATGCGCATTCCTTAAGTATTTCTTCGTTTTTCATTTTACCAAATGCTTGCTTGATCAAAGCTTTCAGTGAAGACACACAGTTGTGAGAAGTTGCGTTGGATATTGCTGCAACTGCGCCCCATAGCCAAAAACCACATGGATTCAAATCTGGTGAGCTAGAGCACCAGATATCTTTAGGGACAAAAATGAGCAATTCCTTCTTCAAAATCTCTTGCACTCTTTTCGAATGGGCAGGCATTGAGTTCTGTACAACCATGACTCAACTTTCATCATAATGCTTCCTAATCCAAGGCAACAAAACTTCTAAGATTTTGAGATACTCTGTTGTGTTGATTTAAAGACCCGCTTCAATAAAATGAGGAGGCATCACTTGCAACAGCCCCAAAGACCAAAGTTAGGGCATTATGGTGTCTCCTCACATATGATGGCCTAGAAATGGTCATTTTACTGATTCCTCAATCTTGAGCCAACTTCGCCATTGATTTTGATGGGTTTGACTTAATCGATCTTTTAAGTCCTGCTAAGAAGCGAAGTGTGCATTTTTTATCACTGCGAGGACTATGAGACTTTCTGTGAACATCCTGACTTTTCTTCAAATTTGCTACAACTCTAAAAGCAATAGATCTGGCATACTTTGTGGCTCAAACAATCTCCCCAGCACTTTTGCTGGCGCGGAATAATTCGGCAATTACACTTCTATGGTTTAATTCATTATTAACATTCATAATTTGTTCAATCTGAAATAAAAAATAGTACAAGTGATTGTTCAAGCTGGTAATATTTAGAATTTAGACTCCAACAAAATCTATATAATTAGAAATATAGCCATTTGATACTTGTCCCAATTTACCTGTTACACTCTGTAAACACTGCCGCAATAATAGTGACGTACTGTCTGTGTACATACTCTGTTAGCGAAACTGAAAAAATAAGTTGTGAATACAATTTTCATTACATTTAGAAGTTTCCTAGTTTAATAACGCTTTTTATTATTTTTGTATAAAAATAACAATAATGAAATTATTGTGTACAGTGCTCAGGTGCACTACAAATATATTCCATTACATATAACCGCGTCTATTTATCTATTGTAAGTACTGCTCGAGTCCCACCATTTAAGTACTCTTTCTACTTGTAGCAACAACAAGTTTACAAAATCTAATTTCGTTTCAGTTTTCGATTTTCTATCTGGAAATTCCATATTTTACTATTATGTAACCCTCAAGTAGGACATAGCTCTCATGTAATCCACTTATTTCGCTATGCTGTCTCTGTCCATCTAATATTTTCCTGTCATTTTGTCACTTTGTCCTGATTTGTCATATATAACTGCAAATACCTAACAGCCACTCAATAAACATGTTAAGGGAGAATTTTACCGAGGACTTATAACGTAAAAAAAATCGAAGGAACGGGACGACGCTTCCGTGCCATTGGCATGAACCCTTCTCTACTTCGGTCTTCGAGTGTTCGAAAATTTACTACTAACACCGAAATCTGCATCTGCGGTCGGCTTCACCCGGACTCGAACCTGCGGGCTTCTCCTACTCGACCAGGCATATAAAAGTTTCTTTTTCTTCGTCTACAGCCTGTCCTGTTCGGCCGCTCATTCCAGCGTCATCCATTTTCGCGAATATAAGCGGCTGAAATGGAGTCCGCCGAAGGATCTTTGGAGTAACGTTACTGGATTAAGCGCATAGTTGGGAGATCAGAGAATAGCAACTTCTCCGAATAGAGAGATCACAGCTCCAATATTACGGACATGTGGTTAGAATGTCTCAGGAAATAATCGTTGGACAGATTTTAAGAGCAAAACCAACCGGCAGGAGTAGACCCCAAGCAAGATCGTTTCATAACATCCACGAGGTCGGCTGGTCTCGCTTGGCCATCCAGCCGGATCAGTTGCTTCTGACAGGACCTGTTGGAAGGCGTGCTTCAGGACTCTGCCCCGACGACTCTCGTAGGAAAAGGGGGTGAAAAGAGTTAGACTTCTATAACGTAGAAATTCTTCTTTCGACCCCACTTCTTCGATGTTGCAGTATGTCTTATCACATGACTTAATCTGACCAATCAAAATCTAATAATCCCATTTCTGCAGTCCGGTACCAAATCTTGCCATTTTGATAACTTTAATACAATTTTGTTTCTTTCATTTCTTCATCTCTTTTTAAAAAGAATTTATTAAAATGTGAAAAGTAATTATTTCTGCTTACGACGGTCTTCTACACAGTTTTCCTGTACAAAATTCCATTCACAAGGTATATATCATTTTTATACATTCCTGTAACATTAATTTATAATATTCACGCCTGTTGTTGATATCTTTCGTAAGTTGTTTCGAATAAATAAAAGTTGTTTATTATATTTCATTTTAAGAACATCTTGCACATAAACACAATTTATAGAATAAATATGATTTACGAAAGAAACAAATCACTAAAAACTCTGAGAAAAAAACGGGAGAAGAAATACACACTTAATTATACACTGCATAACAGTGACTGATGGCGAGGCTCTGCAATAGCCAATCACGCTCCCAAGGTGCTTGATCTGAAACTTCACTAAACTACAAAAATACGAGTGGTTAAGATGTTCATCATCCCTCATGTTCCTGTTGCTTTGTTTGTCTAACCATACTGCTGCTGATTACATCTTGATTTTCCCTGACACTGTTTTGCAATATTGAACACCTCACATCTTTGGTGCTCAAGGTGCACACATTTCTTGTTTTCCTCTCTTTGCAGAATGTAATTTTCGCCTAGCTTCTAGGCTTCCCCTGTTTTGCCAGTATTTTTAAGTCTGTTTCTTTGCTTTGATTGTTTCATCCACATTACTATTCTACCACTAAGCCACTCTCTTCTAGGGACTTCACTGTAGCCACAGATCTTTTCTGTGGCATTCAGCAAATTATTTCTCATGAAGTCACATTGTTCTCTTCCAGATTGTCAAGCAAAACACTTCTATATTCATTGTTAACTAACTTTGCTGACCGCACCTCTGTACATGGCTTGTACCACCCTTATAAACCACTCATCTGGCCCTAGTTTCCTAAGATCCCATCAGCTTGTGAAACAAGAGACTCTGTCAAATGCTTTTAGTTAGGTATTTCTGCATTTGCTTCACAAGGAAAAGGGCATCAGTGGTATCTTTACCTGACACAAATCCAAGCTGCATTTCATCTACATTAACTTATTCTCTAATCAGTTGTGCTACATTTTCTGTGACTATCATGACCTGGTCCATTAACTGCTTTGCTTGTCTTTATATCCTTAATTGCCTTACTTACTACTGTTGCTGTTGACTTGTACAGCTGGTTCTTCAGTTAGATTCACTTGAGGCAGACTTATCTTCTTCCCATGCATTCTCCTCATTCATCAGTGATTGCGAGGTTAAGCTGCTGGTTTAGCCAAACACCTCCACAAGGATACTTTAGAAATTCGAGTTGTCAGTGGCAAAAGCATCAGGTAAATTTTTACAATTATACCGTCTTGTGTTGTAGGCGAAAATTATGATTTTCCCAGGGTTTTTTGGTGTGTGTTTTTTTATGAATCTGACGTTCAAAACTATCTGAAGTTGTTCATTCATTTTTTAGCTGACTGGGGATAAGAGGGCCCCAGCGTCATCCTCTTCCCTTAACTACAAAACAAAAGATAGGAGTGGTTAAGGTTTGTCCCACCATCTCAGTAACTATTTGCAATGGCCAAGTTACTTTGCTTGACTTCATATCTTTAATTGCCTTACTTGCCCCACTGCTGCAGACTAGGATGACTGGTCCTTCTGTTAGGTCTATTTGGTACAAACCATCTTCCTCCCATACATCCTCCTGATTCTCATAAAAGCACTCCCATGCTTCTTTCTTTTCAGCATCAGTGAAGGCAAGTGTACTACTATCATTTCAGACACATTTCTCAACATCTTGATTTTCCCTGACACACTCTCTTGCAATATTGAACACCTTATGTCTTTTTCGTTGTCATGGTAGGAAACATCCACAAATTTATTTTGTTTCCCTGCTTGCAGAGTGTACTTGTCACCTAGCTTCCTCCTGTTTTGCCAGTCTTTCTAAACCTGTTTCTTTGCTTTGTTTCATCCATTTTACTAATCCATCACCAAGCCACCCTCTTTCTCTTAATCTGTGGCATTCAGCAGATTATTTCTCAGGAACTGCCATTATTCCTCTATATTGTAAGTCATTCCACATTGTCAAAAGCATCAAACAAGATACCTCTAAATTTGTATAATGTAATTTTAATAAAGTATACAGTAAAGTTCTGTTGTATAGGTAAATGTTTATATCTACAGTTTATCAATATAGAAAATATGTAAAATTTCCTCTGTTGACTCTGCTTTTAACTATTCTTTATATCTTATATTGTTTCTATATTTCAGACTATCGGATGGCATTGGCATTAAACGATTTTCCACATCAACAGCATTATCAATATTTATCATCTTTTAAAGATTAAAAGATATTAAACATATCAGATATAACCTTGTTTCTATCAATTTATGGGAAAATTAATGTAAAATATTTTTCGTAACTAAGAATACTGGCAACATTTCTCTTCACTGTCTCGGATATGGACAAGATGATTTTGTATTCTAATTAAACTGAGACAAATTTACAAAAGAATTTGCTACCTTCAGATATCAACAAAGAACACAGTGCAAAGTAACGACGAAAATATTTCCATCAATATAATCATCATCATTTTTCATGTCCACTTTTTCTTGCATAGAACAATTACGAGGAAAATGAATTATGTGAATATTTTAAAGGATTGTGTGTTTCCTTCTAATGAGATGTCAAGGATAATATCATATAAATGTGGTATCTGTGGTAAATCATTCTCTGAAAGTAGTGACTTAACTAAACACATATGTAGTCATACAGTTGAGAAACCTTACCAATGTGACATTTGTGATAAATCATTCCATAAAAAAAAGTGCTTGACTAGACACAAGCTTATTCATACTGGAGAGAAACCGCATTGCTGTGATATCTGTGGTAAATCATTCTCTCATAATGATGACCTCAGAATTCACGTACGCATTCATACTGGTGAAAGACCATATCCTTGCAGTATCTGTGGTAAATCATTTAATACAAGTACTCACTTAACTAACCACAAACGTACTCATACTGGAGAGAAACCATATCATTGTGACATCTGTGGTAAATCATTCTCTTCAGGAAGTAGCTTACTCACTCACAAACGAATTCATACAGGAGAAAAGAGATATCATTGTGATATCTGTGGTAAATCATTCTCTGATCAAGGGAACTTAACTGGACACAAACGTGTTCATACTGGAGAGAAGCCTTATAGCTGTGATATATGTGGTAAAGCATTTGCTCAAAGTGGTGCTGTAACTATTCACAAACGTGTTCATACAGGAGAGAAACCATATCACTGTAGTATCTGTGATAAAACTTTCTCTCAACTGAATGCCATGACTTACCATAAACGTACTCATACAGGAGAGAAACCATATCATTGTGATTTCTGTGGTAAATCATTCACTGGATTACCTAGCTTAAATATACATGAACGTATTCATACTGGAGAGAAACCATATCCCTGTGATATCTGTGGTGAATCATTTTCTCAAAGTCGTGAAGTATATGTACACAAACGTATTCATACAGTGGAGAAACAATTTCTTTGTGATATCTGTGGTAAATCGTTTACTGAAGGAAGTACATTAATCACTCACAAACTTATTCATACAGGAGAGAAGCCATACCACTGTGATGTCTGTAGTAAATCATTCTCAGTAAAAAGTAACTTAACTAAACACAAACGTATTCATACCGGAGAGAGACCATATGATTGTAATGTTTGTGGTAGGGCATTCTCACAAATAAATACATTAACTAATCACAAACGCATTCATACAGGAGAGAAACCACATGGATGTGATATCTGTGGTAAATCGTTCTCTTTACTTAATCACTTAACTAAACACAAACGTGTTCATACAGGAGAGAAACCATATCACTGTGATACTTGTGATAAATCATTCTCTCAAATAAATACATTAACTATTCACAAACAAACACATAAAGAAGTGAAACCACATGACTGATATGTGTGGTAAATCATTCTCTGTCCCTAGTCTTTTAACAGAATACATTCATACAAGAGAGAAGCCACATCACCTGTGGTAAATCATTCTCTGTACCTAGTCACTTAACTAAACACAAATATATGCATACAAGATAAAAGCAATGTGTGGTAAATCATTTTCTGGTTGGACACTTCACATTTTCTAAAACTTTTGTTATCTAAGCTGTGAGTCCTAGTATCTTGAGTTCTTATTGAATCACTTTGTGAATATTTGTAATAAACAGAAATCTAAATAAAACTAGTTTACTTTTAAATTATTCTTTTGTAATTTTATATTTAGAATGTCTAATCATACTCTGAAACAGTAAACTACAGAATTCACAAACTTGATCAATGACAAATGTTCCACATTTCTCCAAACTGATTTTCACTAGTTATATAATTTAACTGGGAAGAGAAATCTCAGTGGATAGGACTCATGGAAGAGGTAGATGTGGAATGAAGTAGTAAGATCTGACTGAGAAGCTCAAAGATAAAGGATTGGTGACATGTTATACTGGAGAAAACCTGCTTACCACTGTGAAATGTGACTTGGCGCGACCATGTGTCTCTGCCTATAAGCAATTATCTTCACATCTCTGTACACCTCTCCACGCAAGAATTGTTCCATCCTATTTAAATGTTAAAGTGCCAGTTTAAACTCCTGAAAAGCTGTTTGTATCATTACTGTACCCACTTCTCTTTCATCTCCTTGATAATTCCCACTACACCTTCCATATACTCATAACATATTTTCTCACTATGTCCATATGGTATACTCCTCCCCCTCAATAAGGTAGGGAGGACTTGTCAATTGAGTCCTAGAGCTAGGACTGTTATAAAACGTCCCTGGTACACTCTGTAAATTGGCTGGTGCAACAAAGGGCTTCCAAATATAGAAACCACACTTGAAAGAACACTCCAGTCACAACATAGCATCCTCTCTAGTGCTAGTTCCATGAAAAATGAACCTGGTACAACCTGTAAGATAGTTGGTGATAGGAAGAGCATCCAGCTGTAGAAAACATGCCAAAAAAGTGTTGTGAGGACTTTTCAGTTATGTCAAGGGCTTAACAGCCTCTTTAGTGGTGATCTACATGACAAACACACCTAGTACACTCTGTAAATAAAATGGTGATAGAAATGGCATCCTTGTAGGAAGCTTGTTTAGGCTTGGGAGGCTTCTTCAACTGTTTAACATGACTACCACACTTGTGCTGGCACCTTTATAAAATCAAATAACTTGCAAATTTTGTCTATTTGATAGGTGAATGCTTATATTGTCAGTGCTTGGAAAGTGATGTTTAACCATGTTAGGGTGTAGTAAATATCAGTTAGATTAAAGTTACCTAGAATACTTTTAATATATTAGCCCTTTCTTTACCACATTTTACATTTCTAATGAAAGTCAGTCTGTAGTTTTCAAATAATTATGATAATAATCAAGAATTTGGAGATAATAAGTTCATATTTATCAGATAATATGAACATACTTAACTTGATATTTCCAAATTCAATGTGGGAGGTCATGAGATGATAATGGGTACTAAAGGACTAGCATGCCAAGATTTTAGTGGTGTTGGGGTGATCCTGGATAGAGTGTGGGTGCTGTAAGTGATCCTCGATGGAGTGTGGGTAATGGAGCTGATCCTGGAGAGTATAAGGGTGTGTACAGTACTGGTAAGGGTAGCTAAGGAGTAATGGAAGAAAGGGGGCACATTATAAACTATAGGTACATAAGAGATATAGTGGGATATCAGGCAGGTTAGCAAAGAACATAGGTTTTATATGTGGTCGATGCATAACAGTAGCAAGAGCTGATAAGAAACAAGCTCTATTAAATGCTCAAAGGGCTACATAGAAGTAGTTGATAGCTTCTGTTACTTGGGTGACCAAATTAGCAGTGGAGGTGGGTGTTCTGAAAGTACAGCAGCTAGAGTGAAAATAGGAGGGAAAAAGTTTGGGGAGCTACCACTGCTAATTACAAAGGGTTTTTTTCCTCAAAATTGTATGATGCTTATGTACAAATAGGATGCTGCATGGAAGTGAGACCTGGGCACTGTGTGCAGAGGACCTATGAAAATTGGAAAGAAATGAAGCTTGCATGCTTTAATGGATGTGTAATAGTAGTGTGCATGAACATCGAAGCATCAATGAACTGGAAGAGAAACTGGGCAAAAGAGGGGTCAGATGAAGTGTACAGGAGAGGAGATTGCAGTGGTATGAACATGTGAGGTGTATGGAGGATAACAGCTGTATAAAATGGTGCAGGGTGCTCAAAATTGAGGAAAGCCATGGAAAAGGATGACCTAAGAAAGCTGAGGATGAAATGATAAAAGCTGATCTTGCCCAATTAAACCTCTTAAAGGGTCGAGGTCTCAGGCATTATACTGTACTGTAGAAGACGCAGCTTCCCATATGCACAAGATGAAATAAACATGTAGAGAACACTAGCCCACAACGATCATCTCCCAACCCTCCCTCATTCACTCTTCTCAGAATATTCTGTCCTCACTAATTAAATATCCCACTTACCTTATCCATGTCCAAGTTGCATACTCCCTCTCCTCCCCACCTTCACACTCCTCAGTTATCTCGTCTGTCCTGTTCAACCATACATACAAACATGGAAAGCTGGACATGCTCCAAATCAGCTCTCCTCCTCCCATAATGCTGCTGCCATGACAAAAAGCAATTTTGTCCACTCTATGGCGATCTGGTGTCACAACAACAAAACTATCCAGTCCTTGCTGTAAGGTGGTCGTGCTGGTAATATAACAAAAACCCCCATTCCACCATGTTAGATGGTTGTTTTAGTACTACGATAAAAAGCACCCAGTTTCCACTGTAATATGGTTGGCATTAAGAAGGGCATCCAGAGATCCATATGAGCAAGACCTGGTCTCCTGACAACTCGTCTAACCCCTGCAAGTGTGGAAAATGATGTTAAATGATGGTGATAAGCACTATAAACAGTTTCATATACTGGTAGAAGGTCACCCCTTCCCTCTTACTCATTACCTTGCCAAATTTTACCATCCTGCCATACTTATAGAACCATGATGTCATACTTATCCTTCCTACCAGTCCCATAACCCCACCTGCCCAATAGAGTAGAGAGGGCTCTAAGTTGAGTCAATGGCCATCAATCTCACTAGTGCTGGTACCATGAAAAAATGCACCCAGTACACCATGTAAGGTGGTTGGCAATAGGAAGGGCATTCTGCTATAGAAACAATGCAAAAATAGGGTTGACAGGACTCTTCAGCTGTGTCAAGTGCCCAACAACCTCCATAGGGCTGATGCCACAATAAAATGCACCCAGTACATTCTATGAGGTGGTTGGTGATAGGAAGGGCATGTAACCATAAAAAAAAACTTACCAAACAAAAAGAGTCAGAAGGACTCCTCAGCTATGTCAAAGACATGACAATCTCTGGTGCCACTCAGTAGAGCAAGTGAATGTATGTAAGCAGTAGAATGTGGGAATATATGTAAGCAAAATGTAGGCCTCTGGCTCATCTGAGATATTAGTAGCTCTGCTTGAGTACTGACTCAGTCTGTGACAACCCATCCAACTGTTGCTAAAAGAGAAAACAAATGTTAAATGATGATAGTGATGATTGCTTTCAACAAGGATATATCTAGCAAGAAATATCTAACTTTGCTTAACCCTCATAATACAAAACTATTTATAGTGTTTATATTTATCTAAAAATCTACTATTATGAAAGTGTAAAAAAAAAAATCTATATGAAAAGCGTGTTTTGTGAAAGGTCGGAAAAGATCTACAGGAGTTTACAAAAAAGATCTGGAAAATTACCACCTATGGTAGCTCCAACTCCACTCCCAACCACCAACTCCGGGTCACAGAGGAATCCGACTACCCCAATCATCAGGCAGCTACCAACCACCTGAACCATTCTACAGATCTCCAAAACACCTGCCCCAGAGAACAGTTAGACAACCATGCCCCCAGGAATGGAAAATACAACTGTAGATCCTGTACAGAGTGTCCACTAAGAAACAACTGCTTGGTTTCCAGAATTATCTACAGATGCACCATTCATGCGGAGAACAGCAAAAAATACGTCTACATAGATGCAACTGAAAGTGTGATCTGGGCACTCTGTGCAGAGCACCTACAAAGATTGGAAAGAAATGAAGCTTACATGCTCTGATGGATGCGTCAGTGAACTGAAATAGTAACATCAGTGAAAAGCATCAGTGAACTGAAATAGAAACCAGGCATAAGAGGGGCCAGATGCAGTGTGCAGTAGAGGAGATTACAGTGGTTTGGACACATGATGCATATGATGGATCACAGCTATATAAAAAGGTGCAGAGTACTGTAAGTCAATGGTAACTATGAAAGAGGAAGATCTAGAAAAATTTGGGATGAAGTGATAAAAGCTGATCTCACTCAATTAAACCTCACAAAAGAGATGACATAGGATCAAGATCTCTGGTGTCATGCTATAGTAGAGAAGACCCACCTTCCCATGTGCACAAAATTAAAGGAAACAAACCTGCAGAGGGCACATTAGTCTGTACCAATCCTCTGTCTCCTACTCCATCCACTTTCCCCATCTTAATACCCTGCTCTTGCTTGCTAATTGTTGGTGTGTCATATGGGTCAGTGCAGAAAATCCTAACATCTGAACTGAACATGCGATGTGTTGCTGCCAAGTTTGTCTCCCACCTGCTCACACAGGATCAGAAGGAAAACCATGTCAAAATGTGTCAAGAACTCAAATGGAGTGCAAAGGATGAGCTATCATTAATGTCAAGGATCATCATTGGTGATGAGTCTTTGATTTATGGATATGATCCTGAAACAAAGCAGCAGTGAACACATGGAAGAGTCCATCATCTCCACTTCCCAAGAAGGCGAGACAGAGCTGCAGTTCAATCAAGAGCATGCTCATCATCTTTTTCAACATCCATGGCATTATTCAATGAGAATTCACCCCCCAGGGCCAGACTGTAAAAAGAGTTTTACTGTGAAGTTCTGATGTGTTTGAGGAAAAAAGCGACCGGATCTGTAGCATGTGAAGAACTGGATTCTCCATGAGGACAATGCACCCTGCTACCAAGCACTCATTGTCCATGAGTTTCTTGCCAAGCACAACATGCCATCGCTTCCACACCCGCCACACTCACCAGATTTAGCTCCTGTGGATTTTTTCTTTTCCCGAATATGAAAATCAAGCTCAAAGGTTGCTGTTTTATCACCGTTGCCAAGATCCTGTCATTCCTGGTTTGGAAGATCTATGTGGTCAACAACAGTGCTAGAAATAGCAGCCAAACATTTCTATAAAAGAACAGCAAAGACACAATAGCCAAATCTCCTTCAAATAGTACATCTTATTATATTTTAGAATGGCAGAAATAGAATCCAAATCTCCCTTTTATCCATTCTAGCGATGAACCAAGAAAAATATTTCAGTATATTTACAAGCAAACTTTTCACACACACACACACACACCTCATAATAAAAAAGGAATTGATTAATTAATAACCCAACAATTAATCGTCAGCGACTACCCTCAATATAGTGCAATGGCGAACATTGCCATATAAAATATAAAATGTGAGACTAATTAGATATTTCTATCTTTGTTTTGTCGTTTCCTTAAACTACACACACACACACACACGCATATATATATATATAGAATAAAAGAGAAAACACAGGTAAGCATTAAAAAAAGGATTTTATCCAGGTATTTACGACCGTTTCATCGGTAAGTGCAACCTTATATCGCTATACTGCAAATAGCAGCCACTCAATAATAATTGTTGTTCACCTCCAAATTTTCAAAATAATGAATAAGTTACTCGTAAAAGGTTCTTAATATATAAAAAACATTTTTTTGGAATTGTATTTACTAGTATAGAGAGACGGGAAGGGGGAGAATAGTTAGGAAGTAGAGGGACAAACGGAGTAGTATATAGAGAGAGTAGTATAACGGAGTAGTATATATATAGAGAGGTCGTAAATACCTGGATAAAATCCTCTTTTTAATGCTTACCTGTGTTTTCTCTTTTATTCTTTATACTCCAAGATTGAACGCGATTCTTACAAACTTGTGGAGTTACCCCTAACCGTATGTTGAAACCGTCCATGAAACTGGCTATCTTAACCACGAACTGGATTACAATAAGCAATTTTCTGCTTCCCTAACTATATATATATATATATATATATATATATATATATATATATATATATATGTGTGTGTGTATATGTATGTATGTGTGTGTTTGTGTATGTGTATAGTTCAAGGAAATTATAAAACAGATAGAAAATGTCTAATTATTCTCACATTTTATATAGCAATGTTCGACATTATATGAGCATGACATGGTCACATCAACAAACGGCACTATATTGAGAATAGTCGCTGACGATTAATTGTTGGGTTATTAATTAATTAATTACTTTTTTATGATGGGTTATCATATATTTCAAGGCTGTCTCTTCTGTATTGAAAATAGCTTATTAAATGTGGAACCTAAAGTATTTATTATGGTCAAATATGAACACACAAACCAAAACAGACACATGTACACAGATCTGCATATTGTATACATACACACACACATATATATGTATATAAAAAGTAAAGAGAAATAACAACACGATCGGTACAGTATCCGGATGTTAGTTCTTCATCAGAAGAAAGAATGAGAAATAGGATAGATTGAAGAGACGGGTGGGGTAGAATTGGGTGTCAGGAAATGATACAATTACCTAAGAAATATACAGTTAATCACATAATCTACTCTCGTTAAAATCTACTTTAAATTTATATATTATTTTCCAGAACTGCAATCTACACACTTTAATAAGTATCTATATAAAATTTTCATTAAAAAAAAAATGAATTACTAAAAAAGTTATGAACAAAATTGTCATTACTTTAAAACTCAGTTAAATATCATGGTCAAAGGGAGGTAAATACGAAACTTTCGTCCCTGCTTGTGAACAACTATATGGTCACAAATGACAGCCAAACTCTTTTATAAAAGAAAATGCTAGACACAACAACCAAATTTCCTTCAAATATTACATCTTATTATATTTTAGAATGGAAGAAATAGAACCCAAATCTCCCTTTTATTCATTCTAGTGACGAACCAAGAAAAATATTTCAGTATATTTTACAAGCAAACCTTTCATATATATATATATATATATATATATATATATATATATATATATATATATAAATGAAAGGTTTGCTTGTAAAATATACTGAAATATATATATATATATATATATGTGTGTGTGTGTGTGTGTGTGTGTGTGTGTGTGTGTGTGTGTGTGTGTGTGTGTGTGTGTGTATGTAGTTCAAGGAAACGACAAAACAGAGATAGAAATATCTAATTAGTCTCACATTTTATATGGCAATGTTCGTCATTGCACTATATTAAGGGTAGTCGCTGACGATTAATTGTTGGGTTATTAATTAATCAATTCCTTTTTTATTATGAGGTTTATCATATATTTCAAGGCTGTCTCTTCTGTATTGAAAACAACTTATTAAATGTAGAAGCTTAACGTATTTATTATGGTTAAATATAAAGACACAAAAGAAAACAGACACACGTACACACATCTGTATACACTTTATTCAAAATCACATACACACAGAGTTGGATTTAGACCATCGGAGGCCCGGGGCGAATCAGATTTGGGGGGAGCCTCTGATACACAAAGAATTAGTATACACAGCAAACCCCCGAATTTTATATATCAAAGTAAGCTGGGCGCCAATAATTGGAATTGAAAAGCCATGCATGTATTAAATTCAAATATTCTAACCATCCTAAAACTAAAAAGCCCAGCTGAGGGCACAAATAAATTGCTACGGTCATCGATGCCCAGGGCATCCCACTGCAGGGGACTTGGAGCAATTGTTCCCTATGCCCCCATTAAATCAGGTGCTACACACACACACACACATATCTGTTTGTGTGTGTTTTTATTTCTTCACCACCAAATGTTGTCTGTTTTCAATAAATGTTATTAACTTTGATAGCGGCTTATTTTATCAATCTTTTTAAAGAAAAAACAAACCCTACGTTATAGGACAGACACGCACGCACACACACACACACACACACACACACACACACACACACACACACACACACACACACACACACACACACACACACACACACACACACACACACATAACAGTTGATCAACAAGACCACAGACCGTTTAACGAATGGGGAGACCTCGTGAAATCGGACCAAGGAAACAATGTTTCCATTGGTCTTTCCAGTTGCTTATACTTTCTACTGGTCCCAAATCCAGACAGAAGGAGCAACTTGAAATAAAGTGTCTTGGCCCTTGCTCAAGGACACAACACATGCGGGAATCGAGCTCACAACCTCACGATTGACAATCCAATTCTTTAACCACTCAATCACGCACCTTCACACACACACACATGGCTGTACATGGCTATGGCGCGGCCACACTTAGAATTTGCATCACCAGTCTGGAACCCCTATCTTGCTCAGAACATTGACCGCCTGGAAACTGTTCAGAGACGTGCAGCCAAGCGAATACCCTCCATCAGGCATCTACCATACTCTGAACGTTTTGCTTCCCTGGGCATGAATACATTGAAGCTCCGACGCCTGGCAACTGACTTGGTAAACACCCACAAAATTGTTAACCATCTTGCCAACAACAACCCTGAGTACCTTTTTGATTTCCATGAGTCTAACACAATTGGGCATGCCAACAAAGTAAGAAAACAGCACAGTTCCCATGACTTTCGGAAACATTTTTTCACGCTCAGAGTTGCTGAAGCATGGAACAAACTACCTGCATCAGTTGTTAGCTGTCGAGACACTGCATCCTTTAAGGCCTCCATGCTTCCCGAGATTCGTCAACACTACACCTAATGCCCCCCCCCCCATACACATACACACATGTATATCATGACTCATACACTAATCACTTCCCTGACATTTGTATATTATTCTATGTACTATACATGCACCTTTGACGAGTTGTAGTGCACCTGAGCACTTTACACAATAATTTCATTATTTTGAAAAAAATTTCAACATGGATAACACAAGAAACAGAGAGCGCGCTGTCAGACAACACAGATAGAGGGAGTCTTTATCAGCATGTCAACAGGACAGGGTTCCAGCGGAGGTAAATATAAACGAAAATATTACAAAGGAAAAGAAGATTGTTACAGATTTAAAATTAACAAATATTTCTAACACAAACAACACCAACAATAACACCAACAACAACACCATCAATAACAACAGCAACAACAAAAATAACAGCGGTAAAGTCGAGAACGACAATAACAATGACAATAACAACAGCCACAACAACAATAATAGTAGGAACAGTATCAACAAAAACAACAATAATAACAACAGCCACAATAACAGTAAGAACAGCAACAGTATCAACGAAAACAACAACAACAACACCAACAACTGTACCACCGAAAACATCAACAATGACATCGATATCTGTAACAGCGATCTCAGCACCACCAGTAAGACCAGTAGCGGCAGCAATAGTGGTGCTGCTGAAAAAAGGACCACTTCTTTTGCAGGTATCGCCGGAAATATCGAGGCAGTGTTAGTCACAGGAGGAGATGGCAGTCGCAAAGGCCATGGTGACAAGAAGCGCAAATAGAGTCTCCCTGAAACCTCCACCCGATTTTTTCAAGGACCAGCAGCTACAGACGGTGACTTACCGCACCGTAAGCAAAATGTCACATCGGGTGGAGAGCCACGGAGGCTCAAATCCAAAAGGCCTTGGGGTGCGTCTGGGCACGCAAAACCCACATCACCCGAGGCAGAAAGTACGCCACAGTAGACGTACTTTTCGCCACCTCCCAGGAAGCAAACTCTCACTCTTTGGAAACTCTAAAGAGTGAGGAGATAGTCTTGGTGCCCTCCTACTGCGGGCAGAAAACTGTGAGGGTCAAAGTGACCCAGGTCCCACCCGACGTGCCCATACCTTGGCTGGCCGCGTCTGTCCTTGCTGGAATCGAGAACAGGACGACCATGCTGCAAGTAGAAAAAATAGGGAGAGAGAACTGGTCAGGTATAGGCATGCAAATGCTTATACAAACTGACCAGGAATGTATCGACGCTATCCATGATATCATAGACATCGAGGAAGGACTCCAACTCCCTATAAGTGTAGAAGGAAGACGGCCAAAATGTTATCTCTGTGGGTCGAAGGGTCACCTCAGGGCCGCAGAAGACAGCGAAGAAGAAAGCCCCTCTCCTCCAATACCTGGTCCACTGCTACCAAGGGCAGGCAACAAACACAGAAGCCCCTTCCACGGTGAGTAGGAGGGCAACGTCCGTAGCACCCGTACCAAAGCCACGGACAACTAAAGCAGCATCATCAGTGGCAGCAACACCAATAGCTACAATTGAAGTAGCTACACCAGCAACAAAATTGCCGAAGAGGGCTCCACTACCACCACCAACAGCCGTGGAGCACATACCCTTCCCAGACGCCACAGAATCCGACATGAAGTTTGAGGCGGGAGTGAAGTGGCAAACGGTCTGCCACAAAAAAGAAAAAAGAAAAAAACCCCTTAGATTCACTCTCCAAAAGCGAAGGCATACAAAGAGGGGTAAAGGCAGCAAGGAAACTTACAGCAACACCACCACCATCACCACCACAAGCACCACTGACAACAACAACCACACCACCACCAGCATCACCAAAAACACGAACAACGCAAACACAACAAGACACACACACCAAACAGCAACAAGAAGAAAACAGCAACAAAATCACCCCTCCCCACAAAAAGTACACAGCCATAAACATGGCAAAAAAAGAACTCATACAATATATAAAGCAGCACACAGACATCACAGAAAAAAACTACTACACCCCACCAACACCAAGAACTCTCCCGACAAACATAAGCATCATCGAAATCTCATTAGAACAATACAAACCTTTAAAACAAAAATTCCCCAACGCAGTTGGAGACTTCAGAGGGTCGGTTACCAAGAGGATATACACTGACATCCTCTTGGAAACACCCATGACCAGCGAAAGGGACGGTTCTACTGTCCCTTCACCACACGATCAAGGTAAGTGACCCTTTCTCACTTGCCCCGTTTCTCATCCAGCATGGCCGTACTTAGAATAGGCAGTATAAATGTACGTAGCCTGGGGTCATCTTGGAAGCAGGGTCACCTGCTCAACGACCTCAGGTCACTAAACATAGATGTGGTGGCCATCAGTGAAACCAGAATCTCCGAGGCACAAGCCTTCGCACCGATCTGTGGCGGCGGCTACGATGTATACGCATCTCCCAACCGTCCAGGATCGGGGGGAGGGGTTGCCGTCCTTTTTCGGAGAGGCTTGGATCTCGCGATACGGGCCATCTTCCTAGACCCAGAAGGTAAGTCGGTGGTGTTGGACGTGACCGGCAGCGAAGGCAATGCTTTCAGGCTAGTAGCCGTCTACTCCCCAACTGGGGCAGGACGGCCAGATTTCTTCAGACATCTATAGACCTTTCTTGGAACGTCCCGCTCTTTAGTGTTAGTGGGGGACTGGAACGGTATCTTCGATGCACGTTGGGATTGTGTGGGGCTAGTGGATAGAGGAGGAGGGTGCAAGAGCCTCACCAACCTGCTCAGACGTTTTGAACTGTCTGACAGGTATCGTCTGGATCACCCGAATGTGCCAATGTGGACATGGACAAACCGCATCGGGTCATCCAGATCGTATCTCGATAGGGTATTCTGCAGAGAACTAGGTAAGGCTAGTATAAGTTGTCCACAGTTTAAAATAGTCGACTACACAGACTACACAGACCACAAATTTGTGATCTGTGAGATCGACATAGACAGACTTCATAGACAAGGGCTTGGTTACTGGAAGCTGAACGCGTCTTTCCCGGCGCGCAAAGCCTACAGAGACCGGATTAGCGTATTAGTTAAGCGGGCGTTGACTGGAGCGGTCATCAACAACATGTGGTGGTTCGCCCTGAAAAGGGCAATTAAAGTAGAGTCGATTAGGTTTAGCAAAGGAGTAGTGATAGAGGAAAATAGAGTAGAGGGAGAGCTAGTCAGAAAGCTAGAAGAGGCGTTTAAAACAGGCATCGCAACCGACGTGCTTGCGGCGAGATTGGTACTCGACCAATTCTTCAGCGCAAAATACGAAGGCTGCGTTGTCAGAGCTAGAGCGCGTGCTCTGAAAAACGAGGGGACAAAAGCCGTCCAATGGGCCCGGGTGGCAGAGGCGCGACGTGGTAACAAAGCCACAATTCGGTCTTTGTCTGACCAAAACGGGTGCGTGATGCTCGAACCCGAGCGGATGTGTGAAGCTTTTCAGCAGCACTTTGCTGAACTGTTCGGGAGCGGCGGCGGCCCGGATCGGGGCATGGACTTAGTGCATACCTCGACGGACTGCTTCGGCTCTCGACGACCGCAGCACAGTGTTGCGAAAAGCCAATAAGAGCCGGTGAAATACGGGAAGCGATGGCTAACTGCACAAGGGGTAAATCGCCAGGTTTGGATGGTCTGCCCTACGAGCTTTATGCATTTATGCCAGACTTGTTCGGTGACCTCTTGGCAGACGTCTACTGCAACTGGCAGCAGAACGGGAGCATTCCCAGTTTTGTGAGCCAGGGAGCAGTGGCGCTGCTGAGAAAAGACCCGAACAAGGGGGATGTTATCGATAATTTCAGGCCCATAACCCTGCTAAACGCAGAGTTCAAGATTTTGTCCAATGTGTTAGCAACGAGGTTGGTGCTTGTCGTCAAGGGTCTGGTGGGAGAGGCGCAGACATTCGCCATTCCAGACAGATCCATACACGACAACCTCCACCTCATGCGATACATCGTAGAGAGGGTAGCTAGGGAACCTGGCACGGGTGGGGCCCTGATCAACTTGGATCAATCCAAAGCATTCGATAGGGTCGACCATCGGTACCTGGCGGCGGTCCTCGAGGCAGCCGGTTTCGGGCCCGTTTTCAGGGGTTGGATCGCAGCAATGTACAGCGACATCTGCTCAGTTGTGAGGGTGAACGGTCACCTGTCGCAGCCGTTCAGCATCATGCGCTCAGTCCGCCAGAGTTGTCCCCTCTCGTCCCCCTTGTACGTATTGGCTATCGAGCCGTTACTGCACAAACTGGGGGCGATGAGGGGCGTCCCACGCGAACTAGGATGCGGGAAATCCGAGTCGGCTTACGCTGACGACGCCACCGTGGTGGTGTCGAGCACCAGACACGTCCAGATGCTCGGCACCGCTCTCAAGGAATACGAAGCGGTGACAGGAGCAAAGATAAACCAGGAAAAGTCGGTGGGCTTGAAGCTCGGCACCTGGAGAGGCAAGTCCATGCCGTCCGACAGCGTCGTGGGGCGTTGGACTGACGGACCGGTTAAATTGCTCGGGGTCTGGTTCGGACCGGACCTCCAGATGGAGAAAAACTGGAACGAGGTGACGAGCAGGGTGGCCTCCCTCACCCAGAAATGGGCCGAGAGGAAGATGTCCCTGAAAGGCCGGGCGGAGGTGGCGAATGCGTACACCGCATCCGTCATCTGCTACCGCCTCACCGTCGTCCCTTGCTCCAGCCCAACTCTCACCAAAATGGAGCGACTCCTCTTCTGCTTTTTGTGGAAGGGACGCGCTCCCATGGTCAGACGATCCATCTGCTGTCAACACCCGTTGCGCGGAGGACTGGGCATGCCATGGCTGATGATGCGCAAACATGCGCTGAGGCTGCGACATCTCTGGTGCTTCCTTGATGGTGAACAGGTGTGGTCGCCGTTCGCCAGGCACGTTTTCCCACAGCTCGTCTCCTTGACGGAGCTGCAGTCCTGGGTCAGAAAAAGACCGAGGGATAGCGCTTGGAAATTGGAATGTCTCCAGGCGCTCACTGCCCTCTGCCAGCTGGGCACCAGTATCGGTGGAACATCCACCTCGGCGTTCTATAGAGGACTAGTGGAGGGGAAGAGCGACGACATTCTCGGAGAGATCCTGGGCGTCGAAGAAGATCAGCTGTTTGCTCTCTTCCGGAGAACTTTCAGCCCGGGGCCTATGGATAACTTCCAAAAATCCTTGGCCTGGCAGTGCTACCGGGGAGCGTTGCCGGTTCGAGATAAGCTCTACAGGCACGGAAGTGCCGTCAGCCGAGCCTGCCGAGATGCGCGCAGAGCGACGAAACCGTCGTGCACGCACTCATTCAGTGCCCGAGCATTGCTGACTTGTGGAGCTATGTCGAACAGTTGCTGTCGCGTGTAGGACTGATCCGGTTGTCGACTGAGTCCATTGTGCAGATGGTCTCGCCGTCTTCCTTCGAGGAGGAAGGGCAGGCGGTTTTCATCTGCCTGGTGGCCATGGCGAAAGAGATTGTCTGGTGGACAAGGTTAAAAGAGTTAAAGACAGACACTTTCCTCTTCGGCGAATCCCTAATTAACTTTTTCAAGTTTCACTTGAAGAGGAAAATCAGGGTGGAGAGGCAAGTGCTGCTTTCTAGCAAGTTTGTTGAAAGGTGGGTGAATGTAGCGAGAATGGTCCGAGTGAACGGGACCACTCTGAATATACGTCTGTAGTTTGAGAAATAGAAAAATTGAGAGAGGGCGCTTGCCCTGGTGGTCAGGGTGGCCGTGGTCTTTTGTGTGGTTTTCGCCACGAGTAACCCTCGGAGGTTTCTCCCCTATTGGGGAATTTTTCATTGTTTCAATTTTCATTTTTATTGTTTATATATATATATATATGTTTCTATGTCCTTTTTTTTCTTTTCTTATATAAATAATAAAAAAAATATTTACACGCACAAAACCCACATCGTACCGTCCTGTTCCGTCTGTGATGTTTTTCTTGATGTCAGCCCTTGTGGCCAATAAAGAAATCATTATTATTATTATTATTATTATTATTGTTGTTATTACTCCTTGAGTCTCAGTCATTGATGTTAGTTAACTGGAAAGTTTGTTGGAATGAATATTAAGCCACTACCTGCAGCCTCAGATATTCAGGACGTATCGGAGGGTTCTTGCTGTTCCCAGCAAGCATGCCTTTTGAAGCGTTCCAAAAAGTGTGAAGGGGCCGATTTTCTTTAACCATCCCTGGAAACTTTTGGAGATAGTCCCTAGTGCGCCTATGACAATCGGGATCACTTTGACTTCATGGCAGTTCCAAATCCTTTTTACCTCCCACTTTAAGTCCTGGTATCGGTTAATTTTTTATTATTATTATTATTATTGAATGCTATGGTTGACGGAGGCTCTGCTCTGTAAGGTATTGTAAATTTTGAACACTATAACAATTGTAAATTGTTTAAAACTTTAACGAACTTGTAGACAAAAACACCCTCCTCCTCGTGAGAGGGGTCTTTCTGCCCGTTATTTGGCCCTTCGGGGTTAAATAACTGCTTATTGGGGTTTTGTAACAATATTTATTTTAAACAAAAAAAAAAAACAACATGGCTACGAAAAAGAAATTTCATAGGTCACTCCCACTCATTCCGTCTTCTTCTTCCTCAATCATCACTACAGCAGAGAGAAGATTGTCTCTCTCCCTCCCTTCTCTTTCGCAAGCGACGAAAGAAAAGAAAAGTCTCGTGCAAAGCGTGCAAGGTTTCTCCACGACGACAGCGACGAAACAGGTGTGCGGGAAATACGAAAACCCAGTTCATTCGTCTGACGTCAGGAATAATAGCAGTAGCAGCCGTAATAACAACAGCAACAGTGACAATGAAAACGACAGTAGCAGCCGCAACAGCATCACCAGCAGCATAAACAACAACAGCATTAGCAGCAGCAACACCAACAACAACCACAGCAACAGCGGCTGAGGCAGTAGTCGTAGTACCTGCAGCAACAACAAAAGTAACAGCAGCTCTGACGACAACAACAACAACAGCAGCAAAGAAAAACCAATCTCATTTGCAGGTATTGCGAAAAACTTGGAAACAATCCTCATAACAAATGAGGAATTAGAGGAAGCGAAGAAGATGGTGACAAAGACTGGACACCGAGCAATCTGCAAGGCAGCGGAAATTTGTTTCGAAACCCAAGAGCACTGTACGGTCACGTACCGTACAGTAAGTACAAAATCCCGTAGGGTGGAAAGAGCCACAGAGGCTCAAATACAAAAAGCCTTGGGGTCTGTGTGGCAGCGGAAAACGCACATCACCCGAGGCAAAAAATATGCCACCGTAGACGTACTTTTTGCCACACCCCAGGAGGCAAAGGCCCAATCCGTAGTGACCCTAAGGAGCGAGGAAATGGTGTTGGTGCCCTCCTACTGCGGGCAAAAAATTGTGAGGGTCAAACTGACCCACGTCCCCCCCCGGGATGGCCCCTTCTTGGCTGGCCGCGTCTGTCCTCGTCGGAATCGAGGACAAAACAACTGTACTGCAAGTACAGAAAAAAGTAAGAGAAGATTGGGTCGGCACCTCCATTGAGATGCTAATCCAAACCAACCAGGAGTGCATCGAAGCTATCCCGGATGTGATAGACTTCGATAACGGCACTCAACTGCCCATAAGTGTTGAGGGAAAACGCCCGAAATGCTTTCGCTGTGGATCGAAGACTCACCTCAGGGCCTTCTGCAACGAGAAGACCCTGAGAAAGGAGAAAACCCCCTCCTTCCGAAACCGGCTCCACGGTTACCAGCAACAGGACAAGCGGCAACCAGGAACGATAGGTCCGTGGCACCCATACCCACGCCACGGAAATCAAAAACAGCAGCAGCAGTGGAAATATTAACAACAACAACAGCAATACCAAATGCAGCTGCAACAGAGACTCCAGTGCAAACATCACCAACAACAACAAGTGAAAGAATGGAGCTGGTACCTCTCCCCGACCTCACAGAATCAGACATGGAGTGTGAGGTGGGAGAGAGATGGCAAAAGGTCGTAAGAAGGCACAAACGCAGAAGCAGCGCAAGGGAGGAAAGAAATGAGAAAAGGGTAAAGTCTACGGCAAAGAGACCCACAGCAGCAACACCACCAACACCATCACCACCCATACTAGCACCACCATCACCACCGGCGACAACCCCACCGCCAACAACACCTTCAACACCACCACCACAAGCACCAACATCGCAAACACAACAACAAAACACACACACCCAGCAACAACGACAAGAAAATAGCAGAACCACACCCCACCCCCAGAAAAACAAATGCACGGCAATAAATACACACATCAAGAAACTAATGACTTACATAATTGAACACACAGACATTTCACAACACGACTACATAATACCAGCACCAATCAAAACGCCAACTAACATAAGACTGCTAAAAATAGCACAGAAACAATACACAAACATTAAAACGAAATTCCCCAACGCAGTTGGTGATTTCAGGGACCTAGGAGGAACTATCAATCGAAGAGTATATTCAGACATTCTCATAGAAGAGCCGACGACCAGCCGAAGGGACGATTCAACGGTCCCTTCACCAGGCGATCAAGTGAAAAGGGATGTAAAAACCATCCCTCCTCTACGAAAAGTACGGTAAGTGGTCTTTCCCATCTTTTCCACTCTATTTTAAACATGACCTCACTCAGAATAGGCAGCATAAATGCGCGTGGCTTGGGGTCGTCATGGAAGCAGGGTCACCTGCTCAACGACCTCAGGTCACTAAACATAGATGTAGTGGCCATCAGCGAGACCAGAATCTCCGAAGCACGGGCCTTCGCACCGATCTTCGGCGGCTACGATGTGTACGCATCTCCCAGCCGTCCTGGATCGGGGGGAGGAGTTGCTGTGCTTTTTCGGAGAGGTTTGGATCTCGCCATACGGGCCATCTTCCTGGACCCAGAGGGTAAGCTGGTGGTGCTGGACGTGACCAGCGGAGACGGGCAAGCTTTCAGGCTAGTGGCCGTCTATGCCCCGACAGGAGCAGGGCGGCCTGATTTCTTCCGGCGTCTGGAGACCTTTCTTGGAACGTCCCGCTCTTTAGTGTTAGTGGGCGACTGGAACGGGATCTTAGATGCACGCTGGGACTGTGTGGGATTAGCGGATAGGGGTGGAGGGTGCAAGAGCCTCACCAACCTGCTCAGGCGTTTTGAACTGTCTGACAGGTACCGATTGGATTTCCCGAATGTGCCAATGTGGACTTGGACAAACCGCATAGGGTCATCCAGATCATATCTAGATAGAGTATTTTGTAGGGAAATAGATAGGTCTAGCATAGGCTGTCCACAATTCAAGATAGTCAGCTACACGGACCACAAATTCGTGACCTGTATGCTTGACTTAGATAGGCTTCATAGACGAGGACCCGGCTACTGGAAGCTAAACGCGTCCTTACCAGCGCGCAAGGCCTACAGAGACCGGATTAGCGAACTAGTTAAGCGGGCGTTGACGGGGGCCATCGTCAACAACAAGTGGTGGTTTGCTCTGAAAAGAGCGATTAGAATAGAATCGATTAGGTTTAGTAAGGCTTTAGCAATAGAGAAAAATAGAGCAGAGGGAGAACTAGTTAGAAAATTAGACGAGGCGCTTAGCAAAGGCATTGCGACCGACGTGCTTGCGGCGAAATTGGCCCTTGACCAATTCTTCAATGCAAAGCACGAAGGCTGCGTTGTCAGAGCTAGGGTGCGTGCTCTCAGACACGAGGGGACGAAAGCCGTTCAATGGGCCCGAGTGGCGGAGGCGCGTCGTGGCAACAAAGCCACGATCCGGTCTTTGGTGGACCACGACGGGCGCATGCTACTCGATCCCGGGCAAATGTGTGAAGCTTTTCAGCGACACTTCGCTCAGCTGTTCGGGGGCAGCGGGGGGCCGGGTAGAGGGATGGACTTTAGTGTCTACCTCGACGGACTGCCGCGGCTCTCGGCCACTGAGGCGAAGTGTTGCGAAAAGCCGATAACAGCCGCTGAAGTAAGGGAGGCAATGACTGGCTGCACAAGGGGCAAATCGCCTGGTTTGGATGGTCTGCCCTATGAACTTTACGTACAGATGCCAGACTTGTTCGGAGGCCTCTTGGCGGACGTCTACTGCAACTGGCAACAGAACGGGAGAATTCCCAGTTCTGTGAGCCGAGGAGCGGTGGCACTGCTGAGAAAGGATCCGAACAAGGGGGATAACATAGACAATTTCCGGCCCATAACTCTGCTAAACACAGAGTTTAAGATTTTGGCCAAGGTGCTAGCAAAGAGGTTGGCGCTTGTCGTTGGTGGTCTGGTGGGAGAGGCGCAGACATGCGCCATTCCCGACAGATCCATCCACGACAACCTCCACCTCATGCGATACATCGTAGAGAGGGTAGCTAGGGAACCTGGCACGGGTGGGTCCTTGATCAATTTAGATCAGTCGAAAGCTTTCGATAGGGTCGACCATCGTTACCTAGCGGCAGTCCTGAGGGCGGCTGGCTTTGGGCCCGTCTTCAGAGGCTGGATCGCTGCCATGCACAGCGACATCTGCTCTGTGGTGAGAGTGAACGGTCACCTGTCGGAACCGTTCAACATCATGCGCTCGGTCCGCCAAGGATGTCCCCTCTCGTCCCTCTTGTACGTATTGACTCTCGAGCCATTACTGCACAAACTGGAGACGTTGAGGGGAGTCCCGCGCGAACTAGGATGCGGAAGATCCGTGTCAGCATATGCGGACGATGTCACTGTAGTGGTGTCGAACGCCAAACACATCGAGGCGATCGGCACTACACTAAGAGAATACGAAGCGGTGACAGGAGCAATGATCAACCAGGAAAAGTCAGTGGGCCTGCAGCTCGGCACCTGGAGAGGCAGGTCCATGCCGTCCAACAGCGTCGTCGGGCGCTGGACGGACGGACCGGTTAAATTGCTAGGGGTCTGGTTCGGTCCGGACCTCCAGACGGACAAAAACTGGGACGAGGTGACGAGCAGGGTGGCTTCTCTCACCCAGAAATGGGCGGAGAGGAAGCTATCCCTGAAAGGTCGAGCGGAGGTGGCTAACGCGTACATCGCGTCTGTCATCTGCTACCGCCTGATCGTCGTACCTTGTCCTAAGCCTCGCCTGACTGCGCTGGAGCGTTTGCTCTTTCGCTTTTTGTGGAAGGGACGTGCTCCGATGGTCAGGCGGTCCATCTGTTGTCAACACCCGCTGCGTGGAGGGCTGGGCATGCCGTGGCTGATGATGCGCAGGCACGCGCTCAGGCTACGACATCTCCACCTCTTCCTCGACGGTGATCAGGTGTGGTCGCCGTTTGCTAGACGCGTTTTTCCCCAGCTCGTTTCCTTGACGGAGCTGCAGTCCTGGGTCAAGCGAAGACCGAGAGGGAGCGCCTGGAGACTGGAATGTCTTCAGGCGCTCACAGCCCTCGACCAATCGGGCAATGTGATCGGTGGAAACTCCACCTCGGCGTTCTATAGAGGATTAGTGGAGGGGAAGAGCGACGACGTACTTGGGGAAACTCTAGGCGTCGACGAAAATCAACTAGCCAATCTCTTCGGAAGAACTTTCGGGCCAGGGCCTATGGACAACTTCCAGAAATCTCTGGCCTGGCAGTGCTACCGAGGAGCCTTGCCAGTTCGGGATAAACTCTACAGGCATGGAGGTGCCGTCAGCCGGGCATGTCCGAGATGCGCGCAGGGCGACGAAACCGTCCTGCACGCACTCGTCCAGTGTCCGAAAATTGCTGACTTGTGGGTTTATGTCGAACACCTGCTGTCGCGTTTAGGACGGATCCAGCTATCATCTGAGTCTATCGTGAGGATTGCCCCGCCCTCCTCCTTTAGCCGGGAAGGGCAGGCAGTTTTTATCTGTCTGGTGGCCATGGCGAAAGAGATAGTATGGTGGACACGTTTGAAAGGGCTGAAGACGAGCACTTACCTCTTCGGTGATGCTCTGATTGACTTTTTCAAATTTCATTTGAAAAGGAAAATCAGAGTAGAGAAGGAAGTGCTCTCTTCCCAGCATTTTGTTGAAAGATGGGTGAGAGAAGCAAGAATGGCCCGAGTGAATGGGCCGACTCTGAGTATATATCTGTAAACTAAAGGTGGAAAACTGGGAGAGGGCACTTGCCTTGGTGGTCAGGGTCATTGTGGCTTTTTACTGGGCTTTCTCCACAAATGTCCCTCCGAAGTCTCCCCCCTATTGGGCAATTTTTCATTGTTATTTTCATTGTTATTTTTGTTACATCCTCTGTTTTTGTTTTTTTACACGCAGAAATGCCCATTTGTACCGTCCTGCATTGTCCTGCACTGTCCTTAATGTCTACTTTATGTAAACCCTTGTGGTTAATAAAGAAATCATTATTATTATTATTATTATTATTATTATTATTATTATTATTATTATTGAATGCCATGTTTGACGGAGGCTCGGCTCTGTAAGGTATAGTAATTTTTAACCGTTAAAACAATTGTAAATTGTTTAAAACTTGAACCAAATTGTTTATAAAGACACCCTCGTCCTCGTGAGAGGGGTCTTTCTGTCCGTTATTTGGCCCTTCGGGGTTAAATAACCAGTTATTGGGGTTTTGTACCCAAAATTTCATTTTAAACAAAAAAACAACATGGCTACGAAAAAGAAATTTCATACGTCACTCCCACTCATTCCGTCTTCTTCTTCCTCAATCATCACTACAGCAGAGAGAAGATTGTCTCTCTCCCTCCCTTCTTTAAATGTGTCTCTCTCCCTCCCTTCTCTTTCGCAAGTGACGAAAGAAAAGAAAAGTCTCGTGCAAAGCGTGCAAGGTTTCTCCACGACGACGACGACGACAGCGACGAAACAGGTGTGCGGGAAATACGAAAACCCAGTTCATTCGTCTGACGTCAGGAATAATAGCAGTAGCAGCCGTAATAACAACAGCAACAGTGACAATGAAAACAACAGTAGCAGCCGCAACAGCATCACCAGCAGCATAAACAACAACAGCATTAGCAGCAGCAACACCAACAACAACCACAGCAACAGCGGCGGAGGCAGTAGTCGTAGTACCTGCAGCAACAACAAAAGTACCAGCAGCTCTGACGACAACAACAACAGCAGAGAAAAACCAATCTCATTTGCAGGTATTGCGAAAAACTTGGAAACAATCCTCATAACAAATGAGGAATTAGAGGAAGCGAAGAAGATGGTGACAAAGAACGGACACCGAGCAATCTGCAAGGCAGCGGAAAAATTTTTCGAAACCCAAGAGCACTGTACGGTCACGTACCGTACAGTAAGTACAAAATCCCGTAGGGTGGAAAGAGCCACAGAGGCCCAAATACAAAAAGCCTTGGGGTCTGTGTGGCAGCGGAAAACGCACATCACCCGAGGCAAAAAATATGCCACCGTAGACGTACTTTTTGCCACACCCCAGGAGGCAAAGGCCCAATCAGTAGTGACCCTAAGGAGCGAGGAAATGGTGTTGGTGCCCACCTACTGTGGGCAAAAAATTGTGAGGGTCAAACTGACCCACGTCCCCCCCCGGAATGACCCCTTCTTGGCTGGCCGCGTCTGTCCTCGTCGGAATCGAGGACAAAACAACTGTACTGCAAGTACAGAAAAAAGTAAGAGAAGATTGGGTCGGCTCCTCCATTGAGATGCTAATCCAAACCAACCAGGAGTGCATCGAAGCTATCCCGGATGTGATAGACTTCGATAACGGTACTCAACTGCCCATAAGTGTTGAGAGCAAACGCCCGAAATGCTTTCGCTGTGGATCGAAGACTCACCTCAGGGCCTTCTGCAACGAGAAGACCCTGAGAAAGGAGAAAACCCCCCTCCTTCCGAATCCGGCTCCACGGCTACCAGCAACAGGACAAGCGGCAACCAGGAACGATAGGCCCGTGGCACCCATACCCACTCCACGGAAATCAAAAACAGCAGCAGCAGTGGAAATACTAACAACAACAACAGCAATACCAAATGCAGCTGCAACAGAGACTCCAGTGCAAACATCACCAACAACAACAAGTGAAAGAGTGGAGCTGGTACCCCTCCCCGACCTCACAGAATCAGACATGGAGTGTGAGGTGGGAGAGAGATGGCAAAAGGTCGTAAGAAGGCACAAACGCAGAAGCAGCGCATCGTCGCCTTTGAAAAGGGAGGAAAGAAATGAGAAAAGGGTAAAGTCTACTGCAAAGAGACCCACAGCAGCAACAACACCAACACCATCACCACCCACACTAGCACCACCATCACCACCGGCGACAACCCCACCGCCAACAACACCTTCAACACCACCACCACAAGCACCAACATCGCAAACACAACAACAAAACACACACACCCAGCAACAACGACAAGAAAATAGCAGAACCACACCCCACCCCCAGAAAAACAAATGCACGGCAATAAATACACACAACAAGAAACTAATGACTTACATAATTGAACACACAGATATTTCACAACAGGACTACATAATACCAGCACCAATCAAAACGCCAACTAACATAAGACTGCTAAAAATAGCACAGAAACAATACACAAATATTAAAACGAAATTCCCCAACGCAGTTGGTGATTTCAGGGACCTAGGAGGAACCATCAATCGAAGAGTATACTCAGACATTCTCTTAGAAGAGCCGACGACCAGCCGAAGGGACGATTCAACGGTCCCTTCACCAGACGATCAAGTGAAAAGGGATGTAAAAACCATCCCTCCTCTACCAAAAGTACGGTAAGTGGTCTTTCCCATCTTTTCCACTCTATTTTAAACATGACCTCACTCAGAATAGGCAGCATAAATGCGCGTGGCTTGGGGTCGTCATGGAAGCAGGGTCACCTGCTCAACGACCTCAGGTCACTAAACATAGATGTAGTGGCCATCAGCGAGACCAGAATCTCCGAAGCACGGGCCTTCGCACCGATCTTCGGCGGCTACGATGTGTACGCATCTCCCAGCAGTCCTGGATCCGGTGGAGGAGTTGCTGTGCTTTTTCGGAGAGGTTTGGATCTCGCCATACGGGCCATCTTCCTGGACCCAGAGGGTAAGCTGGTGGTGCTGGACGTGACCAGCGGAGACGGGCAAGCTTTCAGGCTAGTGGCCGTCTATGCCCCGACAGGAGCAGGGCGGCCTGATTTCTTCCGGCGTCTGGAGACCTTTCTTGGAACGTCCCGCTCTTTAGTGTTAGTGGGCGACTGGAACGGGATCTTAGATGCACGCTGGGACTGTGTGGGATTAGCGGATAGGGGTGGAGGGTGCAAGAGCCTCACCAACCTGCTCAGGCGTTTTGAACTGTCTGACAGGTACCGATTGGATTTCCCGAATGGGCCAATGTGGACTTGGACAAACCGCATAGGGTCATCCAGATCATATCTAGATAGAGTATTTTGTAGGGAAATAGATAGGTCTAGCATAGGCTGTCCACAATTCAAGATAGTCAGCTACACGGACCACAAATTCGTGATCTGTGTGCTTGACTTAGATAGGCTTCATAGACGAGGACCCGGCTACTGGAAGCTAAACGTGTCCTTACCAGCGCGCAAGGCCTACAGAGACCGGATTAGCGAACTAGTTAAGCGGGCGTTGACGGGGGCCATCGTCAACAACAAGTGGTGGTTTGCTCTGAAAAGAGCGATTAGAATAGAATCGATTAGGTTTAGTAAGGCTTTAGCAATAGAGAAAAATAGAGCAGAGGGAGAACTAGTTAGAAAATTAGACGAGGCGCTTAGCAAAGGCATTGCGACCGACGTGCTTGCGGCGAAATTGGCCCTTGACCAATTCTTCAATGCAAAGCACGAAGGCTGCGTTGTCAGAGCAAGGGTGCGTGCTCTCAGACACGAGGGGACGAAAGCCGTTCAATGGGCCCGAGTGGCGGAGGCGCGTCGTGGCAACAAAGCCACGATCCGGTCTTTGGTGGACCACGACGGGCGCATGCTACTCGATCCCGGGCAAATGTGTGAAGCTTTTCAGCGACACTTCGCTCAGCTGTTCGGGGGCAGCGGTGGGCCGGGTAGAGGGATGGACTTTAGTGTCTGCCTCGACGGACTGCCGCGGCTCTCGGCCACTGAGGCGAAGTGTTGCGAAAAGCCGATAATAGCCGCTGAAGTAAGGGAGGCAATGACTGGCTGCACAAGGGGTAAATCGCCTGGTTTGGATGGTCTGCCCTATGAACTTTACGTACAGATGCCAGACTTGTTCGGAGGCCTCTTGGCGGACGTCTACTGCAACTGGCAACAGAACGGGAGAATTCCCAGTTCTGTGAGCCGAGGAGCGGTGGCACTGCTGAGAAAGGATCCGAACAAGGGGGATAACATAGACAATTTCCGGCCCATAACTCTGCTAAACACAGAGTTTAAGATTTTGGCCAAGGTGCTAGCAAAGAGGTTGGCGCTTGTCGTTGGTGGTCTGGTGGGAGAGGCGCAGACATGCGCCATTCCCGACAGATCCATCCACGACAACCTCCACCTCATGCGATACATCGTAGAGAGGGTAGCTAGGGAACCTGGCACGGGTGGGTCCTTGATCAATTTAGATCAGTCGAAAGCTTTCGATAGGGTCGACCATCGTTACCTAGCGGCAGTCTTGAGGGCGGCTGGCTTTGGGCCCGTCTTCAGAGGCTGGATCGCTGCCATGCACAGCGACATCTGCTCTGTGGTGAGAGTGAACGGTCACCTGTCGGAACCGTTCAACATCATGCGCTCGGTCCGCCAAGGATGTCCCCTCTCGTCCCTCTTGTACGTATTGACTCTCGAGCCATTACTGCACAAACTGGAGACGTTGAGGGGAGTCCCGCGCGAACTAGGATGCGGAAGATCCGTGTCAGCATATGCGGACGATGTCACCGTAGTGGTGTCGAACGCCAAACACATGGAGGCGATCGGCACTACACTAAGAGAATACGAAGCGGTGACAGGAGCAATGATCAACCAGGAAAAGTCAGTGGGCCTGCAGCTCGGCACCTGGAGAGGCAGGTCCATGCCGTCCAACAGCGTCGTCGGACGCTGGACGGACGGACCGGTTAAATTGCTCGGGGTCTGGTTCGGTCCGGACCTCCAGACGGACAAAAACTGGGACGAGGTGACGAGCAGGGTGGCTTCTCTCACCCAGAAATGGGCGGAGAGGAAGCTGTCCCTGAAAGGTCGAGCGGAGGTGGCTAACGCGCACATCGCGTCTATCATCTGCTACCGCCTGATCGTCGTACCTTGTCCTAAGCCTCGCCTGACTGCGCTGGAGCGTTTGCTCTTTCGCTTTTTGTGGAAGGGACGTGCTCCGATGGTCAGGCGGTCCATCTGTTGTCAACACCCGCTACGTGGAGGGCTGGGCATGCCGTGGCTGATGATGCGCAGGCACGCGCTCAGGCTACGACATCTCCACCTCTTCCTCGACGGTGATCAGGTGTGGTCGCCGTTTGCTAGGCGCGTATTTCCGCAGCTCGTTTCCTTGACGGAGCTGCAGTCCTGGGTCAAGCGAAGACCGAGAGGGAGCGCCTGGAGACTGGAATGTCTTCAGGCGCTCACAGCCCTCGACCCATCGGGCAATGTGATCGGTGGAAACTCCACCTCGGCGTTCTATAGAGGATTAGTGGAGGGTAAGAGCGACGACGTACTTGGGGAAACTCTAGGCGTCGACGAAAATCAACTAGCCAATCTCTTCGGAAGAACTTTCGGGCCGGGGCCTATGGACAACTTCCAGAAATCTCTGGCCTGGCAGTGCTACCGAGGAGCCTTGCCAGTTCGGGATAAACTCTACAGGCATGGAGGTGCCGTCAGCCGGGCATGTCCGAGATGCGCGCAGGGCGATGAAACCGTCCTGCACGCACTCGTCCAGTGTCCGAAAATTGCTGACTTGTGGGTTTATGTCGAACACCTGCTGTCGCGTTTAGGACGGATCCGGCTATCATCTGAATCCATCGTGAGGATTGCCCCGCCCTCCTCCTTTAGCCGGGAAGGGCAGGCAGTTTTTATCTGTCTGGTGGCCATGGCGAAAGAGATAGTATGGTGGACACGTTTGAAAGGGCTGAAGACGAGCACTTACCTCTTCGGTGAAGCCCTGATTGACTTTTTCAAATTTCATTTGAAAAGGAAAATCAGAGTAGAGAGGGAAGTGCTCTCTTCCCAGCATTTTGTTGAAAGATGGGTGAGAGAAGCAAGAATGGCCCGAGTGAATGGGCCTACTCTGAGTATATATCTGTAAATTAAAGGTGGAAAACTGGGAGAGGGCACTTGCCTTGGTGGTCAGGGTCATTGTGGCTTTTTACTGGGCTTTCTCCACAAATGTCCCTCCGAAGTCTCGCCCCTATTGGGGAATTTTTCATTGTTATTTTCATTGTTATTTTTGTTACATCCTCTGTTTTTGTTTTTTACACGCAGAAATGCCCATTTGTACCGTCCTGCATTGTCCTGCACTGTCCTTAATGTCTACTTTATGTAAACCCTTGTGGTTAATAAAGAAATCATTATTATTATTATTATTATTATTATTATTATTATTATTATATATATGTATATCACAGGTATATATTGAGTTAGAAACTCAAAATAGTCTCTTACAATTAAATAGCTCAAGGAAAGAGATTATTTCGAGCCGTATATTATAACTGAACATAAAAGAGAGATAAACACAGACATATACATATATGTGCTCAAATCGTAAGGGACCAGATTCGCTAAGGTGAAAAGAATACTAACTATAGACATATGTATGTGTATATATATATATATATATATATATATATATATATATATATATATATATATATATATATATATATATATATATATATATATATATATATATATATATATGTATTTATATATATTTATATATATATATATTTATATATATATATATTTATATATATATATATATATATATATATATATATATATATATATATATATATATATATATATATATATATATATATATATACATATATATGTACATATATATATATATAAATGCATATATATATTTGAGTCCAGAAATAGCCGTCGAAACGGCTTGAGCTCTGCCGTCGGGGTCATACTTTTCCCTATTTCCCACTCTACTACCCAAAGTATTGAGTACTCTGGTGCGTTATGGTCCATCTGGTTCCCTACCACAATTCCTTTGTTATATATATATATATATATATATATAGGAACCAGTAAGACCCCGACAGCTGAATTCAAGCCGTTTCGACGGCTTGAGCTCAGCTGTCGGGGTCTTACTGGTTCCTATTACCCACTCTACTACCTCGAGTATTGAGTACTTTGGTGCGTTATGGTCCACCTGGTTCCTTACCACATTTCCTTCGTTATATATATATATATATATATATATATATATATATATATATATATATATATATATATATATATATATATATACACACTCATATATATATATATGCATATATAAATATGACATAAAACCTATTAAGAGTAACATCAAACCTTCCTCAAACCACAGATTTGTAAATAGATGGGAAAACCAGTGAAATAATTTTTTTCCAATGTCTTAGGCAAATCTCCCTCAAACTATAGATACATTTAATGTGTTAGGAAATGATACAATTACCTAAGAAATATACAGCTAACCACATAATCTAGTCTCGTTAAAATCTACTTTAAATTTATAAACTAATTTCCAGAACTGTAATCTACACACTTTAATAAGTATCTGTATAAAATTTCCATAAAAACACATATGAATTAAGAAAGTTATGAACAAAATTAGTTGTGTCATTACTTTAAAAGCTCATGTAAATATCACGATCAAAGGGAGGTAAATCCAAAATTTTCATTCCTGGTTTCGAAAGATATATGTTGTCAACAACAATGCTAGAAATAGCAGCCAAGCGTTTCTATAAAAGAAAATGCTAGACACAACAGCCAAATCTCCTTCAAATAGTACATCTTATATTTTAGAATGGCAGAAATAGAATCCAAATCTCCCTTTTAGTGATGAACCAAACTTTCCATATATAAAAGAACTAAAAAAAAAGTTATCGCTCTACATGGCTGAATACAATAAATGTAATGTGACTTTTTCGAATATTAATAATAATATTCGACCCCTTTGCAATTATGAACAAACAGCTTCTTTTTAAGCCGTTTCGGTAGAATGAGTGTGTAGGCATGTAAACAGAACTGCAGACACTGTTTTCTGGGTGATTACCCTTCCCTGGCACAAAACCAAACTGCATCTCATCTAATTTGACCCTTTCTGTAATTAGTTGCGCTAATATTCTTTTTGCCACTTTCATAACCTGATCCATCAGTTTTATGCCCCTACAACTGCTCCTCTCCAGAGCATGCCCTTTACCTTTGTAGCAATTTATAAGAATACTGCTGCACCAGTCTTTCGGTATGACACCGCCCCATATATAGCTTTATTGATATATATATATATATATATATATATATATATATATATATACTGAAGGACAATGTAGAGATAAGAATATAGTGTACATAGGTGAGACAGCTCGTAGTATAGGAGAACGGATAAATGAACACTGGCGAGATCTTCAAGATAGTAAAGAATCATCTGTACTCCACCAACATGCTAAAATAGAACATAAGGGTAAATTAGAGAACATAGAAATAAAAATAGAATCTACACACAGAAAAGAGGCAATGTTTAGACAAATCACAGAGGCAATAAACATAAATGAACTCCAACCAAAATTAAATAGAAAACATGAATGGAATAGCAACATCACAACTTACAATTAAGGACAAAATGAAAACACGCACACACATAGAACAAACAACCAACCAGTAACATGTAAATAAACAAATAAATAAACAAATATAAACACACACAGACACCCGGATGTAACACATGCGCAAACTAAGCACACAACACACACAAAAACAAGATGGCGTAGGACAGAACAAAGGAGAGGCACAAAAACAACGAAAAGAATCCCCAGTCACTGAAGAGGTCACATAATGTGTGACGAAAGAACTTTGACAATATATGAACAATCGCCTGGTTGTGGAACCAACCAACCAACCGGAAATTTATAAATTCTTAAATTTATAAATTTAATTTATAATAAATTGGAGTGAAAGCAAATGGTGCGTGTGTTTCTGATTGGCAACATGACCCTCCCAAAGCATAACAATATCGGTTTCAACACACGTTTTCAGATAAAGAATCTTGCTAAACAAATTCAGAAACGAAATATATATATATATATATATATATATATATATATATATACGGAGGGTATGTGCATAAACACTTACTTACCGTACTGTATTATTGCAGTATTGTGTTAGCTCAATGTACGTAGACAGAGCCGTTATACGCAAAATAAACCAAAGAACGCTTTGGTTTATTTTGCACACACACATATATATATATATACTAGCAGCTGAGCCCGGTTGCACCCGGGGCCACTTTTTATTATGTTAATAATTTGAAAAATTTTATTGAAAGTTTATTATAAAGAAGCAGTATCAGGAAAAAAAAATAGAAATATGCACTTTGGGCTGGACGGCGTACAATGTTAGTAAACTGTTGCCTACTACAGTACGTTTCATTTTCATTTTTCAATTACAGTTGCTCTATATTAAATTTAAATACTTCTATAACGATCATACAGTACCGTTTTATGAAATCGATTCTGCAGTAGAATTTTACGAAATGCCAAACCGAAAAAGGTCAGTTTTCTAACAACATAAATAAAACCCTTACATTGCGAACCCCCTGTTCTAATACTGGGGTTAGTTATTTAGTTATTTCCCCCTCTTCTAATAAACGTCTAATATATAGAGGCTCCTCTTGCTCACCAGGGCAATCAAAATGTAAACTATCATACAAACCTTCATAATCTACATTTTCAAACTTGCATATAATCGACATTGCAATTTCGCTGTTAATAAACAACGCTTTTCACGTCGCTCCACTTCTCATTGTACGCCGTCCAGCCCCAAGTGCATATTTCTATTATTTTTTCCTGAAACTGCTTCTTTATAATAAACTTTCAATAATATTTTTCAAAAACAGCGAAAGAACGATGTATTTGATATGTTATGAAAAAATTGATGAGTTTAAAAATTTGTATGAAATTGTAAATAAGACAATGAATATTGAAAGCGACTACGGAAAATAACTCATCCAAGTATTAGAACAGGGGGAAATAACTCACCGGAAGCGATAGTAAATAGACCGTTTGGGGGCCCTAGGGACCACATTTTTCAAGTTAGAGATTTGAAACCTCGTCTATTTGCTTCCTTGGCACTTTTTACATAGGTGTGTAAATTTTCATGTTCGTCCGACAACGTCTACTACCATTTAACCGTGCACAACTGAATTTCAACCACCACCCATTTCACAAATATATATTACTAGCAGCTGAGCCCGGTTGCACCCGGGGCCACTTTTTATTAAGTTAATAATTTGAAAAATATTATTGAAAGTTTATTATAAAGAAGCAGTTTCAGGAAAAAAAATAGAAATATGCACTTGGGGCTGGACGGCGTACAATGAGAAGTGGAGCGACGTGAAAAGCGTTGTTTATTAACAGCGAAATAGCAATGTCAATGATATGCAACTTGAAAAATACTACTTACTGTTAGTTGTGGTTAACATGTATTAGAATTAAAATAAAAACACGCGTCCCTTCTTCGCAATTTAAGGGTTTGGCGATACTTGGTTTTAGTGTCCTAAATTATCATCATCGACATTCAATTATTAGCTCCACCCACTACACGAAACGTCACGACACGTCATCAGCTGCTGCTGCGGCTTGATTTTTACATGTTCATTTTCTTACATGCTTCATTTTTACACGAAAAAACATTGGATTTTTAGAATAAATATTTATTAAAATATTAACAGAGAAAATTAGATTTTTGATTTATTTTTTGAACAAAATAAATATTTATTTACAGTTTTTCACAGAAAAACTATGCTTCACTTTTACATGAATATTTATTTACAGTTTTTAAGTTTTTAACCGAAACACTATGCTTCATTTTTACCTGAATTTTTACATGAATATTTATTTACAGTTTTTAACAGAAACAAAATTGCTGCGAAATACATTTTTTTAAAAACAGATTTACAGTTTTTAACAACAGAAAAAAAATTTCTTTAATATACAGTTTAAAATTTTTTCGAAACATTTACCTTCGTGTCGTATCGTGTAGTGGGTGGAACTAATAATTGAATGTCGATGATGATAATTTAGGACACTAAAACCAAGTATCTCCGAGGGTTTTATTTCTTTTGATGGAAAACAGAATCGATTTCATAAAACGCTACTGTATGATCGTTAAATATAGAAGGATGATAGTTTATTAACAGCGAAATAGCAATGTCGATGATATGCAAGTTTAAAAATGCATATTATGAAGGTTTGTATGATAGTTTACACTTTTTCCTGAAACTGCTTCTTTATAATAAACTTTCAATAATATTTTTCAAATTATTGGTACTGTATGTTAACAGCGAAAGAACGTTGATGAGTTTAAAAATTTGTATGAAATTGTATTAGAACAGGGGAAATAACTAACCGAACGCAATAGTTTTGAGGCCCCAGGGACCATATTTTTCAAGTTAGAGATTTGAAACCTCATCTATTTGCTTCCTTGGCACTTTTTACATAGGTGTGTAAATTTGTAAATTTTCATGTCAGTCCGACCACGTCTACTACCATTTAACCGTGCACATCTGAATTTCAACCACCGCCCATTTCACAAATATATATATATATATATATATATATATATATATATATATATATATATATATATATATATATATATATATATATATATATATATATATATATATATATATATATATATATACACCAGTGGCGAAGAGTAACCTGGAAAGCAGAGCATGCAGTCAAATCGCCATGACGGAAAGTGGGGCTGTGCAGCCTTCCCCTCCAATTCCCTCTAAATGACCCTCCCGGTCAAAGCCGCATGTAGTGTTCTCCAGTGTGTGTGTGTTATCTTTTTATGTGTCTACGATTTAGTAAGCAGTCAAAATTCTGCTTGCCCCAAAGCTGTCGTGTGTTTGTGTGTATGTGTGTGTGTGTGTGTGTGTGTGTGTGTGTGTGTGTGTGTGTGTGTGTGTGTGTGTGTTATCCTTTTTTGTGTCTATAGGTTTTAGTAAGCAACCAAAATTCTGCTGGCTTCAACCGACGCAATTGATCAACTCAATATTCTATAACGCATGCACTGCATGCGTTGCATGCACAGACCCTTTTCCCCTGATACACACATACACACATACATAATAGCTGATTTACTGAACGATAGTATCTCTTCACCACTCTCTCTCTCACCACTCTCACAGCAACCACCACAGTTATCATCATCATCATCACCACTGCTGCTGCCATTGTCTTCTACCACCTCAGCTACTAATAATAAACCACTGCTTTCTTCCCCCACATCGCCCCCTCAATCCTTCTGTAGTATAAAGAACCTTGAAAAATCTATAAAGCTGAATGCCCCTCCACGAAACAAACAAGAAACCCCAAAATATGCTGCTACTCACTACGTCAGAGACTCTGCAGATGTACCGACTCATCTTCACACATTTACCTGACACTAGACGCATAAACACTACCAGCCAACGTCAAAGTACGCTTCCCACAATAACATCAACATCAACACCACCAAATAGTAAATTGAATGCACGCGTAAGTCGGAATCCCCAAATCTGCCAGTATCCCCAACGCGAGAGACTATGTCTGCTGCGTGACGGTCCCTTCACTCATCTTCCAGAGATCCAACGCACTAACAGAAAAGGGGCTCCAAGCCAACACGCAAACCACAATAAAACCACCTCCTGCTGCAGTAATGCTGGTCCAGTCTTTTCACAATGACACAAATACAACAACAACCAAAACAACAAAATACAACAACAACCAAAACAACAACAACAAAAGAGGAAACTACAACCCTATCCAACAGTGTAACCACAATTCCAATCAAAAGCTGCTCCCTGAACAGGCAAATTTTTCTTTTTTAGCCATGTTGAACCTGGCAAAAGAGATACAGAAAAACATTTTAGCCATCACCCAACACCATCCTATGATATTACCCCAGTGCACCAACCCTCCACATTGCTGACACTAACACACAATCTCAAAACAAGCCCCCTGCAACAGTCAAAACCAGCCACTACACTAGCCTCCACATTTCTACTCAATGCACAAGGTGTCAGCCCATCCATCAATGCACAGAAATGGAAGATCTAATTCATTGAGGATTGGGTTGGTAACCATCCACTCCACATCCCTTTTTTCATTCTTACTGAGACCCACCTTGACAACTCCCACTTGGAGGCCGAAGTAAAAGAGGAATTTCACAACCATCCGCACAGATCTGTCGACAGAAGGAAGGGTGGAACTGCCATTTTCCTGCATGATTCCTTTACAACAGATGGAAATATCACATTCTCCAATGGCTACTGTGAATCAGTCACCGTGTACAACAAATCCAAGGACCTGATAGTAATTGGGCTCTATAGGCCACCCCAAACACCTATAATGCGCTTCAAAGAATGCCTCAACATCATTAAGTGCTTTATTCAACAGTGCTATTCTAGTAACATACTTTTTATGGGAGACTTTAATCTACCCTGTGTTGATTGGTCTACAAACAGTTTGAAACCAGGCACTCCCACCTCAACCACTGACAAAGAAGCAGTTGAGTCATTTCTGGACTTTACGAATGAGTTTTCCTTGTCCTTGCACCAACAAGGTATCAGAAGAACATTTTGGACCTAGTTTTAAGTAACCACGCTAACACTATAGATAATATTACAGTAGAAAAAACCCTTCTTTCAGACCATGACATGGTTCTTTGTAACCTGAGATTCCACCAACCGAAAGCTAATCCTAGGGACCTCTTTCCAGTCCACCCATTTGATAATATGGATCTCTATAATGCCAACTGGGATGCAATCATGAACGAACTATCACATGTTGACTGGTCTTTTACACATGCACTCATTTCCATCAACATCAAAACATCTTGGCGGATCTTTGTAGATACTGTCACAAATATATGTGCAAAACACACCCTACCAAGACCTGTGAACAAAACTAAGTGCAGTATCCCCCAAAACAGAAAAACTATTATCAGAAAAATAAAAAAGAACAAACAAAAGAATTAACACACTAAAATACTGCCAACAGCAACACACACGGCTATCACACTGCTTGAATAAAAAAAATATAACTTTCAACAATGCATGAAGATCATCGTCAATAACCAAAGAACAGCTGAGGAGAAAATCAAATTCAACCCCAAAGTGTTCTTTTCATTTGCGAAAAAACACAAGGTCACCGTCTCCACTGTTGGCCCTCTAGCTGATGAAAATGGCACACTCCAAGATACTGCCAAAACCATGGGCGAGATACTGCAGAAACAATACTGCTATGTTTTCAGCAATCCTGATATGGCCGATCTGGACTGTATCAGTGATGTTAATCCCCAACACACTATATCGGACATAACGTTTGGCACCCCTGATGTCTTAGCGGCAATAAACGAAATTAAACACAATTCAGCAGTAGGCCCCGATAGGTTCCCTGCCTGTGTCCTGAAGGTGTGTCGACACTAACTTGCATCTCCTCTTGCTAATCTGTGGAGGAATTCACTGGATGCTGGCTATATTCCTGAAAACTTTCTGTCCCAGTCTGTTGTCCCAGTTTTCAAAAAGGGAAACAAGTTCCTTGCAGTGAACTACCGTCTGATCTCACTCACCTCTCATATCATCAAGGTATTTGTGAGGCTGGTGGGATCACGAATAACCCACTTTCTCAAAAGCAGCAGACTGCTGAACTCCAACCAACATGGGTTCCGTAATGGAAGGGACTGCCTAATGCAGCTCCTGCATCACTTTGATGATATTTTGAGAGCTCTGGGAGAGGGTTCCAACACTGATGTCATCTACCTTTGACAAGATTGATCATAAGATTCTATTGAAAAAACTATGCAACATTGGTGTCTCGAAAGTTACTACAGTGGATCAAGTGTTTCCTGACAGACAGAGCCCAACATGTTGTCGAAGGAGTAAAATCAAGCCGAGCCAAAGTCAACAGTGGCGTCTTGCAAGGCACTGTGTTGGGCCCACTTCTTTTCATCATCTACACTAATGACATTGCTGACACCATCAAGCACAGCAACATCAGAATCTTCGCAGAGGATTCCAAGCTCCAGAAGGTCATTAATGAGGTGGGTGACCGGACTTGCCTTCAGTCAGACCTCCTGGCTGTTATCCAATGGGCAGAAAAGAACAATATGTTGCTGAATGAGGATAAATTTGAGTTAATCCACTTCGTTAAAGAGGATGCCCTGAAACTCCCATACTCTCTTCCTTCAGGTGAAACTCTCGTGGCATCCAACAACATCAGAAAATTGGGAGTAATTGTAGACAACAACATAAGCTGGGCCACTCAAATAAACAGCAAAGTTGATATGGCCTGCAGAATGTGTTCCTGGATTCTCAGAACCTTCCAGTCGATAGATATCCACACTGTTATCCTTCTCTTCTCCACTTTTGCCCGACCCCACCTTGAATACTGTTGTCCACTGTGGTTTCCCCACACGAAACAAGGTATCATGTAAGTTAAAGCACCTCAAAGGTCAATTACAAAAAAGATAGATGGCATGACAGGTCTTGACTATTGGAGTCGATTATAAAAGCTCAACCTTTATTCTCTCCAACGTCACCATGAGCGCTACATTATCTGCATGATGGGGAAAATATTCCATCAGCTTAGCCCAAATGATGTTGGCATCACCTTTAATGTACACCCAAGGCTTGGGCCACGTGCTATCCGCCCACGAAAAAAATCTCACTCGCATCTCATAACAACAATACGGTACAATTATTTCACCTCAATTGGCCCCGCTCTCTTTAACATTACACTAAAACACATTAAAACGGAAGCAGACCCCATAAAGTTTAAGAAGTCTTTGGACAAATTCCTGGATATACAGCTGGATATGTCTCCATAAACAATAACTCTCTACTTGAGTGGGCCATGTTGTCCAAATCCTGATTTGAAAGACTTCGTCAGGTGGTGCTATTAAGTAAGACATGGCCTAGGCCAATACTGGCTGAAACCTATCAAAGTTATCATACATATATATATATATGTATATAAATATATATACATACATATATACATACATACATACATACATACATACATATATACATATATATATATATATATATATATATATATATATATATATATATATATATATATATATATATATATATATATATATATATATATATATATATATCATCATCATCATCATCATCATTTAACGTCCATCTTCCACGCTAGCATGGGTTAGACGGGAGTTGTCCCACTTGATGCAAGATTAGTCGGGTGACCGTGTCTCGCTCATATAGGACTATCTGGCAGGTTTTCTACGGCTGGATGCCCTTCCTAACACAAACCACATTTACAGTGTGGACTGGGAACTTTTTACCGTGTTACCTACACGGCCATATTACCGCGTGGACTGTGTGTTCTTTTTGCCGTGACACCTACATGATCTCATTAGTTTGGACTGGATGTTGTGGTACTAACATAACTTTATAGAGAAAGGGTGGTGTTGGCGGGAGTGGGAGGATGGAGCGGGGTAGTGGGTTGGGTGTATTTGGTTTGGAGGGGCCTACTGACTGTAGGTTCACTTTGCACTTAGGGAAGGCAGGTCTTCTGTAATACTGCGTGGCGCCAAAGATCTCGATCCAGTGACATTGTCTTAGAGAGGTGGTCAAGTGTGCAAGGTCGGACTTTTATCATGTCGTCCCAGGTTTTTCTGGGTCTACCTACTCCGTAACTTCCATCAATTTTGATCGACCTGCACTTTTTTTTATACAGCTGTCGTCTTTCATGCGCATCACGTGACCGTACCAACGTAGTCTTTTCTCAAGTAAACAGCATCTGATCCCTCTTATTCCTAATTTCTCACTTAGTTCATGTATATTACACATCCAACGGAGCATGCATGCTTCATTCCTTTCCAGTCTGCGCAGGTCCTCTGCACACAATGCCCATGTCTCACTGCCATGTAACATTGCTGTTCGTATACAGGCATCATACAATCTGCCTTTCATTTTTAGAGAGAAACCTTTTGTGGCCAACAGCGGTATAAGCTCTCTGAACTTTTTCCACCCGTTCTAACTCTGGCTACTGTACTTTCAGAACACTCACTACCACTGCTGATTTTGTCACCCAGGTAACAGAAAGTGTCCACTATTTCTATGGAACCATCTGGACAGTAGAAGGAGCTAGTATCTTGTGGGCACTTGCTAATTATTGCACTTCAGCATCGGCCACATATAAAATCTATGTTCTTAGATAGCTTGCCTGTTATCCCACTACACCCTTTATGCACCCATAGTTTGCATTTGGGGCATAGAATCGAATTTTTACCTACTCCTCTCCTACATACTGAGCATGGCCATTTCCCAGAGGGCACCTGAGCCCTATTTTCCTTTCTATATACTAGAACTTTAGTCTTAGACAAGTTAACTGTAAGGCCTTTTGATTCTAGGCCATGCTTCCATGTTTGGAATTTCTCTAGTTCAGCCATAGATTCAGTTATGAACATTAGATCATCTGCATATAGAAGTTCCCATGGGCAGCCAGTTTTAAACTCCTCTGTTATAGCCTGAAGGGCAATAATAAACAGGAGGGGGCTAAGGACAGAGCCTTGATGAACACCGACTTTTACGCTAAATTCTTCACTATATTCATTGTTAATTCTAACCTTACTGACTGTATCTTTATACATGGAGGGTGGTGATTGGGATGGGTGGAGGTCATTGGTTGATGGGTTTAAAGAAAAGTGAATTCTTTAAAAACTATATCTAGAGTAACAAAGGCAGAAAGAATTCTATAGACAAGTTCACCCTGGGGCTGCCACTCCTGATTTTTAAGGTTCACTAAGCTAACAATGCCTATGGTCAGGTGTCTACAAACACACTCACACACACATGCACTCTCGCACAAACACACACTCTTATACAAATATTTTGGAACATCGGACACTTTTATCACACACTTCATCCATGGATGTCACAATAGCAATTTTGTTGTCTGTCCACCCGTACAGTAGAACAAAATGTAAACAGATATGCTGCGTAAGTTTAGCACACTTGTTAACGAGATAAATAAAATGTTTGTTAATGTTTTGTTTTGTTTTGTTTCCGTTTTCCAATGTATTGTGTGTGAGTATACAAAAAGATCTGCGCACGTATATATAATTAAAAGGTGTATGTGGGTTAGAAGCGAAGTCAATATTCAGAATGGTTTTATAATGTACATAAGATTGGCCGGTATAGTCTCTCACACGAGACTATATACTTGTATGTATATGCGTGTGTGGTATGTATCTGTATATAAATCTGTGTGTAAATTGTTGTTTATAGAGTTTGGAAAGTACTTACTGTGATCCCATGTCTACATGTGGTTTGTTGGCGAAAATAAGATATACTTCGTTAAAGTAATGTTATGTTGAAACTGGTTCTAATAGTCAGAGAATAGTGAAAGTATTTGTAATAATGAATATTGTAATCCATCTGACATGAGCTAAAAAGCAGTTTTCTGTGGTAAGATTATATTGTTTGCAATTCTTTCAGAATGAAAATATAAACAGAGCATATAAATAAATTTACAGTAGAATAACATAACAAATATGTTTTAAATATATACATAAATAACATTACAAATGCTTAGACAACACTACAAATAGCTCGCGATTCTTTCAGAAAGATATATTCTTTTAATGTTACAACATTAAAGAAAATGTAAAGGAAGGGATGAACAACGGAGCCAACACCAGAGCAAAAGACAGCAACGTCGCGAGTACTGGGCAACCTCTCTAATGATTTTTGAGGCAAGCCAGCACACTCGCAGCGTTGCCTCGGGTGATGGCGAGGCTGATGCGCTGAAACAGCCAAGCGCCCTCGCGAGATTCGCCAGTTACCTCTATTAAGCGAGCCGCCAGTGAGGAGAGGAACATCGCAGTCAGCAGACAGTTTTGAAAGCCACAGGCTGAAAAATGTAGCTGGCCGACAGATCAGAGTATTTGAGGGTCTTACTCCGTTCGGCTGCAGAAGCTGTGGCTCTCGTCCTAACCGCAGCATCCAGGATATGGGAAAAAGCAAAAGAGTCACTAACAGTGACGTCCCAGACAAGGCACCTGCCTCTCGACCAGGGGCACAGGGTAAGGCCGTCAGGTCTTTTGCGGTCACTTCTGGACAACCCAGATGGTTCCAAGACTGAAGGGATATTCGCCCGCGCCAAAGCTCTCTTCAGAATGAGGTTTAGCTCCGTGTGTCGCGCGAAGCGGCCTCCATTCAGGCGGCAAGACCGTGGAGGCCTGTGGAGTCGAGGAGTTTTCCGTATCGGCACCTCAAACCCATGCAGACGTCAGCTCCCACTCTGAGGGCGATGGAGACACGAAGTTCTTCCAGGCTGAGTAGGCCACCGACGTTGGCCACGGGTAGGGCATCAACCCAGTCGCCTGAATATTTGGCGCTGGCAGATAGTAAGCGTCATCTTGCAAACTGATCTGACTGGACGAAGAGGGAGTCGAAGGTGGCCTTCGAACTTATGCTGTCCCAAGTTCTCTGACTTCGACTGTCCTCCACCTTCTCAGGAAGAGACAAGCCCAACTCACTCCATTGCTGGAGAGCTTCACCCAACTCCCTGTTGGAACTAGTCCATGTTGGAAAGGAGAGGATGCTGCTCACCAGGGTGGAGCAAGCGTGGGTGGAGGAAAGGAAGCAGGGGAGAGAGAGGGACGAATATTTACGAAGACCAAGACCCGCAAATCACTTGGGCAACGCAGCCTGATCGCGGGACTCTGGAGAGAGTCTAACATTGACCAAGCACTCTAGTCTCTCGAAGATTAGGTCGTCAAAGCGTTGGAGGCAGGACGGAAATCTGTGAGAGGGGCTGACCCTGAGCAGATGCAGAAGCTTAGGAATAGACAGGTAATTCCCGAGGAGAGCCGAGGTCATGCGTCCTTCCATGTCGTCATCTTCCTATTATTATTAAGGGTGGTGGATTGGCAGTATCGGTAGAGGGTCGGAAAATATGCCGAGTCGCATAGAGTTTATGATCTGAGTTCAAATGCCGCCGAGGTTAACTTTGCCTTTCATCCTTATGGGGTCGATAAAATAAAGTACCAGTAATGCACTGGGTAATTGCTGGCCTTGAGCCAAAAAGTAGAAAAAATTATTATTATTTGTAATGCTTTTGCTCTGGCAAATGTTATACCGACACTATACCAAGAGAACAAGCCACAACCAATGGCCAAAGGTCCTTTGAGTCATTCCTTCTCCTTCAACTTTCCAACACCCTTAGCATTCTTACTGTTCCCAGCAAGGCTGTTTTCTGCAATAATCCTGCCCTGAAGGTAATTCCTATCTTCTCAAGCCATGCATCCAGCCTTCTACTAACTGCTCCCAGTGCATCAACCACAATTGGTACCACTTCTACTTGACTGATTTTCCACAGTTTCCTGATTTCTCTTTTCAGCTCCCGATATTTCTCAATTTTCTCACATCCTTATCATTCACCCACAGTGAAGCAATATCCACACTACATGACTTGTTATTCTTTTCTGCGACAACAATGCCAGGCTTTCTAGCCACAATAAAATGGTCGCACTGGATGGTCATGTCCCATAGGATCTTATATTCTTCATTTTCAGACACCGGTTGGTGCTCATACCATTTCTCACTTCTGCTCATGTCATACTTATAGCTGCGAGATTCCTATCTTCACTGGCGGCTAGCCTAACAGAGGTACTGGTGAAGCTCTTGAGGGCGCTTGGTTGTTCCAGCGATCAGCCTCACTATCAAAAATCATTAGAGAGGTTTCCCAGTCCTCGCGATACTGTTATCTTTTACTCTGGTAGCGGCTCGGTTGTCCACTCCTTTCGCCTGCCTTTTGTTGTATGTGGTGCTAGATGTGTGTGTTAACCGCTTCCGTGTTTTGGGGTTTATTTCTTTTTATACAACTGTGAATAAAATGTATTTCAAGCTCTAAGTCTGTAATTCTTTGATGGATCATATGTAAACGCAGTTCTTACCCAGTTTATTCTGCCTTGAAGAGTCCTTTGTGCTCGTCGAGTTGCATCGCAACTTTCATTGCCTCTAGGTGATGTTCATATTGAACCTCTGTTTGTTGCGATCGTCTTTCTTCTTGTCTTAATCTTCCTGTTTCCTGTTTCATATTCTGATGAATGTCACAATGTTGACTTGTCCCTTTATCCACAAGTCTTTTTTAAAATATTGTTCGTGAGTTTCTCTTTCGCTTGAAGATTTCAACCGTTTGGCGGACATTGTAACTTCCCCGATAGCGGTGTTTTGGTGAAATGATGAAATTAATTTTCTTGGAAAATATCGTGAAAAACAAAACAATGCAAAGCAATAGAAAAAGAATAGGAATAAATGGAAATAGCAGCCATAGAGAATAAGTTAACACTCTTTCATCTTAATTAGGTCAATAATAACATGACACTATCCTCAAAAAGCTAAATTAATACACACCGTAGATTAATTTCAAATAATATCAATTTTTTCTGTGTTCTGTAAAATGAAAGACTAGTGTAAAACGACTTTAGAAAAGCTAACGCAATATTGTTAAACATTCAACTGATACATATGTGTATATAAACTCACTGATACAGACACATATATGTGTGTGGACCCTTTTTACGTTGAAGGAGGTGCTCCAGCATGACCGTAATCTAATGACTCAAACCCAAAGGAATAAAGAATATCACTAGGCAAAGGGAGGAAACTCCTTGTACTTGAGTGCAAAGTAACATGCAGTTGTCTTCATACATGAAGTAATCACATGTACACATACATTCACACGCGTGCACACACACACACACACACACACACACACGCACACACGCACACGCACGCACGCACGCACGCGCACACGCACGCGCACACGCACGCGCGCACGCACGCACGCGCACACGCACGCGCGCACGCACGCACACACACACACACACACACACACACACACACACACACACACACACACACACACACACACACACACACACACACATAAGCAAAAGGAATATTCAATTTGTTGGTAATTCAACAAATATAAATGATTATAACTGATTCAGAGCACTCGACAAGTTTTCTGGAGTATAATATTCAATGATATTAAATAAATGGATACTATATTTATAAAACCATATTTATTGTATTATATATATTTCAAGGGTACCAAAACTTTGGTACGCTTTCATCAGATAAAATACAAAGTTTGTTTTATAAATTTTGACATAACCAAGGAAAAATACCTTAACGGTTCAATTTTTCCTTGGATAGTGAAGGGATAAGAGAGGAAAAGTCAGATATTATTGAGATGAGTATGCAAATGAGGTTGAGGTATAGGGCTGAAAATAAACGTTATTTTAGACGCTATGCAGAATTTAAATAATTAGGATATATGTATGTATACGTAAGAAGAAGAAAAAAGAAAGAAGAGCTCGTATTTACGTTAATTTAAAAGGAATTAACAATTTGGGGGAAATGGTGGAATATGATTCCAGAATTTAAATTTATTAGCTATATTATGAGTTATAATATTGTATATATAATCAATTAGATTATATGAAGAATTATGGTTGTAAGTATATTTTATCTTAATACATTACAATAGGTAATAAGTATATAAATATCTATATATATTAATAATTGTGCATGTATAAGTATTATAGAAATAGAAATAATTTACAATTATTAGTTGTTTATATTTCTATTATGAGTTACGAAGGATGTTGATTTTGCATTTTACATAAAAAACAGGCGATTCAAGTTGTAAGAGGAGAACAATTTGTAGATTCGAATAATTTGTTCCAACATTGAAAATGTTTTCAGAATATTGTTAATTTATCGAAGTTTATCGTACATAGTATTATAATATTTATGTTTGCACAATTGAAAAGGGAAAGATAACTCCAATCTTGTTTGTTAGCCGTTAAATTTGATGAATGGTTTACTCAGAAAATATATAGAGAAAATTATATATTATTTTGTGTGAGATTAATTATTTTAGTCGAAAGATGTGTAAAAGTTTGAAGATCAAAAGGAGAGGAAGAACGTAATGTGCATTTCGAATAACTATCGTAAAGAGGATAACATTTCAGAATGTCAATTAAAGATTATCAATCTATATCTAAAAAAATAATTGTTTCTACTTTTGGCACAAGGCCAGCAATTACCCAGTACATTACTGGTACTTTATTTTATCGACCCCGTAAGGATAAAAAAATAATAATGTCAGAAGTAAAAAATATTAAAAAATATAAAAAATATATATATTAATATATATATTAAAAAAAAAAAATATATATTACAAAAAATTGTTTAGTGTTAAGTTAAATTGTTTATTATTATTTCCAGCATAGTTACGTCCCTTTACGATCTGAGTTCAAATCCCGCTGAGGTTGACTTTGCCTTTCATCCTTACGGGGTCGATAAAATAAAGTACCAGTAATGCACTGGATAATTGCTGGCCTTGTGCCTAAAGTAGAAACAATTATTATTATAATTAATTCTAGGATGATTTGTCATGTTATTGTTATCTATGTATTTAATTTTATTCGAGTATCCTGCTCTATGTAAAGCTTCATTATAATATTCTGCCTTATCATCAAAAATATTTTTATTAGCAGAGATGCGTGAAATCCGTTGTTGGACGCTATTGACAATAGTGTTTTTAATACTTCTAGGATAATTAGAATTGAAACTTACGTAATTTAGATTTTCGTTAATTTTATGGAATGGATAGTAAAGACCTGTGCTAAGGTTTAAGGTTACATCTAAGAAGTTAACGATTTTGTAGTTATTCTCTATTTCTAAATTAAGGTTGTAGTTGTTGAAAAATTGTATTATGGATTTCCTTTTCCTATTAATTTCACTATTGCTATGGTTTTCAATTAAAAGTAACATATCGTCACGATATAAACCTCCGGTCATCTCTGGCATTTTCCTATGCAGTACATTATTAATAAATAATCCAATGAGGTCCGTTACTTGCGCCGAGTCAGATGATCCCATATTGATATCAAAATTGTTTTTTCTGTCGGCTCTTGTCCAGAGATGATTATCAAATCACTGACGAATATTTTACATCGCACCCCAAGTAACTTACAAAGAGATTGTTGGTGAAATCTCTCCAGTTCCTTGAGGTAGTTTCTGTACGTTTCACAAGCATAAAGCAAAGAGGAGACGAAACAAGTCAGATACACTTTCACCGTGGATTCGATAGTGATACCTCGTCTGGACCATAAACGTTCGTGCAGCCGTCCAAAAGATCACTGGCTTTCTTGATTTTAAGGATATGTCATCATCAAGTGTGCATGAATTGTTCAACGTACTACCAAGGTAAACAAACTTGTCAGCAACTTTTAGCTACTTTCCGTTCACGTACACACTTGGTGTAGTGTACTCTTTTCCAGGTGCTGGCTGATACATCACAACAGTCTTTTCCAAGCTTATTGTGAAGCCCAAAGCGCTGCAAGCTTCAGAAAAAGAGTTCATAATATGCTGCATGTCACTTTGTGAGTGTGCAAAAAGATCACAGTCATCTGCATACAAAAACTCTCGGATTATAGATGTTAACACCTTCGTGCTTGCACCAAAGCGCCTGATGTTGAACAACCTTCCTGAAGTGCGATACCTGATGTAAACTCCATGCGAACAATTTTTCAATCTTTACACACTTTGGAGGGCAGCCAAGCTTTTCCAAAATTTTCCACAATGCAGTTCGATTGACGGTGTCAAAGGCCTTTATCAAGTCAACAAAGACTTGGTAAAGGTCCATACATTGTTCGATGCACTTTTATTGCAGCTGCGGAGCAGAAAAGATCATATCCACCGTTCCTCTTTCGTTTCTAAACCCACACTGCGACTCAGGCAACACACTCAGAGCAGCCTTTGAGATCAAGCTATCCATCAAAATTCGACACATGACTTTACCAACTACTGAAAGAAGTGATATGCCACGATAATTGCCATATTTATCCTTCTCACCCTTTCCTTTATGGAGAATCACCATGAGCGCATCCTTTCAATCTTGTGGGACATTCTCCTCTTCCCACACCTTTTTCTTGAGGTCAGTCAGGCGCTGTGTGAAGTTTTCACCACCGCCCTTCCAAACCTCTGCACTCAGACCATCCATACCAGGAGACTTACCACAGTTCAGCTTATGCACAGCAGAAGTCACCTCTGCAAGAGAAGGTACAGCAGCCATCTCATGCTTCACTGGTTCGATAGGAATGGAGCAAATGAAATCATCATCAACCATGGATGGCTGGTTTAAGAGCTCATCAAAGTGATCTCTCCATCTGTCGTGTATGTCTTTTGGATCGCGCAGTAACTGCTTGCTATCTTTTGATCTCAACGGTGTCACTGATGAGCTGAAAAGACCATACACCTCTCTGAGGAGAGAGTGCAACAGTTTCACATTGTTGCCATCAGATGCCGCTTGAACTTCATCTGCTTTGCTGCTCCACCAGGTATTTTACATGGCCCCGAGTATCACCTGCACCACCTTCTTTACCTGTCTGTAACGCTCATAATAGTCAACAACAGACCTACCACCTTTAAGAACTGCATCAAGTGTCTTTTGTTTTCTGTCCAATAGAGTTTTGACCTCCCGGTCATTTTCACCAAAGCAGTCCCTGTGTCTTGTGACAAAGCCAAGGACCTCTGTTGAAGCCTCATAGACCGAGCTCCTGAACTCATTCCAGTTGTTCGCACAATCAATGCTTTCAAGCCCGCGACGCAGCTCTTCCTTGACACCCTTATCTTTCATACGATCTATATTCATACATACATACATACATACATACATACATACATACATACATACATACATACATACATACATACATACATACATACATGTTGGCTGCCAACTCGTTTTCGAGTACGGCCATTACTTTATATCCATGTAGGAGAACCCCTACCGATGCGCTGAACGAGTGTGACCTTTTAGTCTAGCCAGCGACTTGAAAACTCTGGTACAAACACTACACTTGTGACAATTATTGACACATTGTGCTGGGCCCTTGGTAGCATGTGACGACAAGTGCAGAGAGATCTCCAGATATAAAGCAATGCCTGTGCCGTGAAGCTTTTATAGTGAGCAAAGGCACTGCAAAAAGCCAGTCCCACTCTCTTAACCAAGATGATATTTACCAAATAGAAGAACAAGTCAACATCATTGGATACCATCAGGGTTGCAGGTGTTATATCAGAGTTTTCCTTCTCTTAGAATTCTGCCTTGACAAAGGCCAAGGGGTCATCTCTCCCGGTGATTTTGGATGGCCATTGACTCTTAAGAGCTCCTTTGCCCTTTGACAGGTTTTGTTTTTAGTCCTGCAGGATGCCCAAAGTCACCCTCCTCACCAAGAAACCTTGGTGGGGTTGCCAGTTTAGTCGCCAACGACCCGACCATGGGACAGGTTGTACTGGAATACATGTTACCAGTAGCACCAACTGGTGACCTGACATACATACATACATACATACACACAGATATAGAATCATACATACACACAGGGCCAGTGCCAGAATATATGGTACCCTAGGCAGGGTTAGATTCTGCATCAGCCCCCTCCAAGTTGTTCCAGCCTAGTTGTTCTATATAGTAGCGCCGGTCCTGCATACACATACAAGGAATTGTTTTATACAAAATCGTACAAAATCATGTAGCCAAGGAAACAATAACTGAATTAGTATTTAAAACATGTGAGAAGAGTTTAGGTTTTAATTTCCTTGGAAAAAGGAAAAAATACATATAAAAGTAAACACACGCACACACAAGCACATACACGCACACACACACACACACACACACACACACACACACACACACACACACACACACACACACACACACACACACACAATCTATCTAACTAACTGTGTGTGTGTAGATACATACGCACACACACGTATATATATATATGTGTGTGTGTATGTATGTATCTACACACATTTAAATATATATATACAACACATGTGTTTATACAAACTCACTGACACAGACACAGACTCGTTTTACGTTCAAGGAGGTGCCCCAGTATGACCGTAATTTAACGATTCAAACCCAAATCTCTCAGAATATCACTGGACGAAGGGAGGCAACTCCTTGTGCTTGAGTGCAAAATAACATGTAGTTGTCTACATACATGAAGTAATCACATATGTACACATACTTTCACTAACACTCACATACTTTCACACACACACACACACACACACACACACACACACACACACACACACACACACACACACATATATATACCTACTGATGAGCAGAGAGTTGGTGATTCCTTCGCTTAATATAATTTTGCGTAACAGTTTCTATAACTGTGTAGGTGTTTTCAGGCAGTTGCCCAATATAGGTTTGTTATTCTTTTTCTTGATTTACTACTTTAAATTAATCCGGCAAACCATATTGTTAGAGTTAGTATTTTTTCATCCTAGCAAACCTGGTCCTTTACAATTCGAACACATGTATGTTTATATTTGTTTTTATCTCTCTTGTAAGTTCAATTATATATATATATATATATACACACATGCATATATACATATATGCACAGTTATGCTTTCACTTATATGCACACATGTACACATACACTAACACATATACACATACACTAACATACATACACATACACTCACATATATAGTAGAGTAAACACATACATACACATATATAGACATACACCCACCCACCCACGCATACAGTTACATACGCGCACACATACATACAAACATACATATATGATGGCTGCCCCCTCATTATCGAGTATGGCCATTGCACGATAAAACATTATTAATAATTATCAATTAATGGTATCGTGCAATGCCTGTGCGTGAAGATTTTTTTAAAGTGAGGAAAGACTGTGCACTGAGCCAATCCCACTCTTACGCATACATACATACATACATACATACATACATACATACATACATACATACATACATACATACATACATACATACATACATAGAATCATACATACATACAGGGCCAGTGCCAGACTATCTGGTGCCCTAGACAAAGTTAGATTCTTCAAGGAAAATATCAATTTCAAAATTTATAAACAATAAATTCTTAAAGAAATATTTTCAACATTTATTTGTACCTGTATGAAATAAACCAGGATAAAAAACGAGCCTTAATAAAACTGAAATTTATTTATCTTTCAAAATTGTTGTTGATATGCAGAAATGAGCCCCCTGAAATCAGCGCCCTAGGCGGCAGCCTAGTTGTTCTATATTGTAGCGTCGGTCCTGCATACACATACAAGGAATTGTTTAACACAAAATCGTACAGAATCATGTAGCCAGGGAAACAATAACTGAATTAGTATTTAATACATGCGAGAAGAGTTTAGGTTTTAGTTTTCTTGGAAAAAGGAAAAAAATACATATAAAAGTAGACACAAACACACACAGTATAGATACGTGTAGATACATACACACACACGTATGTATATATATATATATATATATATATATATATATATATATATATATATATATATATATATATATATATATATATATATATATATATATATATATATATATATATATATATATATATATAAATATATATATATATATATATATATATATATATATATAAATATATATATATATATATATATATATACACACACACACACACACACACACATATATATATATATATAAATTCCAAATTGACTTATATATATATATACACATGGCTGAGTGGTTAGAGCATTGGCCTTGCAATCGAAAGGTTGTGAGTTCAATTCTCAGACCGGGTGATGTGTTGTTTCCCTATTTCACATGGCTCCAGTTTACTCAGCTGTAGAAATGAGATGAAAAGACTGGGGTCCCTATCAATCCACTGCAAAGTGGTTGTGGAGGTGCCACGGAAAAAAAGCACCCAGCCCACACTGTAAAGTGAACGTGTAGGCGCCACGGAAAAACTGTAAATGAGGTTGGTGTTAGGAAGGGCATCCAGCTGTAGAAATCAAGCCAGAATCAGTTCCCGTCCCACCCTTGCAACCAGGGAAAAGCGGACGTAAAATGATGATGATATATATATATATATATATATATATATATATACTTATACACACTTGTGTGTGCGTATGTATGTATATATACACACACATATTTAAATATATATATACATAGACATATGTGTATGTATATATATATATACAAACTCACTGACACAGACACATATATGCATGTGGACTCGTTTTACGTTCAGTATGACCGTAATCTAACGACTCAAACCCAAATGAATAACAGAGTCAAAACGACAAATCTCTCAATGTATTATTTTAGAATGTAAGAATATCACTGGACGAAGGGAGGCAACTCCTTGTGCTTGAGTGCAAAATAACATGCAGTTGTCTACATTTTGCCCAATATACGTCTGTTATTTTTCTTAATTTTTCTTAATTTAATATTTAAAGTTAAGGATAACAAACTATATTGCTGTAGTTAGTATTTTTTCAACCTAGCAAATTTGGTTCTTACGATTCGAACACATGTATGTTTATACTAGTGTTCATCTCTCTTATATGCATTTATACATATATGCACAGTTATGATTTCACTTATATGCACACATGTACACATACACTACTAACACACATACACATACACTCACATATATAGTAGAGTAAACACATACATACACATATATAGACATACACCCACCTATAGAAGGAATTGTTTTACACAAAATCGTACAGAATCATGTAACCAGGGAAACAATAACTGAATTAGTATTTAATACATGCGAGAAGAGTTTAGGTTTTAGTTTTCTTGGAAAAAGGAAAAAATACATATAAAAGTAGACACACACCCACACACCCACACAAACACACACATACGAACATATATATATATATATATATATACATATGTGTGTATGTATATACACACATATGTATATATTTGAATATGGGTGTGTATCTACACACACACACACACACACACACACACACATACACATATATATACACATATGTGTATAATACTCACAGACACACACACACAAATACGTGTGGACCCGTAACTCCTGGTGGAGTGGTGGTGACATTGAGAGTTTCAATGGCACTGGAAACATGGCAGAGCCCAATCCACTACAGGTCAGTACACAACTTATTTCTTCCAGAGAGAGAGGGATATATATATATATACATATATATATATATATATATATATATATATATATATAGAGAGAGAGAGGGATATATATATATATATATATACATATATATATATATATATATACATATATATATATATATATATATATATATATATACATATATATATATATAGAGAGAGAGAGGAAGTGAGTGATATATATATATATATATATATATATATATATATATATATATATATATATATATATATATATATATATGTGTGAGAAAAACCACAGATGTGAGAAAAATCACATGCCCCCAACTCACCTTTTGAAAAGCAGAAGAACTGCGAAACCGGTAAAAGAACCAAATAAATATATATATATTTATATATTTTAAATAAGACTCCAGTTGCATTTTCGATTTCATCTCTTTTTCTTTATACTTTCACTCGTGTAGGACACCTCGGTTATTTTTCATTTTGTAAAAAAACCCTCACTTTCTAATATATATATATATATATATTAGAAGACTAAAACCAGCGATTCTTTGCTTAAACTTTAATCTGTTATTTTAATAAATAAATATATATATATATATATATATATATGTAGATAAATCTACCAAGAGTTTACGGTAGTGTCCAATCCGTATGAAGAACTCAATGTATTCCGGATATCATGGAAAAAAGAGATGTAATGAAAATCCACTTTCGGTGAAAGATAAACGGTATACAGAGTCAAGATAAAATATTAAACAAATAATGAACAAACAATTCCTTATATTAAACAAAAAAAGT
>OZ024741.1:202597454-202599954 GCA_964016885.1 Eledone cirrhosa
GATTTCCTGGTGGAAGCTTAGGTAAACTCCGGGTATAGATCCAGTTTCAGAGTGAATACACACACACACACACACACATATATACACATACACATATATATACACACACACGCACACACACACACACACACACACACACACACACACACACACACACACACACACACACACACTCACACACACACACACACACACACACACACACACACACACACACACACACACACACACACATATATATACACATACACATACACACACAGACACACACACACACACACACACACACGTGCGCACATATATATATATGTATATACATACATAACCACATAGCCACAGTAAGTAAGGTACTCAATACAAAGCAGAGTATAAATATATTTATATATATATATATATTTATATGTATATTTTATGTATACGTGTATGTATACGTGTATGTATATACATATACATATATATATATATACATTATGAAGAGAGAAGAAACATTTAGATATAATTAGTAATAAAATGTATCATACCTAAACTGCTCCTAAATTCCTCGACTACGTAGTTTCGTGGCATAAACAAAAACAATATATCATAAAGATATAGAGTCCCTGCGAGGTCTGCCGACTTATCAAGAGGATACCTCATTTTACTAGTCTCAAGAACGCGTCTACACGACGTGAGAAAGAATCCCAAAAGGCGGAGGCCTTTTGGGATTCTTTCTCACGTCGTGTAGACGCGTTCTTGAGACTAGTAAAATGAGGTATCCTCTTGATAAGTCGGCAGACCTCGCAGGGACTCTATATCTTTATGATATATTGTTTTTGTTTATGCCACGAAACTACGTAGTCGAGGAATTTAGGAGCAGTTTAGGTATGATACATTTTATTACTAATTATATCTAAATGTTTCTTCTCTCTTCATAATGTATTTTTAACTCTGATACTGGTTCAGTCTAGTTCAACTGAATTGGTCTGTCCCAGTCATTCATTGAGCAACATCGGTGAAGTTGGCACCCTTAACTCACAGTTGGGTGCGGATGCATTCATGTATATATGTGTGTGTCCGCATGTATCTGTGTGTTTCTAAATATATTGTTAATAACTCCCTCTGGTCGAGCAACCTTTGAAGTGTGGGGACAGTTGGAAAGCTTCCATTACTCATACTTCTCGCCTTCTTCACCACCTCTTCTACGGCCTCGATATAAATACCCCCCTCCGCCTCCGTGGTATTTTCTTCGGGGTTATAAGAGGCTTAGCTCTGTTTCTCGACCGTTATATCGCGTGACTATCTCCCCCTCCGCCTTTTGGGATTCTTTCTCACGTCGTGTAGACGCGTTCTTGAGACTAGTAAAATGAGGTATCCTCTTGATAAGTCGGCAGACCTCGCAGGGACTCTATATCTTTATGATATATTGTTTTTGTTTATGCCACGAAACTACGTAGTCGAGGAATTTAGGAGCAGTTTAGGTATGATACATTTTATTACTAATTATATCTAAATGTTTCTTCTCTCTTCATAATGTATTTTTAACTCTGATACTGGTTCAGTCTAGTTCAACTGAATTGGTCTGTCCCAGTCATTCATTGAGCAACATCGGTGAAGTTGGCACCCTTAACTCACAGTTGGGTGCGGATGCATTCATGTATATATGTGTGTGTCCGCATGTATCTGTGTGTTTCTAAATATATTGTTATATATATATATATATATATATATATATATATATATATATATATATATATATATATATATATATATATATATATATATATGTGTGTGTGTGTGTGTGTGTGTGTATGTATATATATTTGTATATATGTATATGTATATGTGCATGTATATATGTATATGTGTGTATGTGTGTATGTATATATATATATGTGTGTATCAGTCACTCAATGAAACTTTTTTGTTCACTTAGAATAAATGAACCCTGAAATGTGTGGCCATTCGCGTCTATGTGCGTGTGTATGGGTACATGAGTGTGAATGTGAACTTGCCTTTTATGTCTATCATTGTATTATTATGTATATTTCTATAGTAATACAATGACAGACATAAAATGCAGTGAATTGGCAGTATCGGTAGAGGGCTGGACGCCATGTTTTCTAGCATAGTTACGTCCCTTTAGGGTGTGAATTCAAATCCCGTATAGATTAACTTTGCCTTTAATCCTTACGGGGTCGATAACATAAAGTACCAGTAATGTACTGGGTAATTGCTGGCTTTGTATCAAAAGTAGAAACAATTATTGTGTATATTTCTAAAAATAGTTTTTCTAAGGATCCCTGTTCTTTAGAATCCCTTCGCCAATGACCTCTACCCGTCCCCCCAAATCACCACCTCCCTCAACCACCAGAAAACATATAAATACAGCCGTTTTACAGTTGGCTTTCCTCATGATTTCTTTTGAATGAAACAGTTCTAGTCTTGTAGAAGCCATTTTTATATTAAACATATATTTACACCCTACTAATGTATTGAATACCTTATTTACTGTGGTTCCCCT
>OZ024741.1:202604954-202642454 GCA_964016885.1 Eledone cirrhosa
TATATATATATGTGTGTGTGTTAGAAAAGGGAAGTGAGGTTCTATACAAAACACTGGATATAGAGAAAAGGTGAAGTTGGAAATAGCACGGAAAATATATTTTAGGGTCTGTTTTTTTTTTTTCCTTTCTTTGATTCGTCACAGTGACATTATTGAAAAGATGACATTATTGAAAAAATGAGAGGGACAATTCTTTAAAAAATTTTTTTGTAATGTATAAAGTATATAAAGAATATAAAGTATTACCGGTTTCGATGTATTATTAAAATTCATCTTATCAAATGTTGAGTATTACAATTAAAAAGAATTAATAGGAATTAAAAACTAAAAATCAAAGATTTAAAATTAAGTGTTGGAGTAAGTTTTTTTCCCATCTTCCTTGCTCAGACGTGGACTGGAGGATGAATTCTTGTGTATAGACAAGAATAAGAATATATATATATATATATATCTAGGGCGGGTAAAATTCCCGAGATCCATGGACGAGTTCTCTCCAGCGGTCTCTGTCCCTTATTATCGCTGCCATGTCCTGCGTCTCCAACAGACCAGTGTCTGTCCTTAGGGCATCAACATACGTTAACCTTGGTCTTCCTCTTCCAGTGTGTCCATGTAGGGGCTCCCACAGGAGCACTGAGTGCAGTGTCATCTCTGGATGTCGGTGAGCATGTTCAGCTAACCTCAGTCTCCTCTGTGTCACTTTTGAGCTGACTTTTGGGAGGCTCCCATACAGCTCTGAGTTTTTCATCCTCAGTGTATACTGATTAATGTTCAGAGCCATCCTCAGCATTCTCGTGTAGCACCCATCCACCACCTGAGTGAGTTTCTTGGTCAGTGTCCAAGTTTCAGACCCGTACAGCAATGAAGAGGCGGATTTTCAGGTCTTTACGAAGGTCCGACTTCCCCACCGATCTCAAGCTGGCCCATCCGGCTGGCGCCCGGCTAGGTATACCTGCATTTTATCTTTTCAGGAATCCCCCCAACACTCCAGTGCAAAGATACCGCACGCCCTCTAAAGTCACGGAGGGCGGAGGCGGGGCGGTTAACGTGCTCTGATGTTGGGTTTGAATAGATTTTAGGATTCCCCACAACAATAAAGGCTGAACAGAGAACACATTTTTTAACAAACAATAATTTGTACAACCATAATAGAAATTCCAAGTATCAGAAAATTTTTAAATTACATTGTTGGAGCCTCAGAGTATACAATTTTTTTTTGTTCGGCCCTCCGGATCAAAGATGAAGAGATGTAAGCTGTAGTGACTTAGAGGCCTACCACCAATCTCCAGGACACTGTTTTCAAGACAAATGAGCGCCTCATTGAAAACGACATCGTATGTTACGTTTGAATTGTGTCCTCGTGTGCGGTGGAGGATGTCCTCAGCTAGACTTTCGCGGTGGTTGTTCCACAGTGCGAGAGGGACGGTGAGATCGCAGTTGTGCAGCATAATAGCAAAAGGTTTTCGCAGCTGAGAAGGGACTTTAGCAGTTGCTGTTTCTTGCAGGGTGAGATGTCAATGGCTGTCATCGTGTAACATACTACGCATCTGGCAAGCCAAACGGTAAGTGGAACATTGATGGTCATTGATTGTTCTCAGGTCTTGGAAAGACTGTGGTCCTCTAACCTCGAACAGTAACAATGACGATAAGCCGTTTGTGCTTTCGTGAAATAAATAGGTTTTTGTTTTTGTGTATGCAAAAATATCTGTACACGAATATATATATTAAAATAACAGATTAAAGTTTAAGCAAAGAATCGCTGCTTTCATCCTTAACGGGATCTTCTGAAACTAAAAAAATCCGTCTGTGAACGCAGAAGTAAATATTTCGAAAAACGTTATCTAATGCAGACAGCTAGACATACAGAGACAAAAAGAGGGGAATGTTGTGCGACGTCATAAGAAAAAGTGAGGAATGACGTATAACCGGAAATGTTGACATTTGAAATTTTAAAGAAGTGAATATTTAAATAATGTATTTAATCTTTTAACAAAATTCAGTGGAAAAAGTTACATCTATGGTGCAAATTTGGTGCTGTTTGGTCCAGCCGTTTGGCGGAAAGTTTGTTACCTACATACGGCCGTATATATATATATATATACAGTGTACACCTGGCATTCGCAATCCCGGTTATTTGCGGGATTTTCCTTAGATCCTAACTAATAATTGTTCGTGGAAACGACCGTATGTTCGCGGAATCGTAAATATCTTCCCGCTATTTTTTATGGCTTTTTTCTTAGCCAATATATATATTTTTAACGCTAAATTATCAATAACAATATACCGCATAAGACGGTCCATCTTCTTTTATTATATTTCATGTTATATTTTGACGTTTATAGGTATTTTTATGGACCACGTCCAATAATCGCGGTTTTTTCTTCTTCACGGGTGTTCTAGGAATATATTTATACACACACACACACACACACACACACACACACACATATATATATATGTATGTATATATATATATATATATATATATATATATATATATATATATATATATATATATATATATATATATATATATATATATATATATATGCGTTTATATATTTGTTTTGCAAGTTTCTTGATGTGAAATCGTGTGATTTTTCACTTTTTTATTATTAATTATTAATTATTAGATCGTCAAAGTTCTGTGACCACCCTAATGACTATTTGGGTTTTGCTGTGCTCCTCTTCTTTCTGGTATTATTTTTATTTTTGTTTTTTGATATTACAAAAAAAAAGACAAGCTGGAATAACAAGCTAAGGGCAGAAAGAAGAGGAGGGACAGAAAAGAACAAATAATCATTGAGGCAGTCACAGAATGTGTGACGAAAGAGCTTTGACGAAGTAACCAATAACTAATAATACAGATAAAGTAAAAATCATATACTGCGTGTGTGTTTTATTAGCAATACTCGCAACATGGCACCCCCAAATATGATAATAATATGTGTAATATATACGTACACGCGCATATATACACATGCACACGCGGGGGCGTATATAAACACGTATACATATACTTTTCAAATTCGAAATTCTGGAAATGATTGTTTTTGTTTAGTGAAATTCTTCTTCTTCTTCTTCTTTTTCTTTTTCTTTTTCTTTTTCTTTTTCTTCTTTTTCTTCTTCTTCTTCTTCTTCTTCTTCTTCTTCTTCTTCTTCTTCTTCTTCTTCTTCTTCTTCTTCTTCTTCTTCTTCTTCCGGAGCCGACAATTGTTTACTGAATATGGCAGTCGTATTAGTTGTCTTCTGTGTTTAGTTTTATTGGAACTAATTATTTTGGTTAGAGACACAAAAGATCCCGTGATTAATATGAATGTATGGTTGTAGTTGTAGTATATACTGCGCTAGACATTTTAACAAACTGTTTATACACCATTAACGTAAATAAACTCCACAAACATTTTACATCAAAGACAAGGTTTATAAAATGGTAATTATTAATGTTCACCGACACATTACATCAGATCAGACTAAATGCCAATGTAAACCCCTTTTCCCCCAAACAAAAATCAACAAAAAACAAAGTTATTTGAAATAATTATTTTCCAAAGAAATATGTGGGAACAATTATTTCCACTGAAATTATCCATTATTTTAAAAACCAGAAACGCCATCTCGTCAAGTGGGGGAGCCGTGTAAAATGCACCCTCCTAAAATAATAAGAATGGAAGACATTATAAGCAACACTAAATAATAATAATAATTCTGGCATCAACTTTTCAAATAAGTCATATATAGTTGGAGAATTTCTATGAGTAATTTCTGTGGTAGACAGAATAAGCCGATGTCTTGGCGGCTTTAATCTTGTCTTAAACAAACAAACTATATACAAATGAAATCAGCTTGTTTTCAGTAAATCTATTGTTGTATATACAATATACAATATCTTCTCCTCACTTCAACCATTCTTTGTTTTACATCTCAAACCTCATGATAAACACGTACCTAAACCCTTCCTTTTCAGAACTATGGAATGGAATAGACCTCCAACGGTTTCGACGGCGAGAGTTCCGGTTGTTCAATCAACGGAACATCCTGCTCATTAAATTAACGTGTAAGTAGTTAAGCATTCCACAGACACGTGTACCATAACGTAATTCTCTGGAAAATTCAGCGTGATACATTAAGTGACTAGGTTAGTTCTTTGAATTACAATTATGCCGATGAAAGTTTTAAAATATTAGCTAAAGGTAAACTCGCCTTTGTCCATGGGGATGCTTGTAAGAGAAATATAAATACCAAATGAATGAAATTACCATATATACTAAAATATAAGCTGAGGAATATATGACAAAAAAATTGGTGGCAAAATGGTGGTCAATATTTTGACGATTTTCACCAACTTCAAATATCTGGAGTGCTTATTTTACAGTAAAACAGTTTTTCTATATTTACTATATCGTCAAGGGTTTTATTTATGCATTGCCTTGAGAACATTCCCAACAGATTTTCATTATTAAAACATTTTAAGAAGTAAATGTCCCCTACACACACATACACACACACACGTGCGCCGACTGTTTTCTCTGTGATTTAATTATACTTTATTTTTCAATCTCACACCTGCGGGTAGCCAACTCTGTGCCTGTAGTGGTGAGTAGGGAGGTGGTTCTCGGGCCAAGACACCAGAAGTCTCCACTGTTACGGGTTCGACCGCAAACCTGTCGAGAGTAACCGATATTTGGAGAGTTTACCCTCCTCGGCCGGGTTATTTGCAGACTGCACCAGGTTGCCGTTGGAGAATATGTCGCTGCATGTGACATCCCAGATTAGGGGTTTACTACCGCGGAACGGGAAGATGGCCAAGCTGGCTCGAGCTGGGAGGGAAAGCCGGCGGCATCCAAGCCATGCTTTATGATCTCATTGAGAGCAGCATGGAATGGAAGGCGACCGGCACAGTAGCGACAGGACAGCGGGTGGAGGCGAAAACGTCTACGGTGGATCCGCAGCGACATTTGTGTGGCTCGCAGATCCGGAGGTCGAGGCTTTTATTATCCAGCTGCGTGCCAGTAGAAAAGAAGGGTAAGGCATTGAGTCATGCACCGCTGTGGGGTTGCGAGGCCGAGAGAAAACATGCGAGGCGGTGCTGGTCGAACTGGCGTGCTAGCCTCTCCTAGGCCATGTTGCACTGGATGGCATCCTATATGCTCTGTGTGTGTGGAGTGGGGGGTAAGAGGGGTGACTTGACGTCTACAGGGGGAAGAGGAGGAGTGATGTCTACTGGGAGAAGCTGAAGCCGGTTCCAAGTCTCCCAGGCGGCCTCACTTTCCTCGATCACAGTGGGTTCAGTTGTGTTTTGGAGAACCCTGTTGATGAGGACAGAACAAGAGGTTATCAATGAAAGAAATGCCGGAAAAGGCAGAGAGACCAGAGACCATGACCACCGTTTCTAATGAGTAAGGTGGCCTGTTGCTATCCAAAGTCGTCAAACTTGACGTTGCATATCTCCTCAGCTGCCACTCGGATACAAGTATCGAGGTCAGTGAGGAGAGATGTGTAGCTGTAGCAAGGAGCGCTACGAAATGTGTAGAGGGGCTTCAATAGAGCGAAGCACTTCCTCAACTGGAAGAAGGCTTGATGAGCGTCAATCATGCCCAGTCTGCTCATGAGGGTCGTGAGCTGCTGGAGCCTGGACCTGGTGGAGCGGATGGTAGGGGGGGAGGATCAGCGACCCGAGGATGAGGACATCTTCTTTCGGGATCACCTACATCTGGTGGAGAACATCTGGATCGCACGTCCGAGACGGAGGTTTTTCTTTCGATCTTGTTTTGTTGTATTTCACTCGACCTCTCGGCCTCTCTTTTTCTCGCTCTGCCCCTCCTCTTGCTTGCTGCCTCTTCCCCCCAATGTTCTCTTAGTTGGTTTCTTTCAACTATTCCCTATTCATTTCGATCTCCCCTTAGTGTTTTTAATGATCTCTGCAACGGTTAAAGAAATAGTTTTTTAAATAATACATTAAACTAAAAATATATTTCCATTTTCTTAAATATCATATTAATTAATAAATTTCTCATGCTTTTTTATTTTCTAATTTAAAAAAAAAACTTTTCTAAAAGTGTGTTGATTAGCTGCCTCTGCTTATAAACGGGATTTGGATTATGCCTATTTCTCAGACTTAAATAGGGGTCGACTTATATTCATATATATACCGAAACGAGGTTGTCTGTCGGAAAGGTGCGAAACGTGTCCTCCGCTGTTCGTTGTTTTGAATATCTGAGGTATTTAAACGGCTCAAGCGGAAATATGAGTGGATCTTGTCTAAACTCCACAACGAGAACACCGACACTAACAAACAGACAGACCAGAACCACGTGGAAAACAACAACGTAGCAACCGCCGCCGCCGCATCCACCAACACCGAGCCACACCTCAACGATGCGACGCACCTGGTCACCGACCTAACCGGCACTCTCACGAACGACGAGCTGAAGCTCCTACGCCTCGGACCCAAGTTCATCGTCTCACAACGACTCGACGACAGACTCAAACTCGACATCGAAGCCAACTTCTGTCGAGCCGCCTACCAACTTAAATGGGTGACCGCCATCAACAGCGCCACGGAAAATAACAGCACCCACGCAACTCACCCCAAGTTCCCCACTTACCACCCCAACAACCCACTCCACCTCCCACCCACCAGCCACGAACTCGACACTAAACTCATCAGGTTAAAACACTCCATCTCGGATATTCTACACAAACACACATACGCACAACACACAACCTCACCGAATCTCAACTCACCACTCTCTCTAACCTGAAATCGAAGAACCTCATCTACCTTCCCTCCGACAAGGGAAAAGAATTCTGCGTCATCAGCAGAGAGGCCTACAACACCCTGGCCCTCCAACACCTTGACGATGACAACTTCTACTCCAAGGTCACGGGAATCACTCCCGTGCAGATAGAGGAGCACAGCAACGCCTCCTGGACCAACATCTGCGACCGGCGGAAGCTCCCGAAGAGGCTGAGATACAACCTCCTCACGAGCAACAGCAGACTACCCGCCTTCTACCACCTCGTGAAAACACACAAACAGGGACCCGACCTGAAGATCAGGCCCATTGTATCGAGAGTGGAAGGACCACTCTACAAAATTTCATGGCTCCTAGCCAGAATACTCAAACCCATCTTAGACACCTTGCCGGGACACGTAAACAGCTCCGAGGAGGTATTGGAACGCCTGTATCAAATGGATCCCGACACCAGAAAGGCTAACAGATATGCCTTCAGCCTTGATGTAGTCGCTCTCTACACCTCGGTCCCGGCACTCCCGGCCGTCAATATACTGATGGAACGCGTCCAATCCACCGACCTACACTGCTTCCGGCTCACCACCACTGACATCCACCAACTCCTATCCATCGTCGTTGACAACACATACTTCGGATTCCTTGACCAAACATACCAACAAACCTCGGGACTGCCCATGGGCTCAAGCCTGTCGGGTGTGCTAGCGATCTCTTACATGGACAGCCTCGAGCGCAAGGCTCTCAACGCCTGCCACCCCAACGCCATCGCCTTTTTTTCAAGGTACGTGGACGATATCCTCATCCTCACATCTTCCCAAGACATGGCGAACAGAATCTATGAGACGTTCAACAACACGGACGAGAACATTGATTTCAGTGTTGAACACCCCAGCGACGACGGGTCACTTGCCCTCCTCGACTTCCGAATCAACATCACGGAACAGGGAGTGATCCACTGCAACTTCTACCGAAAGGAAGCCTGCAGGGACCTGTTCGTCCACTACAAGTCTCCCCTCCCTACCAGTGCTAAAAGAGGATACATCACGAACGAGATCACGCGAATTAAAAACAGATGCAGCGATCCCGCGAGTGGTGTCACCCATACCAAGCGATTCCTCAAAGTGCTGGAGACAAACGGGTACTCTGCCTCACTCACAAACAGAATAAGAGACACCAAACGCAAGAGGCAGAGAAACGCCCAAGGCAAGTGCTTCCTTAAAATACCACACCTGGGCGAGAATACCACCAACGCTATCCGCAAGGCTATACGGAGGGAGAGACTCGACATCCACCTGGCCCACTCGGGCCCCTCCCTGCGAAGATGCCTCTCCAGGAAACCCGGGAAATTGACTGACGCGTGCTCCCTCAGAAACTGCCCGATGCGCCATACGAACTGTTGCCTACGCACATACGTCGTGTATAAGATAGAATGTAACAAGTGCAACCACTACTATATAGGTAGCACAATCCGACCGCTACACATCCGGATCAAGGAGCACATTAACACAAGGGCCTCGTCTTTCCGGAAACATAACCAAATGCGGAAACAAAGACGGAAGGGCCTTGTCACAATTCTAGCGACGGAAAGAAATGTCGGCACATTACGAATCAAGGAAGCACTTTGGATCAAACGCCTAGGGCCACAAATAAATAACCGATCCGAGAGAAGCGAAATGAGGTGGTTGGTTTAAATAAACAAACGATGCAACAACACACACACGCACACACACACACACAAGCGAGACAACAACACACACACACACAGCAGCATTCCACCATACGAACATACTACACTGCTAATACAGACGAACGAGGCAAGAACACACGCACACACACACACACACAACACAAGCGAGACAACAACACATGCACACACATACACACAGTAACATGCACCAAACAGGCAGAGTATACTATCACCACCACACACTATTCAACACTGCTAATACAGAAACCAGCACGGGCAGATAATACAATGGATTGGCAGCTAACGCCACCCCACTCCCACAATTAAAATAACTATTTCGGCCGCCGACCTATACTTGACCGACCCCATTTCACGCGCACACGCGCTCTGCTGAATACCTCAGATATTAAAAACAACAAACAGCGGAGGACACGTTTCGCACCTTTCCGACAGACAACCCCCCCCCCCCCCCCCGGAAAAAACCCCAGTTGATGGATGTGAATCCGAAATATATAGGGAGAATTAAATCTCTCCCAAGGTAGCTCTATCACGTGTTATTATTTTAATTTTTTTTACGCTCTTTCCTACGTTCTTCTACACACTATACATCTCAGTCTACATTCACTTACATCTCTCTCTTCACTACCGGATCTTGTTACCCGGAGAATTACCCATCTGCATTGTTGAGTCTTCCAAAACGACCTAAATAATATATATATATATATATATATATATATATATATATATATATAAACAAATAGTAGAAAGGAAAAAGATTTTTTCAGGAGAAAATGCTGAAGAGATTCTTTCAGTGTAATATCAAAACACAAACACATGCATAATATAGTTAAGTTGCAATTGTTTCTACCTTTGGCACAAGGCCAGCAATCACCCAGTGCATTACTGGTACTTTATTTTATCGACCCCGTAAGGATGAAAGGCAAAGTTAAATAATAATTGTTTCTACTTTTGGTACATGGCCAGCAAATACCCAGTGTATTACTGGTACTTTATTTTATCGACCCCCGTAAGGATGAAAGGCAAAGTTAACCTCGGCGGGATTTGAACTCAGAATGGCAAGGGCCGTAACTCTATGCGTCAAAGCATGGCGTCCGACCCTCTACCGATACTGCCAATCCACCGCAAAGTTAAATAATAATAATAATAAAAAGAGGAAGAAAAATTATTAATTTTTACATACATAACTCTGTCCGTGTTTCTCCTTCTTTCTCTGAGAAATATATATGTCCCAAGGCTCTGATACCATCAGCACTATAAACACAGAGCTGGCATATCTAAGAACTGGCTAACTGCCTGATGAGGTCATAGCCATTCAATGGCTATCATCGAAATATATATAGCAGTAAATAAAGGATTATGAATTCATGCAATTGACTTATGTTTCGTCACTATTATAACTCCGGAACTTATATCTTCGTTGAGTGCTGCCTATCCGCATACTGAAGTACTGGATTTTACCAACACTTACTTTCTTGCTTATATACTATATTAAAATAACAGTCTTCAAATTTATTATTATTATTACTATATATATATATATTTATTAAAATAACAGATTAAAGTTTAAGCAAAGAATCTCTGCTTTCACCCTTAACGGGATCTTCTGAAACTAACCAAGTCAATCTGTGAACGCAGAAGTAAATATTTCAAAAAACGTTGCAACCGGAGTAAGACAGGAAGACGATACTTTGGTTCGTGGAAACGTTCCCTGGCAAAGAACGGGAAAAAACGAATATAATACCTCATTATTTGGATCTGAGTTCAAATCCCGCCGAGGTTGACTTTGCCTTTCATCCTTACGGGGTCGATAAAATAAAGTACCAGTAATGCACCGGGTAATTGCTGGCCTTGTGCCTAAAGTAGAAACAATTATTTGGAGCGGTGAAAAACAATTACACGCAAAGACAGAACCACGTTTATGGTATAAAAGAAGTCGTAGACTAATATTCTATTAGGTGGTTCATAGAGACGTTCTCTGGCAATTCTGAACGGAAAAACGAAGATAATACGTCATATGTGGAGCGGGGAGAACAATTGCACGCAAAGACAAAACCACGTAAAAGGTATAACTGAAGTCGTAGACTAAAATTTTAACTAGGAAACCGAATGATTCTCGGCTTCAGAGTTAAGAATAAAGTAAATAAAATACAGAGGTAATTGAAATCAAATAAATACATATACGCATCCATATACGTACATACACAAGCATACGCGAAAACACTCGCCATAGGTATACAAATACATGCGCATACACAAAAAAAAAAAAAAAAAAATTGCACATTCTATTTATGAATGAAATAATATTTCCGAATGTCAATTGACGGTTTTAAAACTCATTTCTCCACACATGGAACCCACGCACACATATTCATATAACTGTTATATAGGCGCGCACACACACACACATACACATACACACACATACGCACATACACACACACACAAGCCCTAACTGACACACACGTACATGCACGGCATTATTATTCTCAGCATAATACAGTATGTGACAAGGCTGGCTCTTGAATTACATGTACAGTTCATCTTGTATTACAGTGTGTATTCCTGGTAGTTCTCAGGGAGATTCAGCATAATCCAGTATGTGACAAGGCTGGCTCTTGAATTACAGGTACAGTTCATCTTGTATTACAGTGCGTATTCCTGGTAGTTCTCAGGGAGATTCAGCATAATACAGTATGTGACAAGAGTGGTACCTTGAATTACAGGTACAGTTCATCTTGTATTATAGTGTGTATTCCTGGTAGTTCTCAGGGAGATTCAGCATAATACAGTATGTGACAAGAGTGGTACCTTGAATTACAAGTACTGTTCATCTTGTATTGGGTCATCAAGTATGAAATTTGTAGGAATTTGTTTTTTTCTACAAATCTCATACTTGACAAGCCAATATTTTAGTACAAATGGTTGAATAATCGTCAGACACTGTACTCTTGCTATAGTTTTCGGGGAGATTCAGAGTGACACGGTGTGTGACAAAGTGGTCTTTGAATTATAAGTATAGTATACGTGACTAAAATGTAGTGCGGTAAGTAAATATATACTGTGGCGGACTGGCCAGGGGGCCCACGATAGCATTGCAGGTGCCCGCAGTAGAATTTCATGGCCCGCTGTAGTATTTTAGGGGCCAATGCTTAGCTTTCAAAAAATACCTGAAGTTTAAGAAGAAGAATGAATTAAAAAAAAAAAATAAAACAATTAAGCAAAGCATTTGGTCAACCAATCCCCAGGGAATTAATAGAAACCAAAATATATGATAGTGCAAACAGCTGAAATCAGTGGTTGTACATGCTAGTAAATCTAAAGCTTAATGTATTCATTCATGCATGCAAACATACGTATATAGACACACAAACACAAGCATACATACATACATACATACATACATACATATATATATATATATATATATATATATATATATATATATATATATATATATATATATATATATATATATATATATATATATATATATATATATATATATATATATATATATATATTATATATATATATTATATATATATATTATATATATATATATATATATATGAAAAAATGGCGTGCTGCGTGGTTGCAAATGGGTTACATACACAATGTCAATTAGATCCCTAGAAATTTTTGTACAAGTTGAAAACATGTTATGTATACATATATATAAATCTATATATACACATGTACATGCACATATATATTGAGTGAGTGCGAAAGACCAAAGGTCATTATTGAAAGTCTCTGGATTTTGCAAAATACATTTTTTTTTTATTGGAGAAGGTAGGATATTTTCCCGCAAAAATTTGATTGCCCTGTTTTGTTTCCACTTATGTATTTTTTGAAAATGTTATTTATTCATTAAAAAAATGAAAAGATAGCATGTAGGTGGGCCCCCTTCTTCTCCTGGCAACCAATAATTTTAGACCCAGTCCGCCACAGTATATATATATATATATATATATATATATACATATATATACAAATGGAAGTACAGCATACTCGAAGCTCTGGCTTCAGCTAAGCTAACGAATGCAATCGGAATGTGCAGCTAAGCACTCAATAAGGTAGTTTACCTTAGAGTTATAACATTACGTTTAGACAGCTTTGCAAATTGAAGACAGCGACCGGTAAGCCTGCCGCAGGGACCAAAGCAACGAGAAAAGTGACTCAGGAAAATATGACAAACCTGGACCATCGCTTCGATATTATATAATATCTCCGCTAGGTTTCTGTAAATCCGAAAGCAACAAAATCCACTTGCGGGCATGCAAGTTATTGGTTTTGGAAGATCGAACAGAGGATTCACGTTCTCAACAAGTTTCCGTTCTCAGTCACTCCGGTTGTGAATTTTAGCAGTAAACACCGCTGGCAGTCACGTGGTTTTCCTAAACGGAGGTAACCCCCGGTTTTGGCGGTCAAAATTCAAAATTTGAACAAAGGAATAAATTCATTTCCACAAACCGGATAAAGCTCTCGACCAGACGTTATTAAACAAAAATAAACAATTATATATATATATATATATATATATATATATATATATATATATATATATATATATAATGCCAATCATGCAAACACATACATATATGAATAAGGTAAGCCCAAATCATAGTAGGTTCAAATATCAGAGAGAGAGAGAGAGAGAGAGAGAGAGAGAGAAAGGGGGAATGAGGTACAACAGAAATGAAACATGGATTACAGGTTAAAATATAGTCGAGATAGATGAGAAATAAAACGAGGATGTAGTTTATGGAACACCCAAAGAAGTCGACCTTAAGTAGGAGCAATAACATTAAGAAATACATTTTGTATTGAAAATTTTGAAAGTAGGTTTATAAGTATGAATTTTCAGTAGACCTTCATAGCTGTCTCAGTGGACTAGCGGTAGGTACTAGAAACGGTGAAGATCCTGGTCTTGGGTTCACTCCTGGTCGAGAGGTACATGTAATCTTTTTCAGTTTTTATTTTACATCCCATAGAAAAAAACTGAAAAGGTTTACCAGGAACGCTACTCCCAACCATGATCACAACCGTCTATGATTTCTCCAACTAGGCCGCCGAGACAGCTACAAAAGTATAATGAAAATTAATAATTATAAACCTACTTTCAAAATCAAAGTTAACAACATGTGGTGTTCTTCATGGCTTTCCTAGACCTATTAATCATATTTAGAGTCGACTTGTTAATCTTCTGGCTCTTTGGTAACAACTATTATTCCTATGTGTTTTTACCTGTTGAATTAATTTGATTTGATTATTTTAACAAACAAATAATTGTTTCTACTTTTGGCACAAGGCCAGTAATTACCCAGTGCATTACTGGTAATATATTTTATCGACCTCGTAAGGATGAAAGGCAAAGTTAACCTCGGCGGGATTTGAACTCAGAATGGAAAGGGCCGTAACTCTATGCGTCAAAGCATGGCGTCCCACCCTCTACCGATACTGCCAATCCACCGCCCTTTTAACAAACAAATAAATAATATATATATACAGTGGCGGACTGGCCAGGTTTCCAGGTTGCCCAATGGCCCAGGGAGTCCACGGTTGCATTGCAGAGGATCGCAGTAGCATTTCGGGGCCAATGCCTAGTTTTCAAAAAATACCTGAAGTCTAAGAGAAGTCTAAGAGAAAGAATGAAATAAAAAAAATAAATAAAACAATTAAGCAAAGCATTTGGTCACCCAATTCCCCAGGGAATTAATAGAATCCAAAATATATGACAGTGCAAATAGCTGGAATCAGTGGTTGTACATTCTACTACATATAAAGCTTAGTGTATTTATATATAGACACACACACAAGCTCATATATATATATATATATATTTACTCTTTTACTCTTTTACCTGTTCCAGCCATCCGGCTGAGGCCATATATATATATATATACACATACACACGAACTACTGACCAAATAATGTTTGGTACAGTTAAAGACATCTGTCAAATCAATTAGTGTGAAGGTGGTGTATATATATATGACATATACACATTCTTCACTAGACACATACCTTCTCTATATACAGCTACATTTTTATTATCTTCTCTATTTCTCTTATTATCAATAAGAACATAGGGAGCTGGAGTTGTGAAGTGTGGTCGTCTACTGCTCTCTAAATCAATACTAGGGGTTGCATAGGGAAACGGCAATCATTTGCAAAGATTAAGCAATCACTATATATGTATACACATTCATATATAGAAGTGTGCAATGCGATGAAATACCAATGATGGTTGGCAAAATCACTGATGAGGGACTTATTTTATAATATGTAATCCATGTGCAACCATGCAGTATTCTTCTTCCCCTTGTTTTTCATATATATATATATATATATATATATATATATATATATATATATATATATATATATATATATACATACACACATACATATACATATACATACATCTATATATATGTATATATATTCACACACAAACACACACCCACATACCCACACATACACACACACACATATATATGTATATGTATATATATATATTGAGTGTGAAAGACGAAAGGTCATTATTGAAAATCTCTGTAGGGCGGTAGATTGGCAGTATCGGTAGAGGGTCGGACGCCATGCTTTCCAGCATAGTTACGTCCCTTTACGATCTGAGTTCAAATCCCGCCGAGGTTGACTTTGCCTTTCATCCTTACGGGCTCGATAAAATAAAGTACCAGTAATGCACTGGGTAATTGCTGGCCTTGTGCCTAAAGTAGAAACAATTATTGAAAGTCTCTGGATTTCGCAAAATACATATTTTTTTTTATTGAAGAAGGTAAGATATTTTTCCGCAAAAATTTGATTGCACTGTTTTGTTTCCACTTATGTATTTTTTGAAAATATTATTTATTCATTATAAAAATTAAATGATAGCATTCTATATGTAGGTGGGGCCGCTTCATCTCCTGGCAACCAATATTTTTAGACCATCCGCCACTGAATATATACATATACACCAGTAGGGAGGTGGTCCTCGAGCGAAGGACACCAGAAGTCTCCACTGCTACGGGCTTGACCGCAAACCTGTCGGAGAACGACTGATATTTGAACCTCCAAACAGTTTCTGTCTACCCAATTTCGTTCAGATAGCTTTGTTCGAACTGAGGCTACGGTAAATAACACTTGCCCAAGATGTTGCGCAGTGGGATTGATCCCGGGACCTAATGATTGCGTAGCTATGCTGCACAACCGCAGTAATATGTTTGAAGCTGTGAGTCAATGTGCGACTGGTTAGTGTTAGCCATTTTGGGGATGTTTACTTAAAAGTAATGCCGTTACCATAGTTACCGTGCTTTAGTGCACTGTCGTTGGAAGAAGGCTAACTTTTGTGACAGCAGGGAGCCAGTGTCGGCAGAACATTATCTCTGGAAGAGACAATCGAAAGAAAATAAAGCTGTGTTTAGATAGCACAGATCAATGGGCGGAAATGAAGCTAGTTTTTTTGGGGTGGGTGGGTGGTGTAGGGGTATTTGATAGAGTGGTTGGTAGTGAAGCAGTATTTGATGACGGTAGTCGACAGTGGAGCAGTATTTGATGGGGCTTGTTGGTAGGGGTGTGAATGAATGCTATTTTAAAAAGGATGTCTAACAACAATAGCTACGTCGATATATATATATATACACATACGTATATATATATATATATATATATATGTATATACACACACACACACATATATATATATATATTATCTCAGAAGAAATTCGCGATGTTGTCATCTGAGACCCGACCCATTCTTTGGGGTTTTTTTCTAAAACATTTGTGTCTTACGTTTATCTTCTAACCCTACCACATCCTATTTGCATAGGTTCCTCCAACTTTTATATTTTACACCCTCCACCCTCGTTTCACAGGTTCCACCAACCTTTGACCTCTACACCCTCCACCCAAGTCCCGCTGGGTTCTCTAACTTTTACGCCTTTCTTCAATTAACCAACATCTTTACCTAGTTTGACAATCAAATCTAAAGTCTGTTTCTTCTCTGCATTGTTTTATTTCTGACTTTTATTTGCCTGAAATAGCGACAAGAAAAAATATTTAATGTTTATTCAGTGGTTTGATATTATTATTTCACAGTTGTACTTGGTTAGCAAAGTGACTTGATCTGAGACCGGGTGTTGAAAATGATATATATATTTATATATATGTGTGTGTGTATATATATGTATATATATGTTTATATATATATGTATATATATTATATATATATATATATATATATATGTATATAAATGTATATATGAATATATATATATATATATATATATATATATATATATATATACATACATGTATATATATGTACATATATATATATATATATATGTGTGAGTGTATAAATATGTATATATATATATATGTGTATATGTATATATATATATGTATATGTATATATATATATATATATATATATATATATATATATATATATATATATATATATATATATATATATATATATACATACATGTATATATATGTACATATATATATATATATATATATATATATATATATATATATATATATATATATGTGTGAGTGTATAAATATGTATATATATATGTGTGTGTTTGTGTATGTATATATATATATATATATATACATACACAAACACACATACAGAGTTGATATGAGATCGTGTGTTGAAACTACAGCAATTATATCGTGGTAGAGTCATTTCAGCCATTCAAAAACATATAAAAACTGCTAACTTCACTTTACATTAATCTTATATTTCTTGGTGTTATGATTTTCCTTGCACTGTTCTTGACTCGGTCATTCAACACAGTTCCATAGTTAACTTTACATTTATCATTTATTCGCAGAAAATCCGCCATCAGTGTAGTATTTCTGGAGTATGTTTCCGTCTGTTTCGTAATGTATCCATCAATGTATACAAATGTATGATTAACTTTTCATTTGAAGAGGAAAATGAGGAGGTGGGGAAGTGCTGCCTTCTAGCCAGTTTGTTGAAATGTGGGTGACAGTAGCGAGCATGGTCCGAGTGAACTGGCATGCTGTGGATATGCGCTTGGAGTTTGGAGTAGGACAGCTGGAGGTCACTTTCCCTAGCGGTCAGGCTGCTGTGACTCTTTGTGGGCTTTTTCCACGAGTCACCCTCATTGGGGAGTCTCTTTTTTTGTTTGAATTTTTTACGATACATTTTACATGAAAAAACTCAAAGTGAATGGTTTATTACCGCCCTGTGTCATCTATAAAGGTTTGTTGACGTCAGGTCTGTGTGGTTAATGAAGAAATTATTGTGGATTGGCAGTATCGGTAGAGCGTCGAACAACATGCTTCGCAGTATACAGTTACATCCCTTTACGTTCTGAGTTCAAATCCCACCGAGGTTAGCTTTGTCTTTCATCCTTACGGGGTCGGTAAAATAAAACACCAGTAATGTACTGGGGTCGATTTAATCGACTTTCCCCTGCCCCGAAATTGCTGGCCTTGTGCCTATAGTAGAAATCATTATTATGAGGGGAAAGACAGGCTGTTTTTATCTGCCTGGTGGCCGTGGCGAAAGAGGTCGTGTGGTGGACGCGTCTGAAATGGTGGAGGACAAGCATTTTCTTCTTCGGTGAAGTTCTGATTAATTATTTGAGGTTTCACTTGAAGAGGAAAATCAGGATGGGAAGGGAAGTGCTACCTTTCAACCAGTTTGTTGAAAGGTGGGTGAGAGTAGCGAGCATGGTCCGTGTGAATGGGCCTGCTTTGAGTATATGCCTGTAGATTGGAGGAAAATAACTGGGGAGCACTTTCCTTAGCGGACATGGTGACTGTGGCTTTTTGTGTGTTTTCTCCACGAATGACACTCGGAGTCTTTCCACTTGCGGGGAATTTGTTATGTTTCCTCTTTTTTTCCTTTTTTATGTTTCCTTTTTTAATGTTTATTTTCTTAGTCTCTGTTACAAATTATATTTTACACAAAAAAATCCACATTGTACTGTCATACGCCATCTTTAATGCTTTTTTAATGTGAGCCCTCGCAGCATAGAGTTAAGGCCTTTTACGTTCTGAGTTCAAATCCCGGCAAGGTTAGCTTTGCTTTTCATCCTTACGGGGTCGATAAAATAAAGCACCAGTAATGCACTGGGGTCGCTTAATCGACTTTCCTCTCCCCATAAATTACTGGCCTTGTGCCTATACTAGAAATCCTTATTATTATTCAACGTCAAAATGTAAAGAAATGTGGCGAGTCAGTTTCACTAGGCCTATTAATCGAAAAGCAAAGAAGATACTTAATCAACATATACAACACAATATACTCTACACAACACGATATATTCTACACATCACAATATATTCTACACCACACTATATTCTACACATCACAATATATTCTACACCACAATATATTCTACACATCACAATATATTCTACACCACACAATATATTCTACACATCACAATATATTCTACACATCACAATATATTCTACACCACAATATATTCTACACAGCACAATATATTCTACACCACACAATATATTCTACACAACACAGTATATTCTACACAGCACAATATATTCTACACAACATAATATATTCTACACATCACAATATATTCTACACCACACAATATATTCTACACCACAATATATTCTACACCACACAATATATTCTACATATCACAATATATTCTACACCACAATATATTCTACACCACACAATATATTCTACATATCACAATATATTATACACCCCAAAATGCATTCTACACAACAATATATTCTACACCCCACATTATATTCTACGCAACACAATATATTGTATACCCCACAATATATTCTATACAATATATTCTACACCGCACAGTATATTCTGCGCAATATATACACCCAACAATATATTCTACACCACAATATATTCTACACCACAATATATTCTATACCACAATATATTCTACACCACAATATATTCTATACCAGAATATATTCTACCACACAATATATTCTATACCACAATATATTCTACACCACAATATATTCCACACCACAATATATTCTACACCACACAATATATTCTACACATCACAATATATTCTATACCACAATATATTCTACACCACAATATATTGTACACCACAATATATTCTATACCACAATATATTCTATACGACAATATATTCTACACAACAATATATTCTACACCACAATATATTCTATACCACAATATATTGTATACCACAATATATCCTATACCACAATATATTCTACACATCACAATATATTCTACACCACACAATATATTCTACACATCACAATATATTCTACACATCACAATATATTCTATACCACAATATATTCTACACCACAATATATTCTATACCACACAATATATTCTATACCACAATATATTCTACACCACACAATATATTCTACACCACAATATATTCTACACCCAACAATATATTCTACACCACACAATATATTCTACACCACACAATATATTCTACACCACAATATATTCTACACCCAACAATATATTCTACACCACACAATATATTCTACACCACACAATATATTCTACACCACAATATATTCTATACCACACAATATATTCTACACAACAATATATTCTACACCACAATATATTCTACACCGCAATATATTCTACACCGCAATATATTCTACACAACAATATATTCTACTCTACAACATATTCTATGCCACAATATATTCTACACCACAATATATTCTACACCACAATATATTCTATACCACAATATATTCTATACCACACAATATATTCTACACAACAATATATTCTACACCACAATATATTCTACACCACAATATATTCTACACCACACAATATATTCTACACCACAATATATTCTACTCTACAATATATTCTACACCACAATATATTCTACACCACAGAATATATTCTACACCACACAATATATTCTACACCACAATATATTCTACTCTACAATATATTCTACGCCACAATATATTCTACACCAGAATATATTTTACACCAGAATATATTCTACACCACGATATATTCTACACAACACAATATATTCTACACCACACAATATATTCTACACCACATTATATTCTATTCTACAATATATTCTACACAACACAATATATTCCACTTATTGTCTTTTAGATTACACCCCGTCTCTAATGTTGAATCTTCCTGAGAATTACGTTAAGGATACCCGTATCTGTAGAATGCCCAGTCACTTTATACGTTACTTTTACGAGCAGGCTATTCCATTGATCGAATATCTGGAACACTCATCGTGGAAAATGACGGACATCCATTCCATAGATATGTAAGCTGTGTATTTTAGCGACTGTAGCCTTCTGTAGAATTTTCGCCATACGGTTACAATTTTGTGAACGTACTGTGAGAAATATCTTGCAGTGCAGTCCATCATTAGCATGTACCATGACTGCATGCACAACTTCACTTATCTCCAATGTGTAACATATGTCAACAGTTTGTTTGTCTCTCATTCTTCCCTTCCATATAATACAAATCGTTGGGCGATGACTTCATAGATTTCTCCCTGTATTCGTGGCCATTTATCTCATCAGTCGAGGAATTGTTAGATCAATGCGTTTTTATGGTTAAGAATAGTTTCTTAATAGTAATGATGATGATGATGGTGATGATGATAATAATAATAATAATAATAATAATAATAATAATATTTTTTTCTAACATACACAGCAATGGATTGGCAGAATCATTAGCACGTCGGATAAAATACTTTGGAATATGTTCCTATTTACATTCTAAGTTCAAATCCCACCGAGGTCAACTTTACCTTTCATCCTTCCAGAGTCGATGAAATAAAGTACCAGAAAAGTAACCTATTTTCCTTTCACCCCAAATTATTGACATTAAGCCTAAAGTAGAAAACATTATTTCTAACATAGGCACAAGGCCAGCAGTTGGGGAATGTCAATTAAATCTACCCCAGTACTTTACTGGTACTTTATTTTATTGACCTGGGAAGGATGAAAAGTAAAGTTGACTTCGGTGGGATTTAAACTGAGAACGTAAAGGGCCAGAATAAATATGATATGAGCTTGTCCGACACTCGAATAACACTGCCAATCCACCGACCTAATAATAATAATAATAATGGTTTCTTATATAGGCACAAGGCCAGCAATTTTTTGGGGAGGGGAAAGTTGATCAAATCGATCCCAGTGCGTGACTGGTGCTTCATTTTATCGACCCCGTAAGGATGAAAGGCAAAGTTAACCTCGGCGGGATTCTAACTCAGATCATAAAGGGCCATAACTCTATGCTGCAAAGCATGGTGTCTGACGCTCTACCGATACTGCTTTCACCACCCTAATGATGATGATGATGATGATGATGATGATGATGATGATGATGATGACGAGAATGTACAGGACGACATTACGTGGGTTTACATGAAAACGTGTAAAAAAAGGAGGATAAAGAAAACAAAAACGAAATGGGTAACAATAAACTGAGACAAAAATCCCCAATAGGATGGGGTCTGCAGAGAGCTACTCGTGGTAAAGCCACGGTTAAACTGACCAGTAAAGAGTAAATGCCCTCTTCCAGTTGTCCTCCTCCAATATTCATGTGCACCATGAGCAGACCCGTTCGCTCGGCCCTGTTGCCACTCTTATTCACCGTTCAACAAATTTGCTGGAAAGCAGCATTTCCCTCTCCACCTGCTATTTCCTTTTCAAGGGAAATTTGAAAAAGTTTATGAAGGCTTGGACAAAGAAGAAAGTGTCTGTCATCAGCATTTTTAAGCATGTCCACCACAAAACCCTTGGATGATTGCGTGTAAGATGCTCTCGTCGTCTTGCGTGCAGCTCGGACAAGCCAAGCTGACAGTATTTCTGTGCCTGTAGAGTTTATCCCAAACCTACAATGTTCTTCGGTAGCAATACCAGGTGAGGGATTTCTGGAAATTATCCATAGACTTTGGACCAAATGTCAACCGGAAAAATTAGCCAGATGGCTTTCGTCGAAGCTCAGTGTTTCAAACGTGCTTTGGACAAATTCCTCCAGGAAATCCCAGATAAACCCCCTAAACCTGGATATGTCTCCGAAAACACCAACTTGTAACTAGAGTGAGCCACGATGCTCAAAACATGATTATGTTGTGAACCCATAATCTGAAAGATTCGTCAGTTGGTGCTATTAAGCTAGACATGGCTGAGCCAACACTGACCTATCAAAGTTATCAAAGTTATCAAAGTCTCTCTCTCTCTCTCACTCTCTCTCTCTCTCTCTCTCTCTCTCTCTCTCCCGCCCCATATATATATATATATATATATATATAAATATGAAATGCCCGTAACCATGTATAAATAAATAATAATAATACTAATCCTTGGTCTTATTGAATTTTGAATTATATATATATATATATGGTGGTGGCTGCCAACTCGTTTTCGAGTACTGCCACTACTTTATATCCATGTAGGAGAACCCCTACCAATGCGCTGAACGAGTGTGACTTTTTAGTCCAGCCAGCGACTTGAAAACTCTGGTACAAACACTACACTTGTGACAATTATTGACACATAGTGCTAGGCCCATGGTACCATGTGACGACAAGTGCAGAGAGATCTCCAGATATAAAGCAATGCCCGTGCCGTGAAGCTTTTATAGTGAGCAAAGGCACTGCACAAAGCCAGTCCCACTCTCTTGACCAAGATGATATTTACCAAAAAGACGAACAAGTCAACATCATTGGATACCATCAGGGTTGCAGGTGTTATATCAGAGTTTTCCTTCTCCTAGAATTCTGCCTTGACAAAGGCTAAGGGGTCATCTCTCCCGGTGAATTTTGATGGCCATTGACTCTTAAGAGCTGCTTTGCCCTTTGACAGGTTTTGTTTTTAGTCCTGCAGAATGTCCAAAGTCACCCTCCTCACCAAGAAACCTTGGTGGGGTTGCCAGTTTAGTCGCCAACGACCCGACCATGAGACATATATATACATACACACACACACACACACACACACACACACACACACACACACACACACACACATATATATATATATTTATTTATGTTATGTAATAAACAACATAAGAAAATTATTTCATTTACCCGTGGTTTCTTGAAAGCAAACAAATCTGCTTTCAGTCGCCAGAATGAAAAAATCCTGGTGTTTTTATTGAATGTGGATTTGCTTTCAAGAAACCACTGGTAAATGAAATAATTATCTTATGTTGTTTATTACATAACTAATAAGCTCTGTAACCTACATAGAGCACTCTTTTTTCCTGGACCTTTCCGACGGAATTACTTCATTCACATATATATATAAATTATATTTGGGAAACGCAATTAAGATAAAAAAATATATATTTACCTATTTACTCAGTGTCCCTACTGCAGTTTCATTAAACAAAACTCAACATTTAAACTGTGAATACCTCAAATCGCCAGGGAACATTTTCAGACAGGAATGGATTCAACCGAGTTATCCGCTACCAGCGATAATTTCGAACGGGAGAATTATCACGTAATTAGCATCCTACAGAGGGGGTAGCGGTATGTAGACAACAGTGAAAGGATTGGTAAATATAGCAGTCCGACTCGGCCAAATTCTTTACTCGGCCGTAAGTAAACAGGTAAATATTTCTTTATCTTATTCGCGTTTCCAAAATTTATTTTTATTATGCTCTGAATAATTAATTCTTATTAATTCCTTCATTGACCAAAGTTGGTGTCTGTTGGACTCCCTCATATGTATGTCTCTACCGATAAGCAAATTGCACCGATGAGCAAATTGGCCAAATACTGATTAATAGGCCGCCGATTATCTATAATGTAATTATGTATCGTGATAAGAAAATGCGTATTATATTTAATTGTAAGTAATATATTATATTTCACAATTAATCATAATTATGGAGTTACTGTTTCAGAGCACATGGTGACAAGATTAGGTAACACATACAAGCCGGATATCTTCTTCTTCTTCTAACACTCCGCCCAGCCTTGTCCTGTTAGAAGCAACTGTCTCCAACTGATCCGGCTGGATCCCCAAGCGAAACCAGCCAAGCTCATGGATGTTATCCAACCATCTTGCTTAGGGTCTCCTGCCGGTTGGTTTTGCCCCGTAAAATCTGTCCAGAATAATTTACTTTGATTATTAAATTCCATTTTTTGTTTGAGTAAGTTAAGGTAACAGTAATCGTTATTACTGAATAACTTTTGAATACCTTGGTATAAACATGCAATTTGAATAGTTTTCATTTTAAATTAATTCCATTTTAAAAGATCAATTAAACACATATTCTCACAGGTGAGTAGGAGGGATTCTTTTTTACTTTGATACTCTTTAAACTACAGGGAGTTATGTTCTCTTGGTATTCCGAGTAATTTCCATTTATGTCGATTAGTGTTTTTGAGCATTAGGAACAATTATATTAAATCGGTGAGCTTAGATTGTGTGTCCTAAGAAATAATGTTTCTTATGTATTTCTACATGTTGAAGCCAATATTTCTGAATTTATCTATCACCTAAACCTTCTAGCTCCAACAGGAATGCCATCAACAATAATGGTTTCTGAGTTTAGGACTAGGCCAGCAATTTGAAGGGAAGGAGAAAGTTGATTAAATCGATCCCAGTTCGATACTGATGCTTTATTTTATCGACACCGTAAAAATGAAAGGCTAATCTCGACCCTATTTGAAATCAGAACGTAAAGGGACTTAACTATATGCCAAAAAACATGTCAGGTACTACCAGTCCATGATCTATCAATAATAATTGTTTCTACTTTTGACACAAGGCCAGCAATTATCCTAGTGCATTACTGGTACTTTATTTTATCCACCCCGTAAGGATGAAAGGCAAAGTTAACCTCGGCGGGATTTGAACCCAAACCGCAAAGGGACGTAACTCTATTATGGAAAGCATAGTGTCCGACCCTCTACCGATACTGCCAAATAAAAATAATTGTTTCTACTTTAGGCCCAAGGCCAGCAATTACCCAGTGCATTACTGGTACTTTATTTTATCGACCCCGTAAGGATGAAAGGCAAAGTCAACCTCGGCGGGATTTGAACTCAGATCGTAAAGGGACGTAACTATGCTGGAAAGCATGGCGTCCGACCCTCTACCGATACTGCCAATCCACATAAAAATAATGACGGCCGATTATTAAAACTGATTAATCAGTAAAATAGTCAATATGGGCGAGATTATCCGCAGATAAATTAGCGCAACCCTATTCTTATATATATATATATATAAACTGGGATTCACACACGCGTGCGCGCGCATATATATATATATATATATGCGTGCGCACCCGTGTGTGAATCCCAGTTTCAATCGAGAGTAACCACAGTTAGTAAGGCACTCAATACATTGGTAGAGTGTAAACATCAAGTTTAATATAGAAATGGCTTCTACAGGACTAGAACTGTTTCATTCAAAAGAAATCATAAAGAAAGCGCCTTTCCTGATGATTTCTTTTGAATGAAACAGTTCTAGTCCTGTAGAAGCCATTTCTATATTAAACTTGATATATATATATGTCGTAGGGTCTTTAGAGAAAAAAAACTAGGTATATTTTGTCTATTTTCTTCTCACATTTATAATTGATATCTATCTATCTATCTATCTATCTATCTATCTATCTATCTATCTATCTATCTATCTATCTATCTATCTATCTATCTATCTATCTATCTATCTATCTATCTATCTATCTATCTATCTATCTATCTATCTATCTATCTACACACACACACACATATATATATACATATATATGTATGTATATATATATAATCATAGACATCCAAACAAAGATCTGAAACATGAACAGAAGATAAAATGTTGAAAATATACTAGAAACACACATGGTATATATACATGCGTGTTATATATACACGCACATGGTATGTATACATACATGCATGCCCGATTGAAAGTTTCTAAGTGTGCGTATAAGAATGCGTTTCCATTTAAGTTTACAATAGTTGTCATGTGTGTTTAACACTGTATATACATTATTGAAGATGAATACATACATACATACACACACACACACACACACACACATATATATATATATATATATATATGTATGTATGTATGTATTTGTGTGTGTGTGCGTGTTTTCGCGAGTGAGTTGTATATATGTTATTGAAGATGAATATGCATCACTGCATGGTAAATTTGCTGACCCTCAACCGAGAAACATGCTCTCTTCTTTGTTATTTCCAAACAGACAAACCATTGTCGTCTGCTAATATCGTGTAATCTCTGTAGGTGGCCATATTTGAAGAATGCATTGCTAGTTTTCACTCAACATACAATGGACTCACAACGCGTGTAATAAGACAAAAGCATGCGTTTCTTAACTTTAATGTTTTCATCCTTTCCATGGCAACCTTTAATCACCACTGTACAACGTATATTCAGATACAACCTAAAATGAAGAGAATACTTAAATGCTAGAAAATTCCCACCGATATCTTATGAGGAGTTTATATGTTCGAGAACGTCTGTTATACAAAGAAAAGGACAGGAGCCAATTAATCTTTCTAATGTTGACACTAACATTGTTATCTTGGTTCAATTTGACGATCAGCTCCTTTCCTTTAAGGAAATATATTCAAAGTATGTTAGACAGTATCAGCAATGGAAAGGCCAGTAAAAATATTGTTTGTTCGGTCTGATCTGACGATCAGCTCCTCGCGATTTCTTTCTTTTTTTCGGTTGAAGTAAAGACATTTCTAATTCTAGTTTCTAATTTAGACACAAAGTCAACAATTTTGGGGGATAGGGAAAGGCGATTATACCGACGCCAGTGCTTAATTTTATTTTATCAACCGCGGAGGGTAACGTTAACCTCAGCGACATTTGAACTTAAAAGGCAGGAAGTCGTAATTAAATACCAGAAAACATTTTCTCCGGGTCTCTACCGATATTGCCAATCCACACAAAGGCGCCAAATAAGGGGACATTACAAAGATAAATTACATAAAAATCTGACGAGTAAAAAACATTTTTTTTGGCTGTCTGGGGAGTAGGGCAATCTATTTTGAATTTTGGATTTGAACTAAGAACGTAGAAAGTCTTAACTAAATACTGCAAAACCCTTTGTCTGGCGCTCTACCGATTTTAGCGATTCACTGTCCCTTAAAAAGACTGTCATAATATTGAAAGATATTTTATGTTTACTGGATTCATTCCTCTTCTGAGTTTGAGTCATTAAAACAGTGAAAATTATTTAAACGTTTGTCGTCTGTAACTAATCCAATTATGACACTGCAATGCATATTAGGAAAACAACACAATGCTTAAGTCATAGTTTTAGCTTTACTCTTAGTACTGGGGTTAGATTTAGTTTTAGTTATAGCCAAAGATATAATTTCTACCAAAAGCAAACATGTTGAAGCAATGCACCTCTTATCAAGTCTAATATTTCTAATTCCGTTCAATATGCTGTTGATACATACATATACGAGTCTCTCTCTCTCTCTCCACCCCCCTCTCTCTCTCTCCACCCCCCCCTCTCTCTCTCTCTTTCTCTTCTCTCTCTCTCTCTCTCTCTCTCTCTCTCTCTCTCTCTCTCTCTCTCTCTCTCTCTCTCTCTTTATATATAATATATATGTATATATATATATGTATATATATACATATACATATATATACATATATATACATATATATATACATATATATACATGTATATACATATATATTGTTTAATCTGTTATTTTAATAAATATATATATATATATATATATATATATACACACATATAAATATATATATTATATAAAAATATTTATTATATATATCATATGTATACATATATAAATACGTATGAAATATATATATATATATATGTGTATACAACATATATGTATAAAATACATACACATATAACGCACACACATACACACACACATATATATATATAAGACATATAATATATATATAAATATATATATATATATATTTTTGAGTAAAATATATATAGTATTTACACACACATACATATATATATATACACAAAGAATAGGTATGGGTAAAATGTTATACAGTTAGATGCAGTTGTACCAAAAGACACCCATCTTCCTATAAACAAACACAGAAAATATAAAAGAAAATAGTTGTGCAATATTATATAAACATGCCATTTTTACAGGGAGAAACACAGAAATAATGGAACTCTTCACAATATTCCACGTGTCTGGAGGAAAAAATATCTTAAATTTAGCAAAATATCCGTATAAAAAATGATTTTTTTTCATCCAAGAAATTGCGTGTTGGCGCACGCCATTACCACTCTAGTAATAATATTTATCTCGAGTTTTGCACAATTAGCCACGCGTGTACACACTGTTCAATTATATTATAGAAAGAAATAATAATTCTCAGAATATACTGTAAAGAAACCGATTCTTTTAAGCCGTAAATAATACTATTCTGTCAGCCATCTGCTTTTGATACGAGAAAATATCTCCCACATTTGGCAGACGATAAAAAAAAAATGGAAGCATCTCCTTGTGTTTATTTTTGTTTCTCTTTCTCTTTAATGTTTACCTAAATGTATGTCTCAAAAATTAAGAATCAAGAGCGCATAACTCTGTTAAAATAAAGCAAATATAGCATATATATATATATATATATATATATATATATATATATATATATATATATATATATATAGTTAATAAATGAAGCAAACAAGACATAGGAGGCAAAATTACACATTTATATTAGATTCATATATATATATATATATATATATATATATATATATATATACATATATATTCTTCTTGCTCATGCTCGATGAGACTGGGGTGATCTTAGGTCAGTGAACCAGAGGCATCATCCTGCGTAGAGCCGACCAGGTCCACCTGCGCCCTCCATCGCTGGCTGTCCCGTGCTAGCCCCTCTGCATCCTCCACGGGGATGTCGAGCCTCTGGTGATCTTCCTTGGTGACCACCAACAATCCGGTGCGGGCCTGTCGCGGGGTCTCTTCCAGTCTGTAGCTGTTGCCTCGAAAAAGAGAAAGGCACAGGTAGGATGATCTGGCGGCAGGCGGAGGACATGTCCGTACCAGCTCATACGGCGGATGGCTATGAGGTGGGAGGGTGCGTGCGGATGCGTGCGCGCACGCAACTCTCTGTTAGAAACGTAGTGGTACCATCAGATGTTCTCGATGGTTACCAGGGTTCTGCTATCGAAGTCGTCGATCCTCTTTGCCAGGGTTTTTGTGAGGGGCCACATTTCTGTTCCATAGAAGAGAAGGGAGAGGATCGATGCGTTGTAGATACGGAGCTTCGTCTTCCGGGAGATAGAGCAATGGTACCAGAAGGGTTTCCATAGCGAGTGCATGATCCCGCCGGCGAGACCACCTCTGCGGTTGATCTCCGGGGTTAGGTCTCCATAGTTGGTGGTTATCGACCCCCAAGTAAATGGAGGAGTTGAAAAGCTCCATGACGTTGAGGCCAATATGAAGGCCGGGAAGATCACCGACATTCATCTGCGTGGTCTTCGCCCTGCACACATGAAGACCAAGCTTTGCTTATTCCTCCCGGTATATGGTCAGTGCGTCCCTGAGTGATCGATTGAGTTGCTCAATAGAGTGGTGCCGTCCACGTACTCCAGGTAGGTAAGATGGTTGTTCCAGAAGGTAACGCCAGAAACTTACTCACAGACCTTGGTCATCAGATAGTCGATGACACAGTTGAAAAGGTCAGGGGCAACCACGCAGCCCTGTCTAACCTCGCAGTTGATGGGGAATCAGTCGGAGTCCTTCCCGATCACCGGCACGCAACTCTCAGCACTTCCATGGAGCTGTTGGTACAGAATGGTGATCTTGGGAGGCGCACCGATGAGCTTGGGAATTTTCCAGAGGGATGTGTAGTCGATTGTGGCGAAAGTCGCCTTGAAGTTGATGAAGGCGACGTAGCGGCGGTGATCTCTGCAGAACTCCCAAGATATTTCAATAATAAGACGAAGAGCAAAAATGTGGTCTGCGGTGATCGATTTGGCATGAATCCGGCTTGTTGTGAGCGTCGTTTGCTTTTAATGGCGGGAAGAGCACGGCTAAGGAAGTTCTTCTTGAAGAGCTTGCTTGAGTTAAAGAGGAGGGTGATACCCCTGTGATTGTGGCATATGAGGTTTTTTCCCCTCCTTTTCTAGAAGGGAAGAATGATGCCCAAGGTCCAATCATTTGGGAGCCACTCTGACACACATAAATGGTTGATGATGCGGGCGAACCACTGGATACTGTTATCTCTGCTCGCCTTCAGCATCTCTGCGGTGATAGCGCAGATTCTGCGATGATAGCTTTGTGGTTGTTGAGTTTATTCAGGGCGGCTTTGACTTCGTCAGGAGGGACAGGATCAATTCTGTAAGTGTCGTTGGCTGCAGCTGTGTCTATGATGATGGTTAGGCCAGGATCGATTGGGATGGAAGGGTGATGAAGAAAGCCGAAGTGTTCCTTCCAGCGTTCGAGACAGGTGGTTTTAGTGGTGGTGACGTTGCAATTGTTATCCTTCTCCAGGGCTGTCTTGACTCGAGGGCCGGCACGGGTTCTGCGGAGTGCGTTGAACACCTGGCTGAGGTAATTGTACCTTTGCTCTGCCTCCATGCGCTCGGCTTCTTCCGCCCAAAACTTCTTCCGGTCATCAGTGACGGCCTTGTTGCGTATCCGCTTGAACCGGCGGTGCTCATTCATGCCGCAGCGCAGGTGAGCCTTGCGGCGACAGTTAATTGTCTCCAGTGTCTGCAGTGAAATCAAGCGTCGTTTGGGAAGAGGTCTTGAGTTTAGCAGGATATCACAGGCAGACTAGTTGACGCTTGGTTTAAAGATCATCCGGTTATCGGTCTCGTCCTCGGCCTGGGCGTTGAAGTGATTGGCGATGGAGAATGCAAATGCAGAGGCGATGTTGGGTTCACAGAGATAGGATGAGTCAAGTCAGTGCCGGTACTTGGTGGAAGTGTCCGCCCGCAACCCCAGCTTCAGTGTCGCAGTCAACAATCGATGGTCGCTATTGCCAAGTTGAGCTGCTCTGTAGATGGTGACAAACGATCTTCAGCGGCGGGAAATGATGTGGTCGATTGCCTTCCGGGTGTAGTCGTTCAGTGATGGATGAGAATCATTTAATTGAGTGACGAACGTTTCGACAGGAATATTCTTTCTGTGGATTATAAAAGTGTGAAAAGGAAAATTAAAGAAGAGGAAAATGACTGACAGTTACCTTAGCAATATAATAATAATAATAAAAAAAATACAAACACCAAGAAGGAGATCTCGATTTTCTTCGGACCACCCTTTATAATGGATGGTTAATCTGAAATATTTTGGGAATATTAAATTGGTAAGGTAACTTTCAATTTTCATCTTCTTATAAATTTTCCTTTTCCCACTGTTGCCTTCTCTCTCAATTCCTTTCTGACTTGGCAATCTAATCCACTTGTATTATACGGCTTTCTAAACACACATACCCACTTTTAAGTTTCATATTCCACAGTGCTTGAAGCAGACTATCACATCTTATATATGTCTCTCTCTCTCTCTATATACACACACACACACACACACACACACAGACACACACACACACACACACACACACACACACACACACACACACACACACACACACACACACACACACACACACATATATATATATATATAATATAAATCCATTTGACTGCTGAGTGAAGAGAGTACTCAATACCGAAGTAGAATTTAAATAATCTCATTTTGTTAAGGCTAAATAGAGAGTCTGATTACCTCTGCAGTTTCGCCTGTTTATCATAGGGTCATCAGACAAGAACGTTCTGCCTGATGACTCTGTGATAAACAGGCGAAACTCTAGGGCAACAAGTGTTTGTGAATTATTGCTGTGCGGGTTGGCTAGGCGGGTTCGCTTCGCAAACATTAGCTCCCGGATTCCATCCGAATGCGTGACATCTTGGGTAAATGTCATTTATTATAGCTTCGTTTCGAACCATGACTTGTAAGTGATATTGGATAGACGGAAACTGTTTGGAAGTCCGTCGGATTCAAATGGCCAGCTTTGTCACACTATATGTCACAAAGAATCTCCTTGACAATTACGTTGAGGTTAAACATGCTTGTGGAATGCCCAGTCACTTGCACGTTCATTTCAAATCCCGACGAGGTAAAGTATATTTTTCGTTCTCCAGGGGTCGATAAAATATAGTAGCATAGTAGCTGTCCAGTACTGGAGTCATTTTAATGTCCCACTTCAATTGCAGGTCATATGTCTAAATTAGAAACCATTTATGCGGGAGTTCAGTTTATTAGAGGAGTTGTAAGGTATATACACGCCCCCCCCCCCACACACACAGATATATATGAGAACGGTAAATGCTAAAGACTTTCATATGGTTATACACTTTTAGCTGTCTCCCTGGTTATATAAATATATATATATCCGCATATATATATGTATATGTCTGTGTATATGTATATATATATGTGTATATATATATATATATATATATATGTACATATTATATATGTATATGTATATATGTATATATACACATATATTGTAACTGTTTATAGGGATCTTAGTAATACATGCAAACCTTTGTACTATAAAATTCAATCCACCTGTACATCATTACGATTTCATCATTGAGAATGTTTTCTTCTTCGTCTTCTTCTTGAGAGAGAGAGAGAGAGAGAGAGAGGAGAGAGAGAGAGAGAGAGAGAGAGAGAGAGAGAGAGAGAGAGAGAGAGAGAGAGAGAGAGAGAGATAGTCGGCATTCCTCGATGGGGTGTCTCAGACAATGATGTTGCCATCTCTGTTGTTTGGAGAACGATCAGAAAAGAGAAGCCACCACACAAATTTCAACCTAGTCTACCTATTCAAAACGAATTACATTTTTGTCTGCTTCGCTTGACAAGCGATCATTTACCAACTCCTCGGCAGGAGAGCGAAATCTGGCATCCATTCCACCAAACACAATCACAAGACGACGTCAGTTCCCCACAAAATATTTCGGGGTCTCTTTTGTTGTTTTCTTTATTCGTGAGAAAACAATTCTATTTTCTCAGTCTGTGTTCACCCCTCTCTCTCTCATTTACTATAGTTTCTTGCTTATATTGCATTTGTAGGTATAAACATAATTTATTTCACCCCAAACTATTAAATTACAAATCTACCATGGAAAGGGATGGGGGATTAACAGAATCAGTAGAGCATCGGACATAATATCTTGCGGTATCTATGCGGTATTAACAACAACAACAATAACAACAAACACACAACAAACAGGGGTAAACTAACTGACTTCACGATAAGCTCAACATTCATTATAGGTCTTTTTTGAGGTAATGTTTTACAGCCTCTTATAACACAGAGAAACCGTATAACTATTATAAACTGTATATCCAAAGAGATACAGCGTATTTATTCTAATCCAGATGGGCACAGGGATACCTATTCTAAATTAGATACACGCAATATGCAGATCAATACTAATAAAATATCGGCCCAAATTGAACTTATTGGCGAAAGATATCGAACGCTTTGATGTTTACGGTTTCTTAAATGAATATAAACAGTTTTGAAATTTCAGACGTTAATTCCACAAGTAGGCTGTTCCGTTGTTCGAAAAACTGGAACACTCTTTGCCAAAGACGACGGAGGTCTATTCCTTTTCTTTCTAGGGTGATGGGTTTGTAGAATTGTTAAAAGTTCATGTCAGTTGGACTGTACCTGTAATTCAAAGGGTCAGCCTAGCCATACACTGTGCCACACTAATTTTCCTGGGAATAACGTTAACGACACATGTGTCTGTGGAATGTTCAGCCACTTATACTATAATACAGGGTATATAGAGGGTACGCATGTCTGTAGAATTCTTGCACGTTAATTTCAAGAACAGACTGTTCCAATGATTGGACAAGTGGAGCACTCGTCGTGGGAACCGACGGATGTCCAGTATAGATACTTATGTAATTGAAACAAAACAGCTTCCACTGTGAATGTGGGAGACGTGGTCAGTTGGCCGGGAACATACGGCATACCTGTCAGTGTACTATAGTTCCGAAGAGGCAGATTAATGTAAATGTAACACAGCATTATATATTATAAACTCCTGAACATTAACTGTAATAATTTAGTAGAAGATATCTAAAAAAAGTTTTGTTAATTCAAATGTTTATGGTATTTTTACTAGTTGATAGATTGTTGTGAAAATTTGCAATATTAATGTACAGACTATAAATTTATTATATGATGGAATCAACTATGTTGAAAAAAAAACGAAAAAAAATTTATTTTTTAATGTGATGCAGTCATAGTGTTATTTTGTAATTTTCAATATGGTTTCAGGACATTAAATGTTAAAAAATAAAATTAAAAAAATGCAAAGACTTGAAGTTGGGACACGATCGTTTTTTCTCCGTTAAGAAAAATATTTTTTGTAGATAACTTTATAGTATTTATTTGGAACAACAACAATAATGATAATCATCTTCAAACTAACTACATTAAACATCATGTTGACAAAACGATAAAATCACTATTATGTAAAATGTGTGGAACAAAAGGAAACGGTCAGCCATATTGTAAGTGAATGTATTAAGTTGGTGTAGCGAGAGCCACGCAGAGCTCACATTAAGAACACATTAAAGACGGCTCAGATTTTTCGAGTAAAAAAAAAACGTTTAACAAAAACAACAAATGTAAAAAATTCCAACAAAAACAAATTCCCCAGTAGGGGTGTGTGTGGGGGGTGGGGGGAAGAGACATCCGAGGCTCACTCGTGGAGAAAGACTACAAAAAGCCACCTTCACCCTGACCGCTAGGGAAAGTGCCTCCTCCCATACCAAATGTAGTGTTGATTATCAAGAAAGGAAAGAAGTGCTGTATTGTGGACGTAGCCTATTTTGATGACACGAGTATAAAGGATAGAGAAAAAGAGAAGACGAACTACAACAATGACCTCAAATATGAAATTTTGTAAGTATGGAAGGGTGAAGTAAATAAGGTAGTATTGCTAAAAATTTCAACAAATTGGCTTTGACCATGGTATAGAGCCTGTGCAAAAAGCATGTCTACTTGGCACTGCCAGGATAATCAGAAAAGTGATGAGCACGACATAGAAGAACAGAAAGTGGTTCTTATTATCTTAAACTCTGAAATGGAACCTGATGTTAACATCAATACTGTGTGACAATAAATAACAATGATTTATTGTATTGGCCTCGCTGAGAACAATATGAGGAGAAAATACCACTACAGTGTGGGATTTTCATCGTGTAAAGTGAAGGGGACATCAACACAGGGAAAACATTAGGTATAACAAGAACAGTAATGTTTCTGAGGAGGACGGCCGTTTGAACAAGGTTTTCGAGACTAGAAATAGGTAGTAACTAAACCACTACCATGCTAGTGGATACATCGATCTCCATAGATCAATCGACCCTCTGAAACGATCGTAAAACAATGACCTATCTCTCTACCTACACCTGACTTCTGTTTTATTGTTCAAACATATATATATGTATGTAATGATAATAAATAGTAATGATAACAATACAAAATACAAAACAATATTTGATCACTGCCTAGCTGTATGGTTCAGGAGTTCGCTTTGTAACAGCATGGTTCTGAGTTCAATCCTACTATGTGGCACCACGGGAAGTGTCTTCTCAATGCAGTTTGAGTGGAATTTGATAGGTGGGAACTGCAAAAAGATGACCTACACACATACATATATATAATGTACTTACATGTACATACACACACGAACATATATATATCTATATATATAAAGTTGTATTCCTGTTTGTTTGTTTGTTCGCGAACTACTCCTATGGTTTTGGAGATAGACTCCCATAACCATATATATATTCTGAAACTACATTGCCCAGGGTACTTGGATAAGTATATTTCATTTTAATCAAAGGGTTCCTCGGGGGCACAAACCCCCGTTGAACATTTTTTCTCTTCGATTTATATGAAATTTAGACCATAGGTAAATGACAGAATATGATGCCTATCACACAATTTCAGCAAATTTCAATAATATTAAGACACGCCAATGGGGGTTAAACCCCCATTTATGTCTCCCCGGAGGCAAAAAAAAAACCCTGCTGAAAAATTTTTCCTTTCGATTTATATGAAATTTAAACCATAGGTAAATGACAAGATATGATGCCTATTCACAACAGTTTTGAATTCATATTTATAAAAAAATTATTTACAAGAAACAAAATAAGAATAAGATTTAATAATGGAATTTTGATTTGATATATTACAAAAAATAATGTTTTCCAATTTTTCATGAATTACATTTTACATTGAGTAATATTGAAATGCAGAGTTTTTCTCCATAAATTATATCACTGATTTAAAATCAATCATCATTTTCTTACAAAAAATGTGTGAAACGCAGCAAGGTGCGGGTAATTCGGCTAGTATATATATATATATATATAAAATATTAAAAAAATAATGAATAAAACAAAGAAACAGTTCCTTATATTAAACAAAAAAAGTTCATTATTTTACGATCGTTTCTAGGACATATATGTGTTAGAATTGGCATGCATATTCAAAAGATCTATGTACAAAATTATACAAACTATCAAGGAGAATATACATACCATCACATATATATGCTGTCTTCAGAAATATTATTTCTGAAGACAGCATATATATGTGATGGTATGTATATTCTCCTTGATAGTTTGTATAATTTTGTACATAGATCTTTTGAATATGCATGCCAATTCTAACACATATATGTCCTAGAAACGATCGTAAAATAATGAACTTTTTTTGTTTAATATAAGGAACTGTTTCTTTGTTTTATTCATTATTTTTTAAATATTTTATCTTGACTCTGTATTCCGTTTATCTTTCACCGAAAGTGATTTTTGAATGCATCTCTTCTTTCCATGATATCCGGATTACATTGAGTTCTTCATACGGATTGGACACTACCGTAAACTTTTGGTAGATTTATCTACACTATATATATATATATATTTCGTT
>OZ024741.1:202649954-202657454 GCA_964016885.1 Eledone cirrhosa
AGGAGCGAAACTGAACCGGGAAAAATCCATCGGGCTGCAACTCGGAACGTGGAGAGGCAGACCGATGCCTCCTGACGGTGTCGTCGGACACTGGACGGAGGGCCCGGTAAAGTTGCTTGGGGTCTGGTTTGGACCGGACCTCCAGGTGGAAAAGAACTGGAACGAGGTTACGAACAAGGTGTTTGCACTAACCCAGAAATGGGCCAAGTGTAAGCTGTCCCTAAAAGGCCGGGCGGAGGTGGCGAACATTTACATAGCGTCCGTCACTTACTACCGCCTGACTGTCGTGCCTTGCCCTAAGGAAACACTCACCACCATGGAACGCATGCTCTTCCAATTTCTTTGGAAGAAGCGTCCTCCTATGGTGAGAAGATCCATCTGCTGCCAACAACCTTCGAAAGGAGGGCTGGGGATGCCGTGGTTGATGATGCGTAGGCACGCATCAAGGCTACGGCACCTACAGGTATTCCTCACTGGTCAACCGGTGTGGGCTCCGTTCGTGAAACGAGCCTTTCCGAGACTCGTCTCGCTCACCGAGCTACAGTCCTCGGTCAAGAAAAGATCCGGAAAACTGGGAGACTGGCACACTGAGTGTGCTCAGGCGCTCAGGGCTCTCTGGCAAGCGGGCCAGGCCATCGGTGGAGAATCCACCTCATCATTCTATAGAGGGCTGGTGGCTAGCAGGGGCGATGACACCCTTGGAGAGTCGCTGGACATGGAAGAAGACGAACTGGCCAGCCTGTTCGGTAGGACTTTCGGCCCAGGACCAATGGACAACTTCCAGAAGTCACTGGCCTGGCAGTGCTACCGGGGGGCTCTACCCGTTCGAGAGAGGCTCTACAGACACGGGCGCCCGGGCAGGGATCCCTCGAAAAAGATTTGCACTAGATGCGTGCGTCACGAAGAAACCGTTGCGCACGCATTGGTGCAATGTCCGGGCGTGGCTGATCTGTGGGGCTACGCCGAACGGCTGCTGTCGCGGGTGGCGCCGATTAAATTGACCGCCGAGTCCGTGATGACAATCAAACCACCTCCCCTCTTCACAAAGGAAGCAAAGGCGGTTTTTCTGTGCGTAATAGCCATGTTGAAAGAAGTTGTTTGGTGGACACGATTGAAAGGTCTGAGGTCAGGCAACTTCCTCTCTGGCCATAGTCTGGTCTACTTCTTCCGATATCACTTCGGAAGAAGGATAAGAATGGAGAGAGAGGTGCTTGGCCACAGGCAGTTTTATGAAAGGTGGGTGATAGTGGCGAGAATGGCTCGTGTAAATGGGCCTTCTCTGTATACCATCCTGTAGGTAAAGAAGTAAAGGAGAGGGGAGCACCTTCTCCATGTGCTCCCCGGGCAAAGGATTGCACACTTTTTCGGGGGTGTGTGCAACCCCCATCACGTCCCCTCCCTTTTGAGGTTATTTTCGATTATTTTCATGTTACACCCTTTTTACTCGATTATATGTAAACTCCCCCTTTGTATTTGTCCCTTCTTTTTATGCCTTTATGGTAAATAAAGAAATCTATCTATCTATCTATCTATCTATCTATCTATCTATCTATCTATCTATCTATCTATCTATCTATGTACAAACTCTTCGTACTCCTGGAGATGAGGGTTGCACATTTTTTCGGGGGTATGTGTTACCCATATGAAATGTCTCCCCCTATTGGGGAAAATAGATTAGTTTTTAAATTACATTTGTGATAGCATTTTACACGTTTTTATTGTATGTAAACTTCCCCCTTTGTATTTGTCCCTTTCTTTTGTGCCCCTGTGGCTAATAAAGAAACATATCCCTCTATCTATCTATCTATCTATCTATCTATCTATCTATCTATCTATCTATCTATCTAGACTAACTTTTTAAATTCCATTTGTGATAACATTTTACACGTTTTTATTGTATGTAAACTTCCCCCTTTGCATTTGTCCCCTTCTTTTGTGCCCCTGTGGCTAATAAAGAAATATATCTATCTATCTATAGAATTAACAGGTAAATTAGAAGAGGCAATCAAGAGCGAAGATGTGGCCAGAGTGCTGGCATCGAGGACGGCCTTGAACCAGTTTTTCGATGCAAAGCACGAAGGCTGCGTCATTCGAAGTAAAATACGTGCTCTAGGTAATGAGGGGGGCCAAAGCCGTTGGCTGGGCCCGCGTGAATGAAGCTAAGAGTGGAAATCGATCCACCATCCGGTCTTTGCAAGACGAGGATGGACGGGTGATCCGGGAGCCTAAGCAGATGTGCGAGGCCTTTCAAAGGCACTTTGCCCGATTATTCGGGGGAGGCGAGGGTCCGGGCGGGGACGTGGATTTCGGTCCATACCTCGACGGCCTGCCTCGTCTCTCGAGCGAAGAGGCAGAGTCCTGCGAGGGACCAATCTCGGCTGATGAGATCGGGGATGCGCTGAGCCAATGCAGCAGACGCAAATCTCCAGGTCTCGATGGTATACCTTACGAACTTTATTTAGCAATGCCGGTCTTCTTCTCCGAACTTCTCGAAGCTGTCTACTGCAATTGGCAGCAGAACGGGAGAATTCCTTGTTCTGTAGCCAAGGGCGTAGTCTCGCTGGTGAGGAAGGACGAGAACAAGGGGGATAATATAAATAATTTTCGGCCCATAACCCTGCTAAACACAGAGTTAAAGATTTTGGCCAAGGTGTCAGCAAAGAGGTTGGTGCTTGTCGTGGGTGGCCTGGTGGGAGATGCGCAGACATGTGCTATCCCATCCAGGTCCATTCACGATAACCTCCACCTCATGCGATACATCATAGAGAGGGTTGGCAACAAACCCGGCTTCGGTGGGGCCCTGATCAACTTGGATCAGTCTAAGGCCTTCGATAGGGTCGACCATGGTTACCTGGATGCGGTGCTAGCGGCGGCTGGGTTCGGTCCTGTTTTCAGAGGCTGGATCACTGCCTTACATAGCAACCACATCAATTCTAGGATCAAGGTGAACGGCTACCTTTCGAAGCCGTTCGAAATCACACGATCCATTCGACAGGGGTGCCCTCTCTCCTCCCTTCTGTACGTATTGACTCTCGAGCCTTTACTGAGGAAGTTGGAGTTGTTGCAGGGTATCCTCCTGGAACCAGGATTGAGCAAAGCGGTGTCGGCCTACGCCGATGACGTAACAGTAATGGTATCGACCGACTCGGAGATCGAGGCGATGGGTACTTTACTGGAGGATTACGAAAGGTTGTCAGGAGCGAAACTGAACCGGGAAAAATCCATCGGGCTGCAACTCGGAACGTGGAGAGGCAGACCGATGCCTCCCGACGGTGTCGTCGGACACTGGACGGAGGGCCCGGTGAAGTTGCTTGGGGTCTGGTTTTGACAGGACCTCCAGGTGGAAAAGAACTGGGACGAGGTTACGAACAAGGTGTTTGCACTAACCCAGAAATGGGCCAAGTGTAAGCTGTCCCTAAAAGGTCGGGCGGAGGTGGCGAACATTTACATAGCGTCCGTCACTTACTACCGCCTGACTGTCGTGCCTTGCCCTAAGGAAACACTCACCACCATGGAACGCATGCTCTTCCAATTTCTTTGGAAGAAGCGCCCTCCTATGGTGAGAATATCCATCTGCTGCCAACAACCTTCGAAAGGAGGGCTGGGGATGCCGTGGTTGATGATGCGTAGGCACGCATTAAGGCTACGGCACCTACAGGTATTCCTCACTGGTCAACCGGTGTGGGCTCCGTTCGTGAAACGAGCCTTTCCGAGACTCGTTTCGCTCACCGAGCTGCAGTCCTGGGTCAAGCAAAGATCCGGAAAACTGGGAGACTGGCACACTGAGTGTGCCCAGGCGCTCAGGGCTCTCTGGCAAGAGGGCCAGGCCATCGGTGGAGAATCCACCTCATCATTCTATAGAGGGCTGGTGGCTAGCAGGGGCGATGACACCCTTGGAGAGTCGCTGGACATGGAAGAGGACGAACTGGCCAGCCTGTTCGGTAGGACTTTCGGCCTGGGACCAATGGACAACTTCCAGAAGTCACTAGCCTGGCAGTGCTACCGGGGGGCTCTACCCGTTCGAGAGAGGCTCTACAGACACGGGCGCCCGGGCAGGGATCCCTCGAAAAAGATTTGCCCTAGATGCGTGCGTCACGAAGAAACCGTTGCGCACGCATTGGTTCAATGTCCGGGCGTGGCTGATCTGTGGGGCTACGCCGAACGACTGCTGTCGCGGGTGGCGCCGATTCGATTGACTGCCGAGTCCGTGATGACAATCAAGCCGCCTCCCCTCTTCACAAAGGAAGCAAAGGCGGTTTTTCTGTGCGTAATAACCATGTTGAAAGAGGTTGTTTGGTGGACACGATTGAAAGGTCTGAGGTCAGGCAACTTCCTCTCTGGCCATAGTCTGGTCTACTTCTTCCGATATCACTTCGGAAGAAGGATAAGAATGGAGAGAGAGGTGCTTGGCCACAGGCAGTTTTATGAAAGGTGGGTGATAGTGGCGAGAATGGCTCGTGTAAATGGGCCTTCTCTGTATACCATCCTGTAGGTAAAGAAGTGAAGGAGAGGGGAGCACCTTCTCCATGTGCTCCCCGGGCAAAGGATTGTACACTTTTTCGGGGGTGTGTGCAACCCCCATCACGTCCCCTCCCTTTTGAGGTTGTTTTCGATTATTTTCATTTTATACCCTTTTTACTCGATTTTGTGTAAACTCTCCCTTTGTATTTGTCCCTTCTTTTTATGCCTTTATGGTAAATAAAGAAATCTATCTATCTATCTATCTATCTATCTATCTATCTATCTATCTATCTATCTATCTATCTATCTATCTATCTATCTATCTATCTAAGCCCTCTGGCAGGCGGACCCGGCGATCAGTGGAGACTCCACTTCGACATTCTATAGAGGGTTGATCCGCAGCAAGTGCGACGACGCGCTCGGTGAAACTCTAGGCGTAGAGGAAGACGAACTGGCCAGTCTGTTCGGTAGGACCTTCGGCCCGGGACCGATGGACAACTTCCAAAAGTCCCTGGCCTGGCAGTGCTACCGAGGAGCTCTAGCAGTTCGAGACAAGCTCTACAGACATTGGCGCCCGGGCAGGGACCCTGCAAAAAAGATCTGTCCGAGGTGCGTATGAGACGAAGAAACCGTCGCGCATGCATTCATACACTTCCCGGGCGTTACCAACCTGTGGGGCTATGTAGAACGACTATTGTCGCGGGTGGGACCAATCCGGTTGACCACCGAGTCCATTGTCATGATCAAACCGCCACCCTCCTTCAAAAACGAAGGAGAGACGGTTTTCTTTTGTGTGATAGCTATAGCGAAAGAGGTTGTATGGTGGACAAGGTTGAAAGGGCTGAGGTCAGACAGCTTTCTCTCCGGCCAACAACTGATTCTTTTTTTCAAATACCACTTTGGAAGAAGAATCAGGATGGAGAGAGTGGTGCTGTACCCCAGCAAGTTTTATGAAAAGTGGGTGAAAGTGGCGAGAAGGGCCCGAGTGAATGGGCCTTCTCTCTATATCAGCCTGTAGATTGAGGAAAAAGAGGAGGAGAGGAAAGGAGTACAAACTCTTCGTACTCCTGGAGATGAGGGTTGCACATTTTTTTCAGGGGTATGTGTTACCCATATGAAATGTCTCCCCTATTGGGGAAAATCAACTAATTTTTAAATTGCATTTGTGATAATATTTTACACGTTTTTATTGTATGTAAACTTCCCCCTTTGTATTTGTCCCCTTCTTTTGTGCCCCTGTGGCTAATAAAGAAACATATCTATCTATCTTTATGTCTTTATGGTAAATAAAGAAATATATCTATCTAATCTATCTATCTATATATATTATATATATTATATATATTATACCTGATTTTTAAGCAAGCCAAAGCTAATCTTCCCCTAGGTTGGTCGTCATAAATCGTGTACACAAGCTACAACCTCAGCATGATCTCGTTACATCTAGCTACAGATGTGAAATAGCGAGACGTGTTGGACAAGCTACGGTCTCCCCGGGGGTTGCTGCTCAATTGATAACATTCTTTCCACACGACTGTCCCTTTTGTTAGAATAAATCTCTATGTAGTAGACAATCCTGCTGACAAACTTAGAAAAAACAAACAAACATACATGCGTATATGATGTATATATACATGTATATATGTAACACTTGTCAGTACATATGGTCTACACTTGTTCTTCATAATCTTCATCTCTGTTGTAATCACGTAATGTTCCTCGTTGATGGTTTTTACTTGTTTCAAACGAAAAAGGCAGCCTTCTATAATTAGGGTCAGTGTTTTTATCTGTCGTAAATGAAATGACTGCAGCCTGTAAGTTTTGCTTTGAAGAGAAGATTTTTCACTGTTCTTCCATTTGATATTATGCCGGCTCATTTCATTCTACGCTAGGTAAGCTCCGCCAGATCAAATTTAGCGAACAACTAACATTCAATGCATAGTTTCTCAAGACACGTCTTCCAGTCGTCTATTTCTTAAGTGTCAGCAAATCGTAGAAATAAGATGTGACAACTAAAAAAAACAATAGTCAATTACGATTGTCATTTTTGGGCTGTTTCTAATATCTCTCACTCTCATCCAAGTCAACTTTGCTTTCCAGTATATCGCGGTTGATAAATAAAGTACCAGTTCAGTACTGGGGTCAAGTTTTCCTCTATATATCTTTCTCTCCCTCCCTACCTCTCTCGGTTATATTCTCATCTGGAGATGGATAGGCTCCGCTAGCTTTAATCCTTTTGATACTAATCCAGTTAAAACCAGCTCTGGTTCTGACCCCCCCCCCCCATACACACATATATTTTAAAGGATTTCCATTTAAAATGAACATCTTCCAAAATAATTTCATATAAGAACCATATTTAAAGTTACTGTATTAGTTAATAATTTTATCAAATCCTTCCAAATTCTCCACTAACCCTTTTGATATCAGTCCGACTAAAACTGGTTTTGGGTCTATGCAATAAAACCACCGGTTTTAAATGGTTCTTATTTAAATCTTAAAAAATATATATAACAATCATTTGTTAATTCACTGTCTTCATAATGAAATAATTAAAAATTTGAATAAATCCTTCAAAATTCTCCATTAATTGAAATTAATTGAAATATAGTGTATTTCAACTGAATACAGTTTATGTAGAATTAATTAATTGAAATGCATAATCAAAAGTGTAATTCATTAGAAATCTGATCACAAAAAGGTTAAATACCGAAGATACACCGTGTGTGACATGATTGGTCATTGAATTATAAGTGCATATTCATTTTTGAGAGCTGAAGCGACATGAAAAAATATATTTTTTCTCAACAACACATTGCACCGTCGGTAATCGAACTGCCAACTGTCTAGGCTGCGTGTCTTCATATAGCTAGGTCGCGTGTCTTCATATAGCTAGGTCGCGTGTCTTCATATTGCTGAGATATATATCATCAACAGTCATAAAACAACGATGGCTAGAAAAAAATGGGTTGCAATTTTATGTTAATTGTAAATATACGAGTTTTTCATTATAGGATAATAATTGTTTCTACTTTAGGC
>OZ024741.1:202667454-202677454 GCA_964016885.1 Eledone cirrhosa
ATTCCTGACTGTTCTCTAGTGGGCGTGTTTTTACTACGATGTTTATATCATCAACATAGCGGGAGTACATTATCAGGGTTGAGGGGTCTTCTAATTGTTCTTTAAGTTTAAGTCTACTGTCCCACCATACCATAAATAGGTTAGCTATGTCGCCTGCAATGCTAACACCGATGGCTGCTCCCTCCTCTTGGGCATATGTTTTTCCATTAAATTTGAACATATGTTCCGTAAGGGTTAATTTTATGCTGGCCCCCACCGCATGTGCAATCATTTTCTTTAGTTCATCGTGGTTTTCGGGGGTCCGTATGGCTCTGGTCCACCCGTACACCATATTAACTGTAAAACTAGAGATGTAGTATATAGCATAAGATGTACTGAAGGACACTGTAGAGATAAAAATATAGTGTACATAGGTGAGACAGCTCGTAGTATAGGGGAACGGATAAATGAACACTGGCGAGACCTTCAAGATAGTAAAGAATCATCTGTACTCTACCAACATGCTAAAATAGAACATAAGGGTAAATTAGAGAACATAGAAATAAAAATAGAATCTACACACAGAAAAGACGCAATGTTTAGATAAATCACAGAGACAATAAACATAAATGAACTTCAACGAAAATTAAATAGAAAACATGAGTGGAACAGCAACATCACAACTTACAATTAAGGACAAAATGAAAACACACACACGCACATAGAACAAACAACCAACCAGTAACATGTAAATAAACAAATAAGTAAACGAATATAAACACACACAGACACCCGGATGTAACACACGCGCAAACTAAGCACACAACACACACACAAAAACAAGATGGCGTAGGACAGAACAAAGGAGAGGCACAAAAACAACGAAAAGAATCCCCAGTCACTGAAGAGGTCACAGAATGTGTGACGAAAGAACTTTGACAATATATAAACAATCATCTGGTTGTGGAACCAACCAACCACCCGGAAATTTATAAATTCCTAAATTTATAAATTTATTATAATAAATTGAAGTGAAAGCAACTGGTGCGTGTGTTTCTTATTGGCAACATGACCCTCCCAAAGTATAACAATATCGGTTTCAACACACGTTTTCAGATAAAGAATCTTGCTAAACAAATTCAGAAACGAAATATATATATATATGTATATATATATATATATATATATATATATATATATATATATATATATATATATATATATATATACATATATATATATATATATATATATATATATATATATATATATATATGTATATATATGTATATATATGTATATATATATATATATATATATATATATATATATATATATATATATATATGTATATATATATATATGTATATATATATATATATGTATATATATATAAGCAAATAATTTCTGCTTTCACCAATTACGGGAAATAAGTGATATATATATATTTATATGTATAAATGTGTGTGTGTGTATCCATTTATTCTTGTGTTCGTGATTCAGTCATTAGATGCGGTCATGCTGAAGCAACGCCTTGAAGAGATTTTATTTGATAATATTCTCCCAAGTCTGTTTCTTATTTTATTGACTTTTGTGTTGTGTTGTGGAACCGCTAGGTTACATGACATAAACAATAAACGTAAAGAACGACACACACACACACACACACACACACACACACACCCATATATATATGTACGCTATACTCAAATGCAGGTATGCAATCTGATTATACGGGATATATTTAGTTGTGTTGGTACGCTATACCCAAAGACACGCTTTCAAGAATGTCGTATGCTATATGTTAAATGTTATATATATATATATATATCTCTCTCTCTCTCTCTCTCTATATATATATATATGCATATTTATTACATAAGCTTTCCCCGAGGCTCAGCCTAAGCCCCCGGGAGCCTCACAAATGTCGCTGCGGTACCTCTGTGGATCCTTTCGGTCTCCACTCACTGTCTTGTCGTTACTGTGCAGGCCGTGATTCTCTTCTCGACGAGATCATAAAGCATGGCTTGGACCACGCAGGATTCCATTCTCAGCTCGAGCCAGAAGGGCTAGTAGTCTGAGAGGACGGTAAAAGGCCAGACGACATGACAAACTTCCCGTTCCGCTAGGGGGACGCCTCTCATCTCGGGTGCTATATGCTGTACACTTTTTCTAGTGGCAATCTGGTGAGTTCGGCTACCTGCCCAGGCCGAAGAGAGCAAACTGTCCAAGTATCTGCCACTCACTGATAGGTTTGTGGTAGAGCCCGTAGCAGTGGACCACATCTCTACTCACTGTCATCAGAGCGGAGTTGGCCACCCGCTGGTGTGAGACCTGTGAGGTGCAGTGACTGTTCCAGCGTGTCTCCCTCCCGTCCTCCGTGGTAATATATTCTCCATTCTGTCTGCCGGGACCCAGAGCCGGATGATAAGTTAGTTGGATGTCACTCATTTACATATACTTCATGTGAACATTGATAGCTTTTTCGTGGTTTCACAAAAGAATACATAGCTAGATATATATACTACAGTATCATATTTGTAGTTAAATACACAAATATAATATTTCAAATATAATATTTCACACACAAACACATGTTACAGGGTAGATTTTCCTGTTATACATATGTACAGAGTTTTATATTACAGTAATATGTGTAATTCTAAGTGAGCACACGCCACTTCAAACTAAAATCTTGCCTCTTAAAAGTGAGGTTAGTTGTTTTAAAATGAAACTTTGCAGCTTGAGAGTAAGAATAGTGATTTCAAAGTGAGATTAACGGAAAAAAAGTTATATTTTTATTAGAAACTATAATAGCTAAACATGACAGCGTCATGCCAACAATGTGAACTTGCCCAATTAATTTTTATTTTTCATTCAAGCAGAGGGGCAAGATAATGATTTATATCTTTCAAGATGTTTGATGGATTGTTATTTGTTACCTCCTACAACACATACACATCTCATCACCTACATTAACATTGGCCTATGTTACTACAACGGCGCCATACCAGGTACGTACGCTTCGTTAGTCCAGAGGACCAACTTGTTCAACCTGTACCGATGAAAATGAACCGGAGAATGTTTACTAGAAAAGGAAGGGTTAGGGTTAGAGTTAGAGTAAGGGTTAGGGTTAGGGCTAGGGTTAGGGATAGCATTAGGGTTGACGTTACGGTTAGACTTAGACTTAGGGTTAGGGTTAGATATAGTTTTAATGTTTGGTTAAGATTAGGTTTAGGGTTAGCGTTAGGGTTAGACTTAGACTAATAATAACTTTATTCCATCGTTATGTTTTTCTGTTTTTTTCTGTTCAAATTCTAGCTGTCTGATGAGGTTATAGCTGTTGCATAATGATTATCACCGAAATATATTTAGCAGCGAATATGAATAAACGAAGTTAATTGTAACCTCTTGACTTACACTTCTTGTTTTTAAGTTACTCCGGAGTAAACAGACCCACCTGCGCACTTCGTCCAGTGCTCTACTTTTGCATACTGAAGATCGGCAATTAACCAACACATACTCAAGTTATGTTGATAATACCATGTACTTCTTTCGTCGATCTCAGTTCTATATGTTAACGAGTGCAAGCTCAGATCGATCAATTCCCTCACCGACCACCCAGATCGATCATCGAGCTACACCGATATTTGGTGAAATGTATTCATGATTTGTGAAGGATACATATGAGGGAAATATATATGATCCTTATCAGGTATCTATATTTAAAATGTTTGTTAAATTTCAATATGATACTGTAATGAACCATGTGTTCTTACATTCTCTACGGGTTGTCTCCTGTTAAAGTTTGATATGTTCTATTGTACGTATATATATACAGATATACAGGGTGTTCGGGATAAATTTGACATAATAATATTTGGTTGGTTTTTCAGATGTTTTAAATTCATTCATGCCCACTAGGCTTTATTTGAAAGTTTAAACCCTCCTTCATTCATATATGTGATGACAACGAGAATGGATGACTGGGAGCCACCTGAATCATGGAAGAGAATAACTTGTATCATGATGATTCGCGCCGGCCATCAAAATAAGGAGATTATGGTCGCTGCTCAATGCTCCCTGAACACTGTAAAAACAATCCGGCATGAACTGGAGAATTGCAATGGAGACTACGAGGCTGTGGCTAGAAGAAAGAAACATAACAGAAGATCTGATTGCTCTCGCACAGCAGAATTCCTCGAAAATCTGCAGAAAAAAGTGTTGGAGGACCCTGGCATCGGAATTCGGTCTTTGTCGCGTGAATTGAATGTTTCAGCCTCTACTATGTATATATATTTTTTGTAATGATTAAATGCTTGGATTTATTCCTTGAATTTTTCTTTAGGCTTATTTTTGGGTGATAAGACGTATGTTGAGATTATCTCAAACATGAAATCTATAACTTTGAATGTAATATATATTTTATATATACATATATATATATAATTAGAACACGCGCGCACACACACACACACACACACACACACACACACACACACACACACACACACACACACACACACACACACACACACACACACACACACACACACACACACACACACACACACACACACACACACACTCACACACTCACACACTCACACACTCACACTCACACACATATATATATATGCACATGGGATAACGGACATAAACGACAAATGAATACAGCCTTATATTCTCCGCTTCAGCTATCCCATAGGGTAGAACTTGTTTCTGTGGATACTTCCGATGGAAGATGGAAGGTTGCCAAAACAGTTATTTTATTGGGAGCTGACCAGAGGAAACAGGTCACAGCATAATCCAAAGAAGCGGTTTAAGGATGTCATAAAAGACAACCTTAAAGCTCTGAAGATTGATATGGAGAACCGGGAGAGACTGGCTGAAGGCCGTACATCATGGAGAAAGATCATCAAATATAGATGTGATGTCTTTCAGAAAAAGCATACTGTTTTGAAGCGTTCAATTCATAAGCGGGACTCAAGTGCAGAGCCTGCAAAAATCCAGAGCTGGATTTGTCAACCATCAGAAATCACACGAGTCAGGGAGTGTGTTCAATCAGCCCTATATATATATATATATATATATATATATATATATATATATATATATATATAATAAATGTAATCTGAGTTTTTCGAATATTAATAACATTCGATTCGTTTGCAAATATGCAAACAAACCTCAATTTTATAGTAGAATCAACCCTTCATTCTTGCTCTTGTGTTGGCATGAGAACACACACACACACACACATACACACACATGTTAGGACTGAGGCCTCTATCATTAAAACACCCAAGAAACTTCCTATAAGTTTTAACCTCGTATGAGACCAGCTAAACCTACATAGGTGTGTTGAGTAACATTTAATTTCATTTTGTATTTTCATATTTTTTTATATATGTGCATATTGTATTCTTTTAAATTCATGTATGTTTGTAGATGTATCTGGCACGTATATTTCTGTACATTTATTTTCGACAGAAGCATCAATTTTCGTAGTTGTATATTTCTATAAAGTAAGCTTTGAAATAAGTTTGCCTGGAGATATTTTAGTTGTGGTCGTCCTTTCCTGTTTTGCTTTTCCAGTCAAATGGCTACGGGACTAAGAAATGAAATAACAACAGAATTACGTGTGTGGTTTTGATCGTTTCTTAATATGATGTTTATCTATGGAAGAAATACGACCAGTAGTATGAATTTTGCGAGTAATTAGGAGATTGCCAGAGGCAAGAAAATGAGTGGAAGACGTCTAGCTATTTCGATAGACAGATGATAGCTAGATTGAAATGACTGCTTAATGGTTAAATATGTGAATGTGTTTGAAATGAGATAAATCAGAGAGAGAGATAGATAGATAGATAAATTTCTTTATTAGCCACAAGGGCACAAAAGAAGGAGACAGATACAAATAGGGAGTTTACATACAGGTATATGAAAATAAAACTATTAATAAAATAACAAATAACAATTGAAATCCCCAATAGGGGGGAGGCGTTACACAGGGGTTGTACACACCCCGAAAAAATGTATAACCCTCATCTCCAGGAGCACCAAGAGTGAGTACTCCCTTCCTCTCTTCCTCTTTTCCTCAACCTACAGGCTTATATAGAGAGAAGGCCCAACCACTCGGGCCATCTTTGCCACATTCACCCACCTTTTATAAAATTTGCTGGGGTGTACCATCCTGATTCTTCTTCCAAAATGATATTTGAAAAAACGAATCAGTTGCTCGCCGGAGAGAAAGGTGTCTGACCTCAGCCCTTTTAACCTCGTCCACCATACAACCTCTTTCACCATAGCCATAACACATAGGAAAATCGCCTCTCCCTAGTTTTTGAAGGAGGGTGGCGGTTTGATCATGACAATGGACTCGGTGGTCAATTGGATTGGTCTCACCCGCGACAATAGTCGTTCTACATAGCCCCACAGGTCGGTAACGCCCGAGCAGTGTACAAATGCGTGCGCGACGGTTTCCTCGTCGCGCACGCATCTCGGACAGATCTTTTTCGAAGGGTCCCTACCCGGGCGCCCGTGTCTGTAGAGCTTGTCTCGAACTGGTAGAGCTCCTCGGTAGCACTGCCAGGCTAGGGACTTTTGGAAGTTGTCCATTGGTCCCGGGCAGAAGATTCTACCGAACAAACTGGCCAGTTCGTCCTCTTCTACGCCTAGAGTTTCTCCGAGCGTATCGTCGCACTTGTTGCGGACCAACCCTCTATAGAATGTCGAAGTGGAGTCTCCACTGATCGCCGGGTCCGTTTGCCAGAGGACTGAGCGCCTGAGCACAATCGATGTGCCAGTCGCCCATTTTCCTCGGTCTTTGCTTGACCCAGGACTGCAGCTCGGTCAGCGAGACGAGTCGTGGGAACGCTCGCCTCACGAATGGGGCCCACACCGGTTGTCTGGTGAGGAACACGTGGAGATGCCGCAGCCTGAGCGCGTGTTTGCGCATCGTCAGCCACGGGATCCCCAGCCCTCAGATACATAGATAGATAGATAGAGAGAGAGAGAAATTGATATAGAAAAAGAGTTAGAGAGAGAGAGAGAGAGAGAGAGTAACAGTGTGAGCGTGAGTATGTGTGTGTGAGATAGGTAGATAGATGGATAGATAGATAAAGAGAGCGAGTGAGAAAGAGAGAGAGAGAGAGATAGATAGAGAGATAGAGATAGATAGATAGATAGATAGATAGAGAGAGAGAGAATTATGTTTTTATTTGTGAGTCTCACACTACATGTCATTAGAGGAAAATAAGTTGTAAATAATTGCTACCAATTTGTGGTCTGATACTAAGTAAATTGAGTTTCACGTAAATATTTATTCTAAAACTAGATGAGCAAGAAGAGCTATTGTTTTAATAAAGAAATATTTGTGTCTTGCGGGTTAAGAACTCGAGTTAATTTACTTCCATTATTTTATAACACCACCATTGGTCGTGTGTGGTTGAGCTTGCAGCCAAGTAAAGAAAGTGCTGAAGATGACATTTCGCTCGAAGGAACAACTTTTGGATATGTATTTGCAAAATCTCCCGTCTAGTCAGCCATATTTGTACAAGGCTGTTTATTTTTAATCGTTCCCTACAGTGATATGGTGAAGGTACGTGGCTTATGGTTTGGAATTTCAGCTCGTGATCGTAAGATCATGTGTTCGATTTCCGGCGGTGCGTTGTTTCCTTGAGCAGGACACTTTATTTCCTGCTGCTCCAACCCATTCCACTGGAAAGAATGAGTTGTGACTGATATTTTAAGGGCCAACTTTGTCACAGACTGTATCACACTGAATCTCCCTGAGAACTACGTTAAAGGTTCACGTGCCTGTGTAATGCTCGGCCACTTACACGTTAATATAAAGTGCAAGCTGTTCCGTTGATCAATATATGTATGGTAAATAGGATTTATTGTTACACTCTCCGTAGAAATCAACTGAGGTCCAATACATTGTATTTACCTTACACATTATATAATTTCATAAGCTGCTAAATCACCACAACGCGCTCCTATTATCATATACACTTTTTTTTCTCTCAGATATATACATTATTTATATTGTGGCCTAGTGGTTAGGTTGTTGCATTCACGACCATATGGTCGTGGTTTCGATTCCTAGAACGGATGACGTTATGTTCTTGTCCAAAATACTTTTTTTCACGTTGCTTCTTCTGCTAGGAATTATGACCAGTCGATAATATCAGCAATGGAAAGACCAATAGAAACATCATGTATTTGGCCCAATCTGAAGATTGTCTCCTTTCCATTAAAGATACATGTTCAAGGCATATTAGAATGACAGATAGTATCAGTAATGGAAAGATCAAAGGAAACATTGTTTCCTTGGTCTGATCTAATGATCGGCTTCTTTCCTTTAAATACATATATATATATATACTGGAATTGAATAATCAAAACCGTAGTGGTATGTCACATATCAAATCATATATTTTGTCTGATGAAAACGTACTTAAACACCATTGTACCTTTGAAATATGTATAATTAAAATATATATTTTGATTCTGAGAATATTTTTCATTTATTAACATTTTGAATTATATATATATATATATATATATATATATATATATAGTAATAATAATAAATGTGAAGACTAAAATCCAAAGAGGACTCGATAAGGATAAATATATATCAAATATATAAGAACCCTAGAGCAAATATTTATTAAAATAACAGATTGAACTTTCTTCTGAAACGGGAGTTTCAGAAGATCCAGTTAAGTGAAAGCACCAATTCTTTGCTTAAACTTTAATCTGTTATTTTAATATATATATATATATATATATATATATACATAATCAAATATACGTACGAGAAAGTATACGTACCTTCACAAAACATACAGGTAATATATACTTACCTATACAAATAAGTAATGGTATAAACATAACATATACTTAACTACCACATCAAGACGTAAAATATCCGCGTATAGTTCGTACTATCCGTTAGGGTATAATGTGGGGCTGTAATACAGGAAAGTTTTGTGCAATTTATGTTTACAAGCCGAAATTGCCTCAGATTTTTGTTTAAGATGTGGTCTTTGGCGTAGAGTATTTCCAGGGCCTCAGCGGCGCAGAGGTCACATGGTCTTTTATTTCCGTTATACGATCTAGCCCTAGCTAGGATCTCCCAGTGTAACTTATATTGGGTGTGGTTGTCTTTTAGACTCCAGATATAAGCTGAAAGTGACGTCATATTCCTTCTTAAAGGGTTGCGAAAAGAATGGGTATGCATGTAAAGACGCTGCTTGAATCTATTGGCGGTTAACCCTATGTAGGCCCTACGGGACGTGGGTGTTTTAACCTTACATTTGTAGACAATGTTACTAGAGAGGTATTTCCCGGATAGGAGGCAGTCAACCCGATTCCTACAATTACAGTTAGTACTAACTACAGGGTTGCACGTGTTCCTACGGCTAGGCAGTTTAGATAAATTTGAAGCTGTGATGTTATGTGCAAGGTTAGGCGTCGTAGAGTAAGACATTTTAATAGTATTTCTATTAAAAATTTTACTATATTTATGTGTAGGGGAAAATGCTTCGTAATAAGGGAGAGAAAGATCTTAGCTAATGGTGTGGCCACCTCCATATTATATGGTGGGTCATACCATATAATGCATCGGGATCTATTACTTCTAGGTCTATTCTTGTACTCTGTATATGCTACCTTATCGACAAATCCACTCCGAGCATATATATATATTCAATATGATAGACAAACAGAGAGTTTTACCAATGGAGACACAGATTACGACATGAAGATCAGTTAATTTCTCCTTTTCTTTTCTTTTCAGCTTGTTTTTATTTCTCCAACGGTTATATATATATATATTCATGTCTGTTTCATTTCCCCATTTTAGCCATGGGATACTGTGGAGATATACCGTCTATCCAAGGGTGTATAGTATACCCCTTCAGGTGGAATGGCTGATGCAGCGGATATCGCTGGCTATTTTTCACCCCATCTTGTCCGCAGCAGGGTGCAGCAGTTGAAATATACCATC